>VZSC01007880.1:41487-68466 GCA_013398225.1 Steatornis caripensis
ACTATAAACACCAAGCCTTATCACTGCTAGAAGCAGCTACTGCCTGGAAAAACATGCAGTTAATTTCAGAGAGTGCAGCTTCTCAGAAGAGACTTAACTAAAAAGCAAAGTTACTAAAAGAAAATCGGTTCTGTCCTGGCCCAAACCAGGACAGCTGAGATGCAATGCATGTTATAATTGATGGAGGTCTAGCCTGAGAATACTATTGGCCCTTGCTGGTGCACCTCGTACAATATAGTCCTTGGTCTGGTCACAGATGCATTACCTTCTGCCATTTGTCAGATGCATTCAAATTCCATTGACTAGTCACTTTAAATATCCTTTCAAAAACATTATCACAGTTTTCAACAACTTCTGGAACTCATCCTCTGTTTTTCAGAGAGAAGCGAGAAAGCTGGGAAGTGAAGTGTGAAAGCTTTTTTCCCAAGAAGATGCTGCCTCCTGGCACAGCTTTTTAGAATCTCTCTGCTCTGTAAAATAGACTGTTTTTAAAATCTCTATTTGAAGCACGTCTCCCTTCCCCATCCCACTCAGGTCTTAGAAATTCCTGTCTCAATTCACTCATCACAAAATGTCTATAAAATCTATGTAATTTATCCCATAGAGTATGCAGCCTTGCACTGGAGAAGTTACTGTACAAAATGCAGTTCCATAGTATAAATAATATTACTTCTGGATGAAAAATATCATTGTTACTGGTAGAATTAGTGACTACCTTGAATTTCTGCAGTTGCGTGTGGTCTAGGATTTTTGGTTTACTTGGAAGCTTGAAGACTTTTTCCTGCATCATGTCTACGCAACTGCAACATCGCCTGCAGAATCTCGGAGCTTTTATCCAGCTTTCATATTTGCACTCATCTTTAACCTGACACCTTGAACCGTTAGCTGTCTTTCGAAATCTAGTGGGTTCCCACAGGACCACTCACTGATGAGTAAAAAGCAGAACTTAGATGTGACCTCTAAGCCTCTTCTTCATTTTCCAGCTTGTTAGCAGATTGTTCGAGTGCAGACCGATGCCAGGAAGAAGCTATTGCTGTAGATCTATTTTGTGCTTTACTTTTCTCTCCATACGGTACCATTTATCCATTATTTCTTTTCTTTTTGTTTTTGAAGAAAAAGAAATTCTGCTCTAACAATACACAGGACATGAAGGGCTTCCCTGGAAATCTGTGTGTGAATTACACATTTTCTGGAAACGCTTGCAGAAATGATTGCCACATCATACCTGAGAGACAGACAAAGAGAGAGGGCAAGATTTTCTGAACAGATAAACTAGTGCTATTCTGATTTTGGTATTGGTTGTACATATAAATATTTTTCTATTCCCAGATAAATATTGTGACTTTTGTTTTTAAATAAATATATAGTAGTAGAGACAAGCCTGGGATTTCTTTAGTCTAGGTTTAGATAAAAATGTAAATGAAGCTAAAATGGATTTTGCCTTTGAGGGAGAAGGTAATATAGCTATATATTGCAGTTATTCCCGGGTTGCACATATAGAGTTGAATGGCAGAGGGTTTTTTCCCTCTCTGCCTTAAATCGAAAAGTTCCAAGAATCAGCAGCTAAAAATCCCAGCTCCTTACAAGACTATACTGTGCAGGTAACTTTGCCCTGAAGAGATCTGCAAGATAGTCACTACATATTGTTCTTTTTTAAAACTTTTTTCCCCCTGAGGCAAAAGTCAGGAGGACACCAGGAGCCCACCAAAGCCACTCTATCACTCTCCTCCTCAGCTGAACGGGGGAGAGAAAATATAACAAAACCTCATGGGTCAAGTTAAGTGCAGGGAGAGATCACTCACCAGTTACCATCATGGGCAAAACAGACTTGACTTGGAGAAATCTAATTTAATTTATTGCCAATCAAATCAGAGTAGGGCAATGAGAAAATAAAATCAAACATTAAAAACACCTTCCTCCCACCCCTCCGTTCTTCCTGGGCTTAACTTCACTCCTGATTTCTCTGCCTCCTCCCCCTGAGCAGCTTAAGGGGGACGGGCAATGGGGGTTGCAGTCAGTTCATCACACGTTGTCTCTGCTACTCCTTCCTCCTAAGGCGGAGGGCTCCTCACCCTCTGCCCCTGCTCCACCGGGGGCTTCCCACGGGGTCACAGCCTCCTTCAGGCATCCACCTGCTCTGGTATGGGGTCCTCCACCGCTGCAGGTGGAGATCTGCTCCAGCATTAACCTCCATGGGCTGCAGGGGCACAGCCTGCCTCACCATGGTCTTCACCATGGGCTGCAGGAGCATCTCTGCTGTGGCACCTGGAGCCCCTTCTCCCCTCCTTCTTCACTGGCCTCGATGTCTGCAGAGCTGTTGCGCTCACACATTCTCACTCCTCTCTCTGGCTACAGTGGTTGCGCAGGTCTTTTTTTCCCATTCTTAAACATGTTATCCCAGAGGAACCACCACCCTCTCTGATGGGCTTGGCCTTGGCCAGCAGCAGGTCTGTCTTGGAGCCGGCTGGTATTGGCTCTGTCAGATGTAGCGGAAGCTTCTGGCAACTTCTCACAGAAGCCATCCCTGTAGCTCCTCCTGCTACCAAAACCTGGCCACACAAACCCAATGCAGCTGTGAAGTCCCACTGTAGTAATTTCTACTTTTTTAAGCTTTGCAATTTCTTTGACCTCACAAGCGATAAAGAAATAATTTCTGGAATCAAGTTTACTACTTCTTGTCTCAAATTTTGAATCAAAAGACCTGAAAAATACCCATGTCTTGAAATCTGCCCCAAAAGTAGAGCTTGTTTCACCACAGAACACTCTCCTAACCTGATTCCATCTGCAGGCAGAATCAGATATTGAGTGTCACATAAGAATAGGGAGATTTTATGAATTATTTCAAACTGGAAGTTACTTTTGAACTTAGTTGGGCAGATAGAGAAAGTTTTCTTCTTCTTAAATCCAGATCTGGTCTTCTATGTATCCAGTTATCTCCAAAAACTAAAAGCTTCCTTTTAGTTAAATATCTCTACATGGAAGTAATTGTTATATATAAGTAATTGTCATCTCATTAGTAGCTTAGAAGGATGAAATTCTGGCAAAATAGACAGGTAGATAGATAGGCAGGAAAAAAACCTCCAACGTACACACATGGCTTTTTTTAAATATTACTTTTTCTTTTTTCAGTTAAACCTCTTTCACCACCTATCCATGCCAAGAGAGTAGCAGCCATTAGCTTTCAATAGTTTCTAGCATTTTTATTTAAAATATCTTTTGTCAAAACAAATCTAAAATATCCATAGACAAAACCCTACAACCAAACACAGACAAATGTAAGGTTTTTTTAAACTTTGTATCTTAAAAAAAAATTGAAGATAACATGCATTTGTAGAATTTATACCGTTTGAATTTGCTATTCTGCCTTTTTTTACACTATCAAAAATAATTATTTCTTAATAGGAGCTAATTGCTTTAACTTTCATATCTAAGCATTTAAAATCTGACAAATACACCGGGAAAACAATTCAGTAACCTATCATCAAGAGATATTCTTCCCAACTTTCAAACCAGTAAACTATTTTTTTTTTTTTCACTGGGAAATGAAGTTAAATCAGTGGATTAAATTTGGTTCTGGACCTTTACCAGGTTCCATACATACTCATATGCGTCCTCTACTTGGCAAGAAACAGAAGCTCCAACCCCTGCCTTAGCAAACCCCTCACAAGAGGATCACTGCCATAGCAAAGGGTTAACTTATTTGGGCAGGAAGGAAGGGAACATGAGCAGCAGGAAAAGGAATCAAATATTTAATGAATTCCCTCCCAATTCAAGCTCCCATAAAACACAGATCATTATTTACAGTAACTCCACTGCTGCAAAGTCCAAAGTGAGAATGGAAACTACCCAAACTCCCTCAAGGTGCCTTGCTCCTGTAATTTCACTGCTATACACTAGCTGAAAATTCTTAATGTAATCCTTTTGTCCTCTTCTGTGTCTCTGGAGGTCACTGGTTTTTGTTTGTTTGTTTGTTGTGTTTTTCAAATGTTCCGGGTGATTCTATGAAGACTACATCAGTCTCTTAAACGTGGTTTTCACAAAGCTTGGTAGATCCCAGAAGGTAACCCAGCATCACTGTGCTTTCCTACCTTGAAGGCTTCCAAGATCCTGTCCATTTTGATAATACNTTTTTTGTTTGTTTGTTTGTTTGTTGTGTTTTTCAAATGTGCCGGGTGATTCTATGAAGACTACATCAGTCTCTTAAACGTGGTTTTCACAAAGCTTGGTAGATCCCAGAAGGTAACCCAGCATCACTGTGCTTTCCTACCTTGAAGGCTTCCAAGATCCTGTCCATTTTGATAATACTCCAAGAAATCTTGTCTATAATGCTTTTTTTTCCCCAAGTTTTCATAAAGAGGTCGTTTCAGGCTCGATTTAAGATTGCAGGTGGAAAGACGTAAGGAACACTGATAGAATCATACTTTAAGAATTTTAAACACATACATTAGGAGCCCATGTTTAGTGTACAGTTAGTGAAGAAAAAACTATCTCCTAAGTCAGGTTTTTATAATCACATCCTTTGTGGTAGTGAACAGAACTCAGAAAAGTCATTAAAGTGACTCATAATCTAAAATAGTGGGAAAAAGAATCAGGGAAAAAATGAAGGACTGAAGCAACACAGTCAATCTACTGAGAGGAAAATAATTACTAAAAAGTAATTTACTAATTTCTTTCATTGAATTTATAAGCAATACAATAGAGATTAGTAAGAATTTCAGCTTAGAACCTGCTGTGACAAGAGTGAACCTTGCAAGCCAAAGGCAGACTGGGTTAAAACAAATATTTTTTGAGAAGTGAGTTAATCCTAAAAAGAAAGGTACCTATGTCTGTAGTTACTTTTCTATCATTAGAACTTTTAAAATCAAGATTAAATATAATTTTAAAAAATCAAATTTATTAGTGGAAAGCATGAAGGTAATCATAATGGTCACTTTTAACCTCTAGTTCTAGTCATAGATGTAAGATTTCACTCTGAAAACATTCAAAATTCCTGTTTTGGATGAATGACTTTTTTGTCTACATTGAAGTTGAACATGAGTAGTAATAGAGTGAGGTATTATGAATGAAAACAAAATGTTTATATGTAATTACTTTCAAACCAACCCACCAAGCTTTACACAGCTTTAATACTCTTAAAACAAGTTTGATTTTTTTTCTTTGCACATTTCTTTTCAGCTAGGCTGCCTTACGTAGTGTTACAAATCTCAGAGGAGATCATTCACTTGCCTTTCCTGTCAAATTACTTTGCAGGGTCAACAGTAGCCAATGAAGTGTGGTATTTCATGCTAGACTTTTAGTTCCTGATAAATCTGGTCAGTGGAGTATCTCCCATAATTCAAAATGTTTTAGACAATTAAATATTTAAATACTACAAAAAGAGATTAAAAATGTGACGTGAATGTGATCATGCTGTCAGTCAGACTGTTTGTACAATAAACAAGAATATTTCAAGTCTAGATTTTAAGAATAACAGTGGAAATAGTTTAGAATTCACAAGTAAATCTCGTGGACTTTCATGAGAAAAATACGGCTGCTGTTCTCGATCTCATGACTCCTGAAATCAGTGGTAAAGTTCCTCTTGTTAATCTACTATTACTCTAGTGAAGTCAAGACAGGATTGGGGTTTTGGATGCATACACCCATGAATCAACAAATACTTGCGTGTTAACTGGTCAGCCACATAACTTTTGGGTTTTGGTTTGTGGGATTTTTTTAAAAAAAAACAAAACCAAAAGCACATAAAACCCTTTAAATTTGTGCAAACCTACATCTTCAGTTTTATGCTGGAAGATGCGTCAATGGATCTTCCTAAAAAATGACACTGTATTAGTATTCTAATGTATCCTTACATTAGAAAAAGGAATAAGTTGCACATCATTTGAAAAAATAAATGTNTAAATTTGTGCAAACCTACATCCTCAGTTTTATGCTGGAAGATGCGTCAATGGATCTTCCTAAAAAATGACACTGTATTAGTATTATAATGTATCCTTACATTAGAAAAAGGAATAAGTTGCACATCATTTGAAAAAATAAATGTCTTCATTTTTCTCAGATTAGTGGGACTGTAATTTTTGTAAACATAACCTGGCAGTATGCCCTACTATTCCTAGATTTTGCTTTTTGACTGAAAAACACTAGACATGTTTCAATTTTCTCTAGAAAGTTGGTACCTTTCATTAAGATTTTGCTTTGGAGGAAAAATTCAATCAATCAGCGCTATAAGTAAGTAATTACCAGATTGTATGGAACAAATTTCAAAATGTATAGCAAAAACAATGATCTTGGAAATGAAGTAGTAGGAATTAGACTATGTCTGTCTACAAGCACGCTAAGACCAAGAAGTCAGAAATTCTTAGGGAACATCACAATCACTTCATATGATATCTACATACATTAGCCTAAATAGCAACTAAAAAACATTGTGAGACCAACTTGAAACCCATCTATTAATGTACATATTCAAGTACACTAATAGCTTCACTATTTAGAATGCTATCATTTAGAGCATCTGATCAGACTCAGAACTAGAGTCTGTGGGTGTGGTAATTTGATCTAAAACAGAACTAGAAGCTCAGGCTCTCCATATTCAAAGAATGGTAATGATATTTATAAAATACATTGTATCTATTTTTTAAAAAACTATTACTATTGACAATTTGCTGTATTATGTTGCAAATCTATTTCAGCAATAAGTAAAGTAGTTTGTGGTATTTGCACAGCGACAAGTACTGTAATTTTCAAATATTTAATAACTATATAATTGAATTCTGTATAGAAACTTTTTAAAAATTATTATATTATATTTTGTGAACTTACAGCTGAGTACTAAGAGGGCTAATCAGTCATCTTAACAGAAATGTGCAGTAGCAGAAAATTAGAAGAAAATTATTTCATAGGTAGGATGTTTGAAAGAGTCTAGCCTTAAGCTAGTCCAATCAAACACACTGCAGCACAAATAAATTCAAGGTTGAATTCTCTTACCCGTGATGACTTCAGAGGGTCCTGTGGGTTTCAAAAGTAACAGGTTTGACAGGTTCAGCCACTTCCTTTCTTAGGACTTAAATTTGAAATTCCAGAGTAGGCTTCTTATACAACACTATATGCTTGTACTCTAACTTATCTACTAATCTCTTCATTTTGTCTTGGATTTTGAAGTGAGGAGATATAGCCTGCAATCAATAAAAGTTGAGCACACTATTGCATGAGAATATAGACAATGCATCAAGGTAATGAGTTATTAAATCTTATATTTAGAATACACATATGTGTTTTCTAATATCTCTTGTTTCAAGACCTCAGCTTCTTGAAGAAAGAGTTGTTTCATCGGTTCGCTTTGCAAAGTTCCTTGTTTGTGGAGAAGGGTGCCAGACTCAAAGAAACAAACAGATGAATGATATTTCATTACTTAAAAATGAATGGCAAACTTTATTAACAGTAAAATTTAAAAGCTTAAAACATTCTGGGAGTCCTTCCAACTTATTTGCCCATAGCAGCGAGAAGAAAGAAACAGAGAGTGGAAATCTTGGACACAAAAACACAGTTAACTCTGATTATCTGGGAATCCAGTTGAGGAGGAATTCATCTGCCTGTGATTGTTCATAGAGGATAGATGAGTGGATTCAAACTAGAAGAATTCTCACTTTTAAAAAGATCTTCACCAAGGAACTCCAGCTTTCTGTAGTTTAACTATATAGCAACTAGTAAATAAGTGTTTGTCACCTGATTTTTCAATCTTTTTTCCTGTGTGGTCTAAACTGCAGCTCCCCGTGAGCACAATCTGCAATATACGACAATGATTAGGATTAGATAATACAGAATATGAGTGAAAAGTGATACAGAACCCATGCACGTATACTTTAATGTTTGAAATTTTTTTCATTTATTTATCCTGAAAAACCTTGCACAGTTTTTCTCGAAATACCTGCTAACAAGACATAGACAACAGTAGTGTTACAGTCATAGTAACTATGGTAGAATTTGATACAAAATCTATAATAGTTGTCAGATTAGGAGCCCTACAGTGTAACGATTCTAATTCAGTGATAAAATGTGTTAAATATTGTAATTTATAAAAATAAAAAATGAACCTTGACAAAGTAAAAAACAGACAGAGAAAAGGTTACTTTTCAGATCAGAGATTTTCTAGGTATTAGAGCAGTCAAAGGCATACTGTCCTAGTTAACAGCAGACTTTTATTAACCAGAAAGAATATGAAAGATTATGCTATTGGGAGGTGTTAAGTGAGGAAAGAATGCAAAATAACTTTCTAATTATGATAAAGATGCTCCAGGATAGAAAGCTCACGCTAAAAATTAACAGAAATTCTTAGCATCTTAGCTAATATGAAAACAAATGAAGTAATAAGAATAAATCACAGTATGGTCTCGGTTGGAAGGGACCTTTAAACATCATCTAGGCCAACTCCAAATAAGAAAACTGCATTTCTAAAACATAGGAACATACACAGATGAATAGAAGAGATGGTTCACAGCAGAACTTCTGATTCACATTCAGAGGAGAAAAAAAAAAAAGTATTTCCATGCCAACAAGAAGGGATGATTACATATACACAAAGGTGGTAAAATTTTTAGAAGAATTTTTGTCCTGTTGGAATCTATATACAGAACATGACCAGAAGGCTCATAATAATTTGACATTATTTCATAAAGCAAGCATTTCAAAGTAATTCATATAATAAATCTGGAACTATCCAAGTTGTTACTTACCATGCAACATAAAAAAAAAAAATAAATTAGCTTCTGCATGGAATGTCTTTGGATTGCTCAAAGGCGAGAGTAAAATCAACATGGGAAGTGGAAGTGGTTTATGCAAACCTTTCTCTGTACAGCTGTGTAAGGACGGACGCTTCAAAAGGGTCCTGCTTTCAGTAACATCTGCTAATTTATTTTTATCTCTCAGCTGACTCATCCAGCCCCCTGGTAGGAACGCTGCTCTTGAGCTAGACTTATGCGACAGCGCTGAGGTAAACCCATGCCAATGCAGATTACACCAAACAGCTGCCACAGGTACAGTGCACATGTAGCTGCAAGAGAAGGGGAGATGTGGGGAGAGAATGGAGGAGCTAGAGAGAAAGGCAGCATGCAGCGATGTGCAACTGGAAGTGACAAACTAATAGAGAGAGTCGTCATCTCCCACCAGCTCCCTACAAAGAGCTGTGAGGAATCCCAGTCAGGAAAGAGTCCTTACCCTTTGAATGATAGCAAGATTAATGGGCACTTCTAGAGGCTGTTAAGAGAATATAGACTCACATTTACTGCAAGCAAGATTAGATACCTGTTTGATAAAACTTGAAATAACAAGTACATTGACTAGGTGGTCAAAAGCAAATGATGCATTTGACCTCCTCAGACAGCATGGGAAAACACTGTTAGAATGACATAACACAGGTTATATTCCGTACTAGTGAAAGATGAGTCAGGGCAGGTGATTTGTATTAGGTTCATCTGGACAGGAAACCTACACAAACCTGAGGTTCTGAAATTTAAGTGTTAATTCTAAGGGGAAAAAGCCAGAAGATCAAAACTGTAAATGACCTCAAGTGACAATGTTTTTAGGCTCAGCACAGTGGGAATTATTTTATATAAAGAATACTGAAATTTCATATTTTATTAGAAGTTTTGTTTATGAAGGCTACATACCCTGTATTTAAAAGAAAAATAGTTTTGAACACATTTATTTTAGCCTAGAAAAATGTTGACATGTCTTACTTAAGCATGTTTGAAATGTGAAAAACAATTAAGGCGGAGAAATATGCCAAAACTTACACTTTTCTAGAAAGCTGCATATTTTGATAATGTGGTGCTATTTTAATGTTCGAATGAAAACTATCAAATAAATTCTGATGTGAAACAACAGACCTAATGTGAGACAATTCATCTGATCCTGAAACGTCATTTGAATTCTAGAGGGAGAAATTAAATGGGGCAAATTAAATTCCACTGATTTCTAAAGAAATAACAGGACGAAGAAACAAGCATGGATTCCAGGTACTTTGGGTGTTTCTCCTCTACTGGAACTAGTGAAATTAATCACATCCAAAATTAGGAAAGAAAAATTTTTAGCAAAGGCTACCTATAGCGAATTGACTATCAAAGAGGGCTGCAGAGCTGGATTGGGTATGTGCAAAACCTGGCATGTCTGGCAGGTTCATAGGACATCAGAGGCAAAGCAGAGCAAAAAAGAAAGAAAAAAGGCTAAGATTAAGGAGATATATCAGGTTTCAGAGCTTAACATACTGTGGAATTTTGGAGGTAAAGGAGATAATTTTATGTGCTTTGGGAAAATAACCTGAATGGGCAAATTATGGTTGCCACAGCAACCACTGATATGCAAGGGATCCCACGGAAAACATTTATTGAAAAAGTCTAATGAATTTGGACCTGATTACAGGGAATGGTACAGCCTTCTCCAGGGAAAGAATTAAATTTGAGGTTTGTTATTGGTGCAAAATAATTGAGACTAAGATAAAGGCATCTGATGCCCATTTAACATTTTACTGTCTTACTTTTTGTCAGGCTTTGGCATATGCGTAGCAAGAAGGACTTTCCCAGAGTTTTCTACATAACAAAATTTGTGTCAAAAAAAGAAATATCTAGCTGGTGAAGGGTAACAGGGAAAGGAGATCTTTTAAAAAATGAAAGCACTGAAGAGGGACAGAAAGCTCCTGTAATTTAAATGAACTTGGTTTTAATACCTGGAAATTAACAGTTCCCAGCTGTAGATTACCATCTCCTGAAGACTATGAAAGCTCTTGACATCAGTCAGACCAGTCAAAGCAGCAGGTTGCATGGCCTAGGAAATTCCCATTTCCTATTGAGCAGACTTTAAATTATGTTATTCCTATATTTTAAGACAGAAAGCAAATTATGTTATTCCTATATTTTAAGACAGAAAGCCTGACACTTACCTGATTTATAGTGATGAGCACATGTTATCTCTTCTCTAGAAAGGCAACATGCAGTAAGATCTCCCTCCCCAGGCCAAAAAAAATAATCCGTACTAGGTTTAATAGCTAACTGGAAGGATCCTAGTGCCAGAAATGACAGCCCGTGAGGAACAATTAGAGTACAGTCTCTCAGTACGCAAGGTACTCTAGGTTTTTAGTTTATAGAACAGAGTATGCGAGGGTAACATTATGAATGGCCATGAAAGAACAATATATATTTTGTTGATTATGGGTTAGACTTTAACTCCTGAAAAAGAAAGTTACCATTACATGAGCTGGGATGCATGGCTGTGTCTGAGAATGAGAGGGACACGATTTAGCTCCGCTTGTCAGCTCGTACAAACATCAGGAATCAGACAGATGGAGAAAGACGAGGGAATAAATGGCTTCTTCCCGAGTAGATGTCATCTGGACTGGAACAACACCAGGGAACAATTCTGTGTTCCCTGCACTAATACTGGGGTCGAAGTTCTTGTTCAAGCTATTATCTACTCACATCCTCAATCAGCATTAGTTAGGTGATTTGACATGCTTGGGTGGTTTAGCAACGCTCAGACACACTCTAGCTCATATGTCTGTGCTGTAATCTTAGGGACTATGTAATTTCTCTGTCATGCCTAGGTTTCACTACTTGCTCTAACACATTCAATTGTTAAACAAATTCATCCTGCTTCTATAGCAATTACAAGATCAGGATGTTTAAATGTTTCGTATGGTAAATATCACATGCAGATTACCTACTCCAGAAATAGCAGTTCTGCAACTCACTGTCAAATGGTTTCAGAATTTAGAGTGCACATTGGAGTAAGGATGGGTGTTCATCTCCCAAACTTTACTGCCAAGGCATAGATAAAAGTAAAAGCAGGAATTTCAGTGCTAGAGGATGCAAACTCTTGGCAGCTTTCGGCTGAAGCACAGTAGAGACAAGTGCACCATCCCTGAGAGGCAACTGCATTGGTGATGTGGCTGGCAGCACTCCACCTGCTCAGCTTGCCTACCAGCAGCGTGCTGCCCTCCAGACAGTGGGGAAGGGAGCAAGTTCGTGAGAACTGCCCTAGAGAAGGCTCCGAGGTTCGGACTGAAGGGAAGCCTGACCAAGGTACTGGTTATATACTGGGAGGCTGTAAATCAACACGAAGCCGTCTTTGTTCTAATATGTTAAGTGTTCTCAAGTGTTAAGTAAACAGAGCCCTTTCATCACCATGAAACCAAAGAAGTTGCATCCTCCCAGCTCAGTCCTCCCCGACGTCTATCATTCACTGCATGCCCTACTTAATCTCTAATGGCTTCTTTTAAAATAAGCAGTTCCAGCAAAAAAGAGGCTTCTGATTGTTCTAAATAGCATTGGCACTGACATTAAACCAGCATGGTATGAGTTTCCACTTGTAATTTATATGAATAGCACCTGGGTATTAAATATTAGGGCAGAAACAATCAGGAATTTCATGCAAATCGGGTGCATTTCTTACGTTCCTCATGAGACAGACGCCAGCCTGACTTCTGCATTAGGTGAGAAGTGTTCAGACTTTGCTCAGTGTATAATCAAGCTTTAAAAGTCAACTACAAATAAGGCTTATCAGCTAGGAAAAAAAAAAGAAAAAGAGATCTTTGAAACAAAGGAAGTTCTGAGAAGCAATGTGGAGCTAGAAAGCTCACACAGACCTATCATTTTCAAGAACAAAACCTGCTACAATAATAATTAAAAGGAAATCCCCAAGGTAGGATCCTGTGAAACTACGCTGTGAGTGTGTGCCCCTTTTTACTGAAATAGAAAAGGGATTAAGAAGGAAACAAAGCTAAGCAAATACACATTATCCAAATGCTACTACTAATGGCAATAGCATAAGCAATTTTTTTTTTCTGCAGGTTTCCCAAATTAGGGGACTTCTTGATTAAAATTATTAAATTTCTCAATACTCAAACAACTCAAACCTTCTTTAGCTGCTATAGTATAATGTTATAAGACAGGATAGTCCAAATGCTTGTGAGATTTCTGGCTTAACTGGAATTTTTGTACTTTAGTAGCATAATCCATAAAGCTATTAGAACTCACTCAGAAGAAAACGTAACAGAATTTAGAAAACTACTGTCAGATTTGCTACTTTAAGTAACATATTTAAAATCTCTAACCTCTGAACAGTACCTTGTCCTATATAAATAATAATTTGAGATAACGTATTTTCAAATCTATAATTTATTACATTTATATGTATTTTTGTATTAGAATTGTAATCATAAAAATGCTGGTATGATGATTGATCCTCACATAAGCAGCAGCAAATCAAAATGCAGACTGTGCATTTTTACATACAGCACATCACCTGAAAAAGGAGAAACATCTGATAACAAACCAAGGGAAAACTTACATCCTTGTGGATTCAAATCAAGATCTGCGGCAGGAAACAAGATAAGGAAAAAAGTGACATGAATGCCTTCAGCAACGTACACTGAAGTGAAATAAAAAGTTCTTCACCCATTGTCACAGGCAAAACAATCTTGACTTGGAAATATGTACTTAATTTATTGCCAACTGAAAAGGGAAAAAAATATCCAAACCCAAAAACATTTGATCACTGATTTAGGTATCGTCAAGAAGAGAACATAAATAACTAAGCAAACATGTAAGTAAGACTTCTTCCTCCCCCTTCCCGAGGCTCAAGTCAAGCACATTCCCAATGTCATCTCCTCCTTTCCTAGTCTCAGCTTGCCCTGTTTGTGTCTGGGTGACACTCGACCTGTCCCAATCCCTCTGGCAAGGTGAGTAGTGGTGCAGGAGGTTGGGGGCATGGTTGCATCGGTTTCTTTCTGCCACTCCGCTGTGCTTCTTGCTGTTTTTCCTCCACCACTCTATGATTCTCAGTGTTCCTGCCCTGGCCAGGGTCAGCTGCAGTCCCCAAGGATGCCCTTGACTGGCATGTCACACGCATCTCTGTTTCAGTGCTGTCTGTGACCACCAGGCAAGCCATGGCCTCTTCTCACCCTGCAGCCGAGGCCCTGCCAGGTATGTCTGGTATGCTCTTTCAAAAGCAATTTCCAGGCAAGGAGTGAAGGGCAAATATTTTGTTTGTGGGTGCTGTCTCTCAGCCCTTTTCCCTCTTGAGTAAGTACTGACCACCATAAAATTTTATTGTATGTTACTACAGACAGAAAAATAACCCACCCAAAAGCCACAACGAACCAGAAAGAAAACAGCAAGACTGCCGTATGAAAGAGGAAAGGCTAAGCCCTTTCCACAAAGACCAAATAAAAAAGAGGCTTGGTCAACACTCCCACAAATAGTTTAAATAATTAACACACTTAGAGGCCCCCTCCCCTCTGAAATCCTAAAAATGTTCCTTTAATTTAGGGGAAGACTGAAGTTACTGCAGTTGAAATGAACCAAAGCAGTAACCTAGACATTGAGAGGACTGGAAAAAAAAAAAAATCAGATAACTGAATTTAGTACTCCCACCCTTATTTAGTACTCCCAACCTACCAAGACAGAAAAATATATATGTATATAGAGAGAGCTCAACCTAAGAATGAGGCTGCAATTTTAGCCTTTGTGAGAATGCTTTTCAATTTCCTATGGCCTTGAACACTGGACTCATTCACAGGCAAAAGACACACAAAAAAAATTTTTCTCCTTTTGAGTAGCTTCTCTTTCTAACATAAGACAATGCAATCTCTTAATAGAAGGATATTTTAATATCCTCTTCAGGCAACGTTTTTACAGAATACAAACTATCGGTTATTCCCTATTCAAATTTCTGAATCTTCACAATACCTCTTAATTAAAGACATGATACTGTCTGCCTCCAGGAGACTTTTAACAAGCAAGTATCCCAAATTAATCTTGAATCAAGCCAAAACACAAAGAAGATTTTTCACACAAGTTTCAGGGACATGTGCTGCACAGCTCAGCTCTCAGTAGGATTTGTGAACCCAAGGAAGCCAGGATATATATTTGGATTCTTAAAGCAAATTTCACAATATCAATACTTACTGAGAGAAAATTTACTTTGTGTCCACTGCCGTATCGGGTGTATGGTAGACTGGCTAATTTTCTAGTCTCATAGCTAGCCCANAAAAACCTCTCCTCTACTGTCCACAGAAGTTTCCTCTGACATAGGAAGCACAGGAAGCTGATCCCACCAGAAACAGAGTAGAATGAGGATAAGTTGAGACAAAGGGAATGATAAAACTCATTATCCTATAACGTACATAGTGTATTTTGTGATTCACACAACTCGTTAATCCAATCTTGAATAGTGTGAACCCAAGGAAGCCAGGATATATATTTGGATTCTTAAAGCAAATTTCACAATATCAATACTTACTGAGAGAAAATTTACTTTGTGTCCACTGCCGTATCGGGTGTATGGTAGACTGGCTAATTTTCTAGTCTCATAGCTAGCCCAACATAACTAATGAATGAGTCAGTCACAGTCACAGATCATGTATGCATTAGTTTTAAAAGAAAATCTTAGATAATGTTAAAGTTTGATCTCGACATAATTGTGAAGATGAAGAGTCCACTCAGAAGGTAATGCATGTGTAATAAAACCTGAACAAACAAAGCTATATTTTTCAATGTATATGGAATAAAACTGAAAGAGTCAGAATTATTTGAAAAAGAAATTAAAAAAAGGGAGGTTGCTTATAAGTAATACAGCTAAGCCTTTAACCGTTTGTACATGCAGATTGATATAAAAAGATGCACGTGCCAGTATACTTGACACTAGAACTATGATGCAGTATGCTGTTTCTAAAATTCCCTTTTCTGGAAGATAAATCAGGCAAAACCTCGATAAAGCTCAATGGCGAAGGTTTGTCTTAAAATGTAGTCAAGCCCTTCCACTGTTTGTTCATGAATTATTCATAATCTCTATAAAATTGAAAATCTCCATGGTGCCCTCTCTGAAGTCTCAATAATTCTGCTTGAAAAAACAGAAGAGATTTTCTNAAGTCACAGTCATAGATCATGTATGCATTAATTTTAAAAGAAAATCTTAGATAATGTTAAAGTTTGCTCTCGACATAATTGTGAAGATGAGGAGTCCACTCAGAAGGTAATGCATGTGTAATAAAACCTGAACAAACAAAGCTATATTTTTCAATGTATATGGAATAAAACTGAAAGAGTCAGAATTATTTGAAAAAGAAATTAAAAAAAGGGAGGTTGCTTATAAGTAATACAGCTAAGCCTTTAACCGTTTGTACATGCAGATTGATATAAAAAGATGCACGTGCCAGTATACTTGACACTAGAACTATGATGCAGTATGCTGTTTCTAAAATTCCCTTTTCTGGAAGATAAATCAGGCAAAACCTCGATAAAGCTCAATGGCGAAGGTTTGTCTTAAAATGTAGTCAAGCCCTTCCACTGTTTGTTCATGAATTATTCATAATCTCTATAAAATTGAAAATCTCCATGGTGCCCTCTCTGAAGTCTCAATAATTCTGCTTGAAAAAACAGAAGAGATTTTCTACACATTTTTGAGCATCATGCAGAATCATTTATTCCCTTAGATCATAAAAATCATTGCTACATGCCAATAAAATAAAGTGTTCCATACCAAGAGCAAGAAGACTTTAAAGAACCAACAGAGACCATTTCCCAGTGCTACACCAAGGTGGATTCATGGTCTATTGGCAGTTTGGGGTGGAGTGCAAAGGGAGAGAATGATTTATAGGCTAATTCTTAAAAGGTTGTGCATTCATTTATTTAACAGCGTGAAGGGCTAATTATTTGAATACAGATACTTCTGTAGTGAAGTTCCTGTCCCTCTCCTTATAAAGTTGTCTGTAGATACGGACCAGTTGGACTGATGGTGGGGAGAGAGCACCATATGTTCTTAAAGAAAGAGCACTGTAAAAATTGTTCATTAGCGGTTTCGTTCTTGAAGAAAGAGCACTGTAAAAATTGTTCATTAGTGGTTTTGTGCATGTTTTGTTCCAGTGACCTTTTCCAGCTATGTTTAAATTACAAACTATTCATAAATAGCACAACAGTGGGTGACTGTATAGCACAACATGTTCTCTAGCTGCAACATTCAAGCTTTTATATCATTTGACCTGCTGCTGTGACTAACATGCTCTTTAAATAGACTAAAGAAATAATATTTCAGGAGCTTTGCTTCCCCCCCCCCTCCCGAAAGTTCAACATTATTTAGAGTAAGAAGGGTGAAAAAGTCAGATATTGCCAGCTGATATTATTGTCCTTGTGCTCCACTGAAAAAGAAATAATTTCTCTCTATGTTGTGAAATAACAGGAAAGAACTAGACAAAATTTTTTCAGGCAGCTTCAATGTGCTGTACTGTAAAAGGCTAAGCCCTTTGGGCACTACACAAAACTGATTTTCAGTCTGCTTTACTGACTGTAGTGAAGTTTCTTTTCTACTTACACAGCGGTGAAAAACACAACTTGTTTGAACATTGTGTAGCACACTGGAAGGTCAGAGCATCTGTTTTATTTGTATCACAATACTTCAGCATTAACAGTGGGCAAACTCAAATCAACAACAATAGGAAGGGTCAAACACTCAAAGAAAATTGGTTGCAGCTTGCTCCACAGAGTAAATTTATCCTCCCCACCATGTATCTATTAAAGGAAATGTCACACAAACAATTGCATGCCTCTAGATTACTTTATCTTCTACTTTGTTTGCTTAACTCCTTTTTAAGTGGTTCCAGTAAGTAGCTTGAAAATACACACGCTCAATCTATTTTCAGACTTAGCAACCTTTCTAGTTGGATTTTCATAATGTCTAACCCATCCTTGCTGAATTTTTCCACAAAGGGCACAGAGAATATTTATCCTTCTTTTCTTAGATGCTTTTCAGGGAGACCACTATCTGCTCTCCCCTCATTCTTAGACAAAGACTTCTAGACTGAAAAAACATGTTTATTTAAGTATTTTCTTATATGTTATGTTTTCTAGAAATCTAATCCCCATGGTTCTATCTGAATTGCACTCCTCATTGCTGAATTATGCTTTTTTTTTTTAACTCAAAATTCTTTTCAATTCTAGTTCTGTTCACTTCTATGCTTTTAGCCTTCTCCTCTTTGACATGTCCTGTAACTTCTCTTTCATAAAATATTGAATAATAATACTGGACCTTTTCTCTTTTTTTTATGCTCTTCATCCATCAGAATCCCAGAACTTTGCTGATGCTTGACTTGACTTACCACAAATTTGCAGCAGGGGAATGAAGCAGAGGAGATGTTACAGAGCGCAGGACTGTGGGACAAGATGTGATCAACTCTACTTTCAAGAAGAAATTCAGAGCAGTTCGAAAAATCTGCAAAGCAGAGTGCACTGCCCGGCACCTGGCAAAGGAGGTAGATCTTCTTAGTGTTAACACAAACTGATGCCTACATTTGTTGTATTACATTAATAGCACCTGTAAATAGTTTGTAACATTGCCAAAGAGAGAGAGGGAGAGGCAGCTTCTTTGTTTCAGTGTTGTTGCAGTAATACATTATTAAGTGGATCTTCAGATGATATCAGAGGCTATGAAATTTTAGAAATATTAATAGGGCTGTAGAAAACATGGAAAAGATGCTGCTGTTTGATGGTTTTTGCGGTTCGGGTGGGATTTTCCTGATGTAGGTGGACCAAAATTTACTTACTTAAAATATTGCAGTCACATTTGCTAAAGCTGCTCAAGTGTATTATCAAAATGTAATAGCAAAGGGTGAGTGGCTTCCATGTGCAGGTTCTTCTTATCTAGTGGTAGAAACCACCAGTAGGAGGAGCAGACCACTGGAGTCTGCTAGCCATAACACTGGCTACCCAGGGAGGGGGATTTAAAATCTTGAACTGAAACAGAAGCAGCTATTTGAGAATTAGAACAATTAGGATTATTAAAATCCCACACAAACACCGCTGAGGGTTTTGTTGTTGGGGTTTTGTTTGGATTTCCTTTTTAGACACAATCTGAAATAATAAACTTCTCCAGTCAAGGCAGGTCTTCAATTTAACGCTCTGTACCTTTACCTTTTTCAGTGTTTCTATTCTTTTACATGCACCTTCTGTAGTCTTAGTGATAGAACATCCAGTAAATGTATAGAATTTCTGTTTAACCCCTACTGTACTCTGTCCTGGTTTGGGCCAGGACAGAACCAATTTTCTTTTAGTAACTTTGCTTTTTAGCTAAGTCTCTTCTGAGACTGCCACAGTACTCCAAAGCTTTGAGTTGAGAAATCCTCTAAATGCTAATCCTTCAGTAGTGCTAATTTATATAGGTACACTATCTGCAAATATTAAGACACCTACAAATCAGGATGGAAATGTTCAAAAGTAAAGTAGACTGATGGGACTTTTGCTACTACCTAACAAAAATAGTCTGTGCTGAGTGAAGTCTGAAATTCAAGAAATGAGAGAATGAAGAAACGTGAAAGTAGAAGAAAAATGTATTTTCAGTGACACTTTTTCTGACCACATCTCTTTCTTTGCTAATTTCCCTGGCTGCTTCTGCCTGCATTGTTATAAACAACCTGTCTTCACACAGAGGGCACTAAGCTTTGCCCCTCCTCTAATCTCCTCCTAAGTATGGTGCTCTGGAAGAAGTTCTCTCTTTAATTTTTTTTCGTTTTTAATTTATTTATTATTGTAAAGGCTTGCGACACATACTTCAAAACCAATGACATGGAAGACTCTCCAAAAATATATGGCTTTGGAACCTCATAAAGTAAAATTAACATCTCCCTGTGACTAATCAGCTATCCTCAAGTGCCTATCTTCAGGCAGAATAAAAGCTGGTCTGTAGTAGGTATAGCAGTTACTAATAAAGGTGTTTTTTCTCTTTTGGCCATATTAATGTCATCTTTCTTCAGATTTTGGGGTTAGAGAACCTTTTGCTTCACTTAGTTAACTAGTGCATAGCACATCTATGGCCATAAGAATTTCCAGCATATGTATAAGAGCACAAATATATACATATCTCTCTAAGTACATACATAGATAACATCAATGAGTTCCGTTGGAAACTAGCCCTGAGAAAACAAACTTGCTGAAGACAAACCAAAAATCAAATAAACATTTTGTAAGGACAAACAGATAAATTTTGAGACAGAATAGCAGGTGCTTATGGGTACCTTGCGACTTTTTTTAGAAACCAACAAATTGAAGGTGTATTGTTTAGTGTTGTACAGAGATAAATTCTCATAGCATGGTAGAAAAAAGAAATAGAGCTGCCAACCATAATTGACTTCTTTTAGCAAGTATTTTGAGAGTTCTGAGAAAAGTAATTGATGCAAGCTCCAATTTCAGGTAACAAGATAAGTGCAATCACGTTGGTATGTGTCAAGATTTTAAGCAGTACATTTACCATTTGTTTGCATAACATCTACATAAGACATATTTGTCTCAGTGAGACACCCAGCAGTTCTGTTTGCTGTGATGGTTGCAAACCAAAAATATTTCTACTGATGCTATTTTGCAATGTAAAGAAGCATTGTTCCTTTAACATACCCGTTCTCCTCCAGCCTTGAGGATGACTAAGGTTTTTATTTGACTTAGTCTGTACTGCGTTCCCTAATGTTATCACAAAACACAGCCAAATTTTTCTCATAATAATTTTTGCTAAGTATCATCTCTGAAATACAGTAATAAAGATATTCAAAACCAGAAGTTGGCTAACGATAAAGCTTTGTGATCAAGAAGTCAGTTTTCTTACCCTTTTACATCCATCTAAAGGAATGAAGAAAAATGTATAAAGCAATTGCTCAGTGTCCTCTAAAAGGTTACAATAACCAGCTCTTCTTCTTGCAAGAAAGAAATCAGTACTCAATTCGTTTTTAAAAAATACAAGGGTTTGGTTTTTTTTTCAGGTTAACATACTTTATGACTGTCTGGATTAATTCTTTGCTTTCAGTGCAGCAAACCAGTGCAGTTTGAGGTACATAGTATCATGTTTTAATGCAGATGACTGTTTTTATGCTTTCATCAGTACTCAATAGGGCAATAGCTGTAATTCTGAATCATTGCATTGGTAATACGGAAATCAATAACACTACTACCATCTCTACTGGGACAAAAAAAAACCAACCTAATTTTCCATTATTCATAAAGTCTATTTGTTGTCTTTCTTAAACAGTTGTTTAGCTATTGAGTTCATTGGCAGAGAGATGAGTTAGTTATGAACCTCTTTAATTACTTTTTCTGTCACTTGACAAAANTTACTACCATCTCTACTGGGACAAAAAAAAAAAACCCTAATTTTCCATTATTCATAAAGTCTATTTGTTGTCTTTCTTAAACAGTTGTTTAGCTATTGAGTTCATTGGCAGAGAGATGAGTTAGTTATGAACCTCTTTAATTACTTTTTCTGTCACTTGACAAAACTAATTGTTATCAAGGGAAATTAGACTTTCAAAAGCAATAAAAGANGTTTTTATGCTTTCATCAGTACTCAATAGGGCAATAGCTGTAATTCTGAATCATTGCATTGGTAATACGGAAATCAATAACACTACTACCATCTCTACTGGGACAAAAAAAAACCAACCTAATTTTCCATTATTCATAAAGTCTATTTGTTGTCTTTCTTAAACAGTTGTTTAGCTATTGAGTTCATTGGCAGAGAGATGAGTTAGTTATGAACCTCTTTAATTACTTTTTCTGTCACTTGACAAAACTAATTGTTATCAAGGGAAATTAGACTTTCAAAAGCAATAAAAGAAAGGAGGAAACAGCTGTGTCAGAGGTCTCCCATACAACAAGAATAAGTGAAAGGACTTAGTAGTTTTCTAATTGAGGCCGATAGGAATAAATGGTACAACACCATTTAATAAAAGACACGTGCACGATTTAAGCATACCTCCTGTTGATTTTTCTCCATTACATTTATCCCATTGCCCCCTGATTATGGGACATAAGAATACCATTTCACTGAAGTAATCTTTATTTTTTAATCCATTATCGTTCTGAAGTGAGCAGAAGGAACAACATCTTAAATTCTGTTTCGAAAACATTAACTAGTGATTAGTGATCAGGCGTCTTGCTCAGACTTCATGAAGAAAATATTCATGAAAGTAAAATCACCTTTGTTTCTTAGCAACAACTTCAGAACCAGCAGAGAAGGAATGCAGACTCTGCTTAGCAAACTGTTTCCTCCCTGTTCATAGCCAAAAAAGTAAGGTGTCCATCGGTAATGAAATAACTTTGCCGGGATCCTAAAATATGTGTAGCTGACAGTTGAATAAACTCATAACATATCTACCAAAGCACAAAATGTTAGAGAAGACTGAAAATTGTACATGGTCAGTTAACTGGGCCACACTTGTCTGCACCAAAATCTGTTTCAAGTCTCATTTAATTCAACATTTTTTCCTTTTTTTTTTTTTTAAATTTTGTCTGCTTTTGTTTACTGTGGGCAGAACTATTTGTTGCAGCAGTTCTGATGGATGGGAGGCAGTGGGTGGGAGGGAAAAGAGAGCTGAAGTCCAGAAACAAAATATTGGATTGCTGGAAAATAAAAAATTCTTTTGTTGACACATGCCCCGTTATAATATACCTTTTTTTTTTATCAACAGTCATTTCTCAGACCCAGAATGGAATTTTGCATTTTCTACAAGTTCACACTAGTCGTTTCTATGGAAAAACAGAATAACAAAGCTGTTCAAAAGCACAAATTCCAGATACAGAGGTGGTGGATAACGATAGCAGTTTGCATGTCTTGATAATGTGGCAGTATGTAATGTCCTGGCACTCCATTTAGAGAGAAAGGAGAATTCTCAAAATATTAATAATGATAGCTCTAAACATTTATGGACAGGACTGTAATATGAGCTTCCTCTTAACTGCCTTAGGACAAAGGCCTGTAATATAATGATTCTGTTCCTACTGAGAGAATAATACAACAACAAACTCAGCATATTTTTGAACCAATTTAAAAAGTCATCAAATTAACAACTAAAAAAGGCACACAGCTCTGAACTTTACAGCCTGGTAAAACAATATATAGTGGATTATACAGCATATAAAAACATTATGTGCAATGTGACAGAAAAGACTCCACAGAGTGACACTATTGAGAGACAGTATGTCAGCAATAATATATAAAACAACGAAGGCTTACTACTCAGAAAACCACTCAAAATGGTCTGCTGAAACTAATCAGAACCAACAACAATTAAAAAAGCTAGGATTATATAGAAAATTTATATGAAACTGTAGGAATGGAGCAACACAGCCAATATTTTATCATGTCAAATAATGCTTATCAAAATTGTCAAATTTAAATAAATTAGACTAATTGTACAGCAAAGGTGAATAGTTTTTGGTTGGCTAAGAAGGAAGATTTTAATTCTTCTATTACAGAAATTATAAAGTATAAATTTCTTCTAAAGATATTAAAGCTATCAAACATGGATCGTGTTAGAATAATATTACAAAATTGGCATTGCTTCTCTATGTTTATTACAACATGGACCAAAACCATATCAATATTCTTGCCCTCAAATTGGCTTTTATTATTTTGAGGGTTTTGATAGCTTTATACTTACATATAAGAGTATTTCTTTTTAAGATTATTACCATTTGTTGCTTAAAATGGTGTGGAAGTAGGTCATGAACGAGACAGCTGGAGGAAAGACAGGGAACAGGACATCAAATTTTCTGTACTAGAACCCAAAAATATGTCATAGCATACATAACAGAAAAAAAGTTCAATCCATTCTCTCATCTAGGACTTTGAAACAATATTTTGCTTTAAAGTGCATTTATCCAAAGATTGTGTGAAAAATTATAATAGCTGCTATGATACTCAGCTCTTGTATATATACCACATATAGATGCTGTATATATATATCATATATACCTTATATAATCATCATCATCATTTTGAGCGCTTATATTTTTCCCCTGTAAACAAGACAATTTATACAAAGCATATCCTGCGGAAAACAAAAAAAAAGAAAAGGAAAGAAAAACAATAAATAGTGTGTATTACACGCAGGCCTTGACAAAGTTTAGCCTAAATTAGTAACTGGAGTCGCTGGTACCAGCGACCTATACTACCCAATAACTACACCTGTACCCATTTCAGTTCAATGTAGACATAATCCTAAATGTTTTGAGCCAAGTCTGCCATTATTTCAAAGAAAAATCTGTCAATAATTGTTGGAAAAATCTACACAGTATTTAGTCCTAAAGAAGCACATGTTCTTTCTTGCCCTAATTTCCAAGAAATAATAGTTCAGATTATACCTGTTTCATCAACTGAATCTCATAGCCCCAGGATGCATGTGCAAAGCAGAGCAGGAATTTTTTAACAGCAGAGCTTTGTTTCCTTGTGGGAGTTCTCAAAGGAACTCAGCAAGTAGAAGTCCCAGACTCCCAGTCAGTACTCTTCCTGACTGCTTTTAGCTGCCTGCAAGCAGTACCATTTGAGACAGCTTGGGCTAAATGCAGTAAACACAATCCCACAAACCTGATTTTGTTGTTGGCAAAATTTACAAATCAACGTGTTCTTTGAAGTTCGTTTTGCTCTGAGTGAGTTTGGATCTCCAGGGGTGCTTTCTAACCTAAATGATCACAGAGCAAACCTATGAAGCACTGGATTGAAATAAACAAAAAACCTCTGTGTGTCCCCCATCCCCCAAAAACGTAGTTCACTCATGGAAGTACTGGACAGTTATTTGCAAGACATACTCTTTGTATCCATCATGCTCTATGTCTCACAATGTCATCATGGGTAAATTCTGATATCACTACATGCTTTATTGTTATTAAGCCTATTTGAAAGAGTCATTAGGATTTCATGCATAACAGGGGAAGGTTCTCTCAGATTCTTACCCAATCTAACGCAGCTGCTTGGATGGAATCTTCCTTTGCGAAAGTTATTCCACAACAGAAGCAGCGGCTCAAGAAAGTGCTGGCATCCCTGCTGTGTTTCTCAATCTTTTGATGCAAAAATTCTTGCTCTCCACTTCCTCCTTCCACGATGATTATTTCTTACACATTGTTCTGGGATCAAAGACTGCTAGAGAAAGATTTACTTTGAGATTAGAGTATCCACGTTTGTGCGTATCTAAACTCATGTAATAGTCAAAGAAGCTGTAGCCAACACAGGCAGTGGCGATACAGACAGTGCAATCAATGGAGCCAAGAATTCAACATTGGTCAATTTTTCTCAGCAGTAACTAGGTGTGCATGTGCTTTAGAGAAACCTTAGCCACAAGTGCTCCAACCTCCATTTACTGCAGATTGCTACTGACAGTAGTGGGAAGCACCTGGGTCCTGACTTGTAGACCCACCAGTTCAAGTGCTTTAATTAGCAGCTGAATCCCACTCCTTAATCACCCTTAATAGGTGTAGCAGCAGATTCTGCACTTTGCAAACTAGGGGGAAGAAGGCAATGTATAGGGAGAGAGAAAGAGGTGCTCAGCCTGTCTTCATTCCCGAGCTGAAAAGCCATGCAACACCATTACAACTCTACAAATTCGAATGCAGGAGGAGGGCAGGGGACTGCAGAAGGACATGGGCAGGGAAGGAATGAGCCTGGACAGCCCAGGAGGGCAACACAAAGCCAAACATAAGGCCCCTGGCGACAATACTGACACCCACTAAGTTCAGTATCGACTTGCTTACAACCACTATGTTATCATGGTACCATTTCCGGGCCTTTGGTAATGGGAACACACTAGGTTTTATGTTGATCTAATATATTTTTGTGACATTTTTCTGTTGGCGTCTTGTGTAGCTTTCTTAACGTGATACAGAATAATATTTAATGTTCAGCTATGTCATCTTATTGGCACCCTTTACACTAACAAAGTGGGTATAGGTCTGCTTTTATCTGAAGTATTCTCTACTGATTCTTGTAAATTTAACCAGGATGTTCCTAATCTCAGCTTGAGTATTGTCCGCGTGGAAATATCCACATGCAGTCCTACAAACATATGTTTAAATTCTTAGTTCACAACATCAAAATTATCTTTAAAATCTAATTTTAGCAACAAAACTTTTCTAAGTTGATTCCACATAAAAATGCCAACCTTTTTTTTTGCAAGACATAATTTTAATATGCAAAATACAGTGTTGGGTTTGTTTAATTTTCTTTTATTATAGTACATATTCTCCCTATCCACTTCTGTAAAAAGGATAACTAGGCTGACGGCAATTTTAAATTATTTTCTAATGAAAGTACAATCAACAGTGGATGTAGATACATAGCAATAGCTTTTAAAAATGTGTTTCCCTGCCTGAAATTACTGGTGCTTGGCCCTTTTAAGGCTACTTATATAGCATGTCTTGCTATTGCTGTGGTAATTGTATTTCTAAGACTATATAACTGCATATTCAACTACATAGCAAATTAATTTTAAATGAATGGGTCTGTATGTGCAGTCTGACTAAGATAACGCAGGGAGTAAAAAACTGGATAAATGTAAAAAATCAATACATTGAGAGGCAAAATTCCAAATAGCACAATTTGCGTGAGTGTTCCAGGCAACCTAGTAGAGTTCTGACTAAAAGAGGAACGAAAACTAAGAGGGGGAAAGGGTAAGGGGAAAAAAAAAAACAAAACCAAAGGAATCCATTTAATGCTTCTACATTCTGAACTTGGTTGAATAATTTTGACTTGTTTTTACGTTAGAACTCTTAAATATTCTTTTTCTATTATCTTTAAAAGGATGTTGATAAGACCACAAGAACACTGAAACAGTGAAGGCAAACAAGGATTTTTAGTTTACAGTCAGTTTCTTCTAGACCATTTGGAGGGTACAGTTTTAGCCAAGTTTCTTTTCAGAACTGGGATTTACATTCTTTTTTTTTCAGTAGTGACAGAGAAGTTTTATGCAAATAAAGCAGTAATTACCTGCCTTGTGGCTGCTGATGTAAAATAAAAAAAATTAAGGAAAGTCAGATATGCACCAGCCATCCCTTCCCCTTTCTATCACATACTGTCCTGGTTTGGGCCAGGACAGAACCGATTTTCTTTTAGTAACTTTGCTTTTTAGTTAAGTCTCTTCTGAGAAGCTGCACTCTCTGAAATTAACTGCATGTTTTTCCAGGCAGT
>VZSC01007880.1:69029-97807 GCA_013398225.1 Steatornis caripensis
TATTCGTCATCAGTGCGGGGGAGCTCGATATCGGTTTTGTACATATTGGTATATTTGTATATATTTCATTATTATTATTATTCATTATTATTGTAGTTAGATTAAAGCTGTTTTAACTTTTCTAACCCATAAGTCTCTTTCCCTTTTCTCTTTCCCCCCCACTTTGGGGAGGGAGGGGGTTAACAAAGAGCGTCTGTCGTTCGCTTAACAGCCAGCCCAGCTTTAAACCGTGACACATACTCAATGATAAAATATAGTATAATCTCTTAAACTAAAATAGAAAAAAATCCCACCAGAAATATGGTAAAAATTGTGTGCTGTCTGGGAGATAGACTGGATAAATTGGCCTTCCATGACATTATGCTCATATATAAGGATAAATTAATGTTGGCACTGCTCTTGGCTGTCTGCATTCACGCTCAGGAATATAGAATTCATTTAACTGGATGAATTTCAAGTAATACTGGAAACTTCTGCCAATGACCAAATTGAATCTTCCCAGAATTACAAAGACACAGACCATTCCCGCAGAGAAATGTTGAAAGGGTTGACAGCCAATTGTTGACCTGTGCTAGGGTGAATATACGTTTCAGATTGAAAGGCAGAGTTGCTCAACAGCTCAGCTATACAAGTTCTCTGTTTCCCTTTTTTAGTACGTGTGCCTAATTAAAGAAGTGTTTCCCTTATGATTTATGCTAGCATGACCTGCACCCTAGAAATCTTTCTCTGCAAAAAGAGTGTTGAATTTAACCATGACACTGGTTTTCTGTTAAGAGTTACCTAATTTGTAGCTTTTTAGTTTATGCGAGTCATATGCCTTCAGAATAATCTTACCAGTAGCAAAAAGTGATCTTCTGGAGTGACAGATTGCTTATATGTGCTAGCTTTTACACTATTTTTCACTATACTGGATGCAGACAAGTTTTTATAAAATGAGTAATGAAATAGAGTATTTTTTAAAATCATCTACTTATCAAATTAATCTCATCTGAGTCAGATGAATTTGTCACATATACTATTAATAACACTAGAAGTAGTGATATGACCTTCTTTGTCTTAGTTTCTCAGCTGACAGCATATTAGTCCAATATTCTTATTGATTATCTTTGACACTTTCTTTCTCTTTTTAGTTCCCTTTTTTGTGTGTCAAACTCTGTTTGTCCATTCTCATTGCTGAGTGGCAAGAGAGATAAAATAAGACGAAATGCAAGCAGCCAGAACAACTTAGTAAACTACCTCAACCTACCTCACCTGGCAGATTTGGTCTGCTTTTGTGTATACACAGAAAGGCAATGCATTATTTATACCAATTTCCCCATCATGATCATTCTTACGTAAAAAGAACAAAGCAAAACAATATAAAAAAGCAGTACAGAAAGAACATGTTCAGCAGGTGCTTACACCCCTATTGTTGTGAAATTAAACGGAGTTCTTTTATCTATATTTTTTTTTCCTTAATAAGAACAGATCAAACTTCTGTAGATTAGGTCAAACCATGGAAACTCTTTATGGTACATATAGTTGACCTGTTAATAAAGGTAAGAAGAGATTGCTGCGTTGCTTCAAGGTCATGTCACATAACACTTGTTTACAGTACAATGTTACCAAGAATGATCAACTATTCTTTTATTCCTCTGCTTTCTTTACCACATATCCCCAAATTATTCTGAATTTTATTTGATTTGCTTCTGTCTATCAGTTCCAATGTTGATCAGAGCTCTACTTCACTCTAATTACAGAGGAGGAAAATTTAAAAGGACAGTTCTTGTCCCTAAGCATTTTCACAGCTCTTTCGATACACATTACCTGAACATCACTGAATATTGACTTATACATTTGAAAAAAAATAGAGTGTATTTAGCCATATTTGGCACAGCATTACACCACATTCAATCTCTTTTAAATTAACAATATTGAACAGGGAATAAACCCGAGCAGGTTGGTGTGCTGTGTGTATTTCAAGGGCAGCATCAAATTAAGATCATCTCAAGCTATCTAGTCTGCATCAACAGCAGCAGACTTTGTTATTTCCTATTTGCACATTTTTTTGTTGTGGTTGTTTATCTCCCACTGAGTCCCATCTTCCTGCCATGTATCATCACCCTAACTCCCTAATGTGGCTCTTATATTTTGTAGCTCTTCCCTGTGAAATGAGAGCATACAACTAGCCAGATCAACATGCTCGATTTTTCCCATCCCATAAACACCAGTACTTACAGAACAGGCTTTTCTTATTACAGGAATATCTGTCCCATGAACTTCTCAGGCTCAGAATAATTTTAGAGTTCAGGCCATGTAGGCTGGATAATTTAGGTGGCTTGCTGATCTTATTCATAAGGACAGATGTATGAGTTTCTGTAAAGGTTTTTCTGTTTTTTCTTGCTAGGCTAATTTGCCTTCAGAAGTTTAGACATTGAAGGGAAGTGGAAATCCAATATCCAAGATCACATACAAAAAGCTCTGGTGTATACTAGCTATGTATATAGCACATGTATTTTAAAATTGCATAGGTGTGACCAAATTTAGGACGTATCGTTAAGTGTTAGGTATACATAAGAAAGCATCTGAGACAAGCTCTAAATTTAGGAAAGCTCTTATTTTCCAGTACAGTGCCACAGAGGAATAAAATTTCTTCTTTTTTTCCAAAACAAAAAAAAAACCCTCCTCTGCTCAGCAAGAAGATAGCCAGTTAATGAAGAAAAACCCCTTAAAGAAAGAGCTGCATAATTTCTTATTCAAATGGCCATTACTAATAAAAAGCACGGACTTGAGTTCTGTAAATTGGGCGAAATTATAGCTGTCCTCTGCTGATCCAGCACATGACATACAGTGGCACAAAAAGAATCTACCAGTGTTCATATTGCGAACAATGATCTACCTTTGTGAAATAATGCATAATTTGCAAAAACAAAGTCACATCAACAGCCTTTTGTGGAATTCATGTTCACTTTTGTGGAGGTGAACCAAGACTGCTCAGGAAGGGACTGCACTGTGGGCAGTGGGAAGAGGCACAGGATGCTCCCTGTCTTCGCTTATTAAACAAAATAAAAAGAAATGACAAATAAGTTTTCGTTAACCAGCAAAATAAGAGGAAGCATATGGGCTAGGGGAAGCCTGAAGAAAATATTTTCAGGAAGTTCACTTAATTTGTAATCACAATAATACCTGTCACATCAGGCCAGAGCTAGTATTACTATATATGAGGTAATTTAGCAGGAACTCTCTAACAAGACATATTGACTGCATGCCAGAAGTTCTTTTTCAGATGTACGTAACTTGGATACCTGTTGGTATAAGGAAAATATATCAGAACAACAGCAGGACCACCTTAAACAAGTTGTTACTTTCCATTGCAATCCCGTGAGATGATGCAGTGTCAGAGAAGGACTAGTTCTCTATCAGACAGAGATGCTTGGATAGGAATTGAAATGGAGGAGACTAGAAATTGTTAATGCACTTATTTTCTAGTAGAAGTCGCTACAATCATAATGCAGCACACATGATTTCTGCTTTGAGATTTTCACTAGGAAGCAAAGATTATAACTAATATTCCTCTGCTCATGAATTCTATATTTTCCCTACTGTTCAGTGATATTTTCCCTTCCGTATAATTCTACACGAAAGTGTGAAATGACTAGTGACGCCTTCTGTTCCTGTCTCTCTCTTTACTGTCACAGGGGAAAGAGGTTTGGCTTTCTTTTTCCTTCTTTTGGCAAAAGAACTTACTAAAGTTTGCTTACTTCTTTTTTTTAAACTTAGATTAAAGGAGTGCAGCTCTGCCTGAATAAAGTAACTGGAGCCTCAAATTTTTTTTCACTGTATGTTTGTAAGTACTCCCATAGATTATAGCCTTTAGAATAAGTTTACTCAACTGCCTCATTTGGTAAATTTTTTTTAAGCCAGACAATTTTAACCAGGCAGCAGGATTTAGCTCCACTGGTCCTGGGCCTACCAGATGTTACGTGCTCCCTTCATTTCTATGAGCTTTGGCAGACATATTAAAAAACTATAAAATCACTAAAGGAAAGCATGCAATATCACATTTATTTCAAATAAATTTACCTTTTGACAACAATCTACTGTAAAAGTATCCCTGCTCTAAACAGTGCCAAGGCTGTACACGAATACCCCTTACTCACATAGTAGAGACAAAAAACTGTCACATACTGGGAACTTGTGTGTTTGTATAAAAACACCTCAAAAAATAGGACATGCACAGAGAATTTTTTGCTCTCCAAAATGGTAAGCCGTAGTCCAGACCTAGTTACTTCTGTGGAGCCAACTGGAAAAGGACAGAGGGCAGGACAGTGTAACTGGGCACCTGTTCCTCTTGGCACACAATACTCATTTGTTTCAAAGGCCAAGGACTTCTGCTTATTTGTTTCTTGTTTGCATTCACAATCAATCTGAGCACTGGTTTATCAGGCAGCACTACCCACCCCCAGTTTGACAGCTGAACAGCTGAGCAGGAGGAAAAGCTGGAGAAAGGCCAAAGGGCTGTGCAGTGACAGAGCATTGTTGGCTCCACACAGGTAGATTTATGAGTTTTACAGGGATTGTCTGTACCTGTCTGTGTAAAGATACCACCTCAGTTTGAATGTGGGGGCAAGGAAGCCTCAGTCATCATTTTACAGGTATAGACTACTGAATCCTTATCCAGGAAAAAAAAACCCCACTGCAGCTCTGACCATTAAATAAAGTTGCAACACAATATTCTGTTGGTATTTGGCCAATATTGAATAGTTGACGACATATCCTTTTTTCTTTACTTCTGCTAAGGTGATTCATACCAACTTCATAATCTTACCAGAGGACAGATACTAAGATTGCCTTTGCCATATAAAAAATAACGTAGAGGGTAGGACATTCTGGGGAAAGTTATGTTCTCTTCCAGCCCCTCATTTGTCCCTCCTGAGCGACTGAGATATCACAGCACATGAAATAGAACATATTTTCAATCATATGTGTTTGACACAGTTCACATGTCAAATATCACGCATGCTGAACACCCATATGTGGTCCAGATTTTGTGCCCAAAAAAATAAATATGGAAAAAGCCTCTTAAAAAAGGAATCTATAAAACTGCCTCTACCATTAAGGAGCGTTAGAATTGGGCTAGTGCTCAAATTACTAAGTTAGGATAAGGACATTCCTTTTCTCCCAAAACATTGTATTTTATATAAACTATTATAATGACGTACACATACACATATATGACCCAGAAAACAATTGCCACGTTCTGAACACCCAGAAAATCTATTCCAAGGATCCTATTGCTAGTGACGAGAATAGAAGATAGATTGAACTAACTTTGAAATATTTCTAGAATCCATCCTCGTTTTATATGAAAAATTTCTAACTATATTCCTTCTGGATGGTGAAAAGAAAGAAAAAAATCCCACAGAGATATGACTCAGATATTGCCAACTGTAATAGAATATAAAATACACAGTAAACAAGAGAAATCCCATTGTTAAGAAGGCTTTAACTGCTTAATTGTGTAAGCACGGATAAAGACATGACATTTCCCTTGGCAATGTTAAAGACAGAGCAATATTAAGCTTTGTACAAAAGTTCAAGTTCTTTTAAGTCCCTCTTGACTTTCTTTCAGGAGTTTATAAACTGATGACAGTGATGACGTTACTACTGCAACGATGAAATGCAGAAACTGAAGATAATATATACTGTTTTCATTCTGTTTTATTTGTGAGAACATTCAAATAGAAGAATCGAAGAGAAATATTGAAGACTCCCTGAGTAAAATTCAGATTATGTTGCTTCAGTTTGTAATCTCTGGAGATTTGCTGAATTGAAGGACATTTTAGGACATTAGAGGACATATGGTCTTCTGTCTCAGGTGACTTTTTTCCCCTTATCCTTTAAGTAAAATGTTTATAAATAGAATTCCTTTCAAATACAATAATACTTTCATAAATTATATTTGCAATTAAATTAAAGTCAAATGAAATAAAATTTTATTTTAGTTGGATTTCATCCCAGACTATTAAAATTAACTTTTAGGTTTAAGGTCAAAACCTTTTCTTACCAAAGATTTCTCCATAACACCTTTTGTTGAAAATATGAATTTCCATATTGGTTCTTTTTGCAGAGAAGGCCTGTATCAGCAACATTTTACATTTTCAAAGAAGTAGAGGGCCTCAAGATAACTGAAGAAAAAAAGATATTCAGAGGTATTAGCTACACTTACAAGATAGCACATGTAAAACTTAGTTTTTTCCTCCATAGTATAGCCACCCCTTTATGGTTATCTAACAAATGCCCAAAAGAGAGCTGCAAGTGAGTCCTCAATAACAAAATTTGTTTAAATTACAGACAAAGGATTTGAGCATCCATTTTAATCTGTGTAGCAAAACAGATCTAATGAAGATGTGATTACTATCATATTCTTCATGAAAAATTATTTCAAAATTTAGCAGGAAAGTTCAAGATGTATGAACTTATTATTCAATGTAAGAAACTAATGAAGATTTACCTGTTTCAAGCATTGTCTTTTGGACTCTGGAGAAAAAGTAGAAAAACAAGTATCTAAAAACAGCTGCAGCTATTTCTGTGTCGCCTTTAATTTTTAAGCAGTTGATGAAACAATGCAGTACTTGGAACCACTGTATCAACCCTAATTATTTTTTTTTTCTCCAAAGTTTTAACAACTGTAGTTTGTAAAAGAACAGTGGAAACAAAAATATAAAGGTCTCCTATTTTGAATATTTTTTTCATTAACCCAGGGGGACCAGAAGTATTACAGCAGTCTTCTAAAGGGCTAATGTGCCTGAAAAGATGAACTATCATATATTACTGTGCTAGGATCACTGCACAGAGCTAAGCTATCTGTCTAATCTGGAAACGCCTAGTGAAGCAAGACTCACACACAAAACTCTGCTTCCCTGAAGACAGCTAATATTCACTGAATGCATTACAGTTTTGTGGTGCTGTTTTGCATAATTTCCCCCCTCACTTTTAGTTTCTCAGGGCTCCGTACAGAATTCCGTTAACAACGTGGCTTTATTATTATTTGTCAGCAACAAATAACTGCTCAGCTATGTTAGCCCTCAAGACTCTCTCTGAAGATATTCCAGTCAAGGTGTTCTATAGAAAAAAAGACAGGAGACAGCACAACAAGCAGAGCACGTTTAAGTATGTATTAACAAAAATCGAAGACACTGACCTGAACATGCCCATAAAGGAAAAATTGTAGGGATTTTTGTTAGAGTCACTGATCCCTAATCGTTCTGCAAGGCACGCACCAAAGCTGGCCCCAACTTGTTTTGCATGCATATGCTTCCATGATATAATTCTTTGCTTATGTACATTGAAGCCATTATGCTTGCACGTACCAGTGAGGCCAAGATCAAGGCTCTCTATCCCGTAGCTTGAGGAAGCCAGGCAGTGAGCCAAAAATGTTTATTCTCTTTCATGGTACTTCAACTGCCATCACAGATCCTCAGCTGTGGCTGAGGAGAATGAGACAACTTGGAAGGTGTGTGTAAATGTTACCTTTCTTTTCTTTCATCCTCAGCATCTCGATGCCCAATCTCCTGACAGCTCCACACCGAGCATGTGAAGTGCCACATCTTAAGGCTTGTCTGTCATAACACTTTGTATTACACTCCTTTTGCTAGCAGCAGGAATGTAAGCCCTTCACAGGAGCTGCTCAGATGGCTTCATGCCTATGAGTCTTCCCCATTCCTGCCTCAGAACTGGAACATTCTTCCACATGCTGATTAGATAGTGTAGTACCTTTTTCCTCCAGGAAACAAATCACCAGCACCGGTAACAGCTCTCTAGACAAATACTTGCAAATTAGATGCCTAATGGCAAAGTACGCTGAACTGTTCTAACTGGCTAAGGAAAATTCACACAGAAGAGCTTCTCGAGGAGCAATTCCAAAGAATCACTCTGAAGAATCTTTCAATAATAGTATTTATAGGACTTAAAAATGCCTGCTTTTTTGCGTATTTGTTATCGGTAGCCATGAGAGCAATGACATTTTCATTTTCTAACACTTTATAAAGGATCGTTAAGCTCAAGGAGAACAAAAGAAGTTATCTAGTCTAACCCCTGGTCATTCAGCTGTTTTGAAACACCACCAGCTGTGGAGACTCCGTAACCTGCTCAGGTCACACAACTTAAAAAGTTTCCATAATTTCCTCACGAGCGCTATATTGTAGATCTCAGCTGTTTTTTGTTACACTCTTGTTGTAATAGTATCCATTTCAAATGAATACTACTTTTTCTTTAAATGCAGCACCCAAAACTGAATGCAGAATTACAACTAATGCTTTGTCAGTGCTGAGTATATGTATGAAAATGACTCAACCAACAAATAATGAGCAAGAAAGTGTCGAAAAATGTTTGAGCATTTGCAGTAAATTCACATGTGACTTGAACATTTACCATTTACAAATACTCAGTATAGCCAATTGTTTGTTTCTCCTTTGTGAAACATATAGTTGAAGGACTACGCATTACAGGCTGCATACTAAAATCAGAGTTGTCCAACAAATCTGAAATTATTCTGCTGAAATTGAGTTACCCCAGATATAGGTTGGTATGAATGAAATTAAGATCTGGTATCTTATTGTGTGCTTTTACAAAGACAAATATATTTGAACTGAAACATCTAACCAAAAATTCACTGAATGTTTATAATATTTGTAATTGTATGGAAACACTAAAATCATTGTTTTTATTAACTGGTTTGCCTGCAGTAAACAGTCTCCTCCAAAACTTCAATAAAATCTCCCAGAAACGTGCAAAATGCAAAAATCTACATGTCCTAATTAAAAAAAAACCCAAAACCCTCAATGTAAAAGACTCAAAAAGAATTTGCAAGTTTAGATATATTGTACAGATTTATCACGGGAAATTAGTGTTTTCATGGGTAAAGGCATTTGTTTGGAATTCAGATGACCTTAAACACACTTTCACCTTTAAGTCTCATGTGTTTTGAAGCATTTCCCTTATTCAGGGCAGAAAAGTTATTTGGCATATGTGAAAAGCAGAAAAATCGGTCAGTGAAGAAATATTGCTATTATTAATTAGTTACTCTTTCGCTGTACCTTTTTCATTAATTTCTGTCTCAGTCATAGAAGCTGAAGAAATATCACATATCGGTATCTAAGGGACACCAGCAAGCCTCAGAGCCCATGATTTAGGAGCTCTGCAAACATTGAACCAAATCGCTCATAACAGTTCCTTATTTTGACAATAAAAGAGTTTCCAGCAAGTAATAAATAAAAAATGAAAAAGAACTCACATTGTGATGTCTTGTTCATTTAAGGAGGAATGGAGGAGCATGGGAATCCACAAAAAAAAAAAAAGTCATCTTTTAGTTTCAACTATAGGCCGTCATTGAACAGCCTCCCACCTTCTTAAATTAATTGTAAAAGTGGGAAAAGGAAGGTACAAGACAACAGTTTAGAAGACAGTTAAAACAAAACTCCTGCTATTGAAGCACTAAAACACTTCTGTGTAAGCACTGCGCAAATCTGCTGCGCAAATCTGCTTTTTAGGGCTTTTGAGCTTCTGTGTTCCTGCAGCCTAACTGAACAGAAGTGGCTAAAAAATATTAATAAGACATGCCATCAGCCTTTTTTTCCTTTTTCCCATCCAGAAGATATTACAATGGTAATCTTTAATGTGCATCAGCATGTTTTCTACTCACAAGCAGAATGCTGTGAATACTCTCAAATTTCTTTATTTTACAAACAGTTAGAAAAAGAGAAAAATAGAAGGAAATAAAAGCTAATAATCAGAAACAAAATGGCATCATCTACAATTTATTGCACCTACTGTCATAGCATAAGAATATTTGGTAGCCATGTGTTGATAATTTTAAATGATAATATTAAAAAGCAGACAAGAAAAACATGACTTTCTGCTCAATTTATAGATATTTGTGTATACTAGACAGCTCTTCAGTTTAAAACATATGCTACATGATCTGTAACAGCTGAAATCCTGATTATTTGTATGCATTTACATTAGTATATCTCAATATTATCTATATCCAGATATTTAGGAATTCAAAGTTACAGCAACTTCTTAATCTTCGTTTTGTTTCTGAATAAGTAAAACAAGCCTTTGCATAATTTTTGCTACTAGAAAAAGAAAACTTTTTATCTGGAGTAGTTTGGCCAGCTCACATAGTCTTGCCATGAGCACAATACAAAAAGATCTGCTTTCCACCTGCACCTTTTCTCCATTTGCAACCAGCATTGAAGGTCAAAGATAAAATACAGCTTTCAGCATCATTTTCAATGTTATTTGTACAACTATTGAAATACAAAAAGTACAGAACTTAATGAAGTACCTTGGCAAAGCAATTACCATTTTATCAGATCAACAGAGAGCAGAAGTCATTTGAATCTTCACTTATGATAAGTGGTATGCCCAGAGAGCTCCTGCACTAAGTATACATCACATTCATTATTTAAACTCAAGCTCTTCAGCCAGCTCCTTGTCAACCAGCAGTTTGGGCATCAAACCGACCAGCTGAGTGCCACCAGCTGGGCTGCCTGGCCTTCTGAGTAGCCCCAGGGCTCATGGAAGTTGACACCAACGGAACCAGCAAACACAGCGCATCACTGACCTCCTGGCAGGCAGGTCTGGGAGCCCAGCAGCTAAGAAACCACCCCGACCTTCAGACGACTGAGGGAGCCAGCCAGTAGCAGAGCCGTCCGCCTGAGGCAATGCACAACTTGCAATGGGCAACGCCAGACAGACCTGAGAACATCGCAGCCCAGCCTGCATCCCATCAGGCGGACTGTGTGAGGACCAGGTTATTTCAGAGATCCAGAGAAGCCAGGCGGCCTAGAGACACTCATTCAGGCTGATGGTACTACCAGTGTCTGCTTTGAAAGGTATATGGGCAGAAACTACCTCATGTCAGTAGTCAGCAGAAGAAAATTGCTCCTTTGCAAGTTGTTTAGCAAGGTCAATAAAGGAGGCCCCGACCTACAAATATTATTGGAATTCTGTACAGCTAAAAACACCCACAAAGTATGGACAGACTGTGGCAAGGGCCATGTTGGAAGTCACATAGGTAAAACCTTACGTAAACCACAAATCTCTGAGGGGAAGCATCATGCCAGCAAATTCCCCTGAAAGAGCTGTGCCAAGCAGTCTGCATCCACATTGATCTGCCTGTGCTTGAACAGTGGTCCTGACAATTACAATGCAATGTGAGGTGCCATGGCCTCAGGCTAAGTGAAGGCCCTGTGGTCAGTGCAGAGTGGTGGTCTCTCCATACACGAGACATCTTTTCTTTGACAGCAGAAATGGGGTGTCGTATTCCTTTTCATCCGCTCCAAACTCTTGTGAGGTTTTTTGGTGTCCTGAGTTCACTTCTGAAACTCTGGACTCTGGGAAAAAAAAAAAGGCTTCAACGCTCCTCGGCATGCTCAGGCAAAATACTTTGCATTTGAAGGCCCACTCTGACAGCAAGACAAATGGCTGGGGACAGCGAGGAGCAGGATGACAGTGTGTGAAGATCAACAGTCCTGTAAATGATTTCTGAAAAACCCATCACAGCGAACCAACAGCTTAATGCCTTGCTATGTGGACAGATCCGTGATGTCAGTCTATGACATAGAGCCATCTCTTCAGAACCTTTAAAAAAGAAGCACAATTTCCTCAAGTTCCGTGACAAACTCCCTTCAGCTCCTCAGCAGGTACTCCCTGGGATGTAAGCTGGTACAGCAGCAAAGAATCGGTTGGTTGAACAGCATGTAGTGAACACTCGTGATCAAAGGGGGGAAATATTTTTGTGGATGCTACTATGTGCAATGGATTGCACAATGAAAACTCTGCTGAAAGGGATATGCTGTTGCCTGCATAAGCTGCATGGGGTGGTTTTGAATATCCTGCATAAAACAAGTGCAAGATCTGAAATACACAAGATTTCATATCAATAAATCTTGGGCTTTTTCATAAGTCTAACATTTTTCTTTAGAACACTTAAATAGGCTTAAATATGCATAAACATATTAGTAGTCTTTCGCCTCTGCTCTTTGATAGCAGAGCCCACAAACTACTTGTTTTGTGCATGTGACAGAAGATGGTTCAAAGGAATTAGGTTAAAAGTTCTTCCCCCTTTTATGCCATCCATTTAATTGCAGCATTCCCTTGTCCACTGATACTCTGGCTGTGTAGGTCTACACAGCCTTGGCTTTTTCATGGTTCACTAATACCAATATCTTTATTCTCAGTGATGACCAGTCCTTGTTTTTAAAAAATGTCATCTGTTATTTCCAGATGGTGACACAAACCTAATTCACCATGGTCTAGAGTTAAACCTAGTGAGAGACTTGGTGTTAGAGTTTGCTCTATTTCCTCCTCTGATGACCCTGTGGCAATCCTTTCTACTTCACACAAGTCCTAGTTATGTCAACCTCAGATATTTCCTGATCTTTGCAAGTATGTGATGTACATCTTCAGAGTCTTCTCCATTCTCTGCACATAGAGGCTATTTCAAGGAAAACTAGAACTTCCTCCCTGAATAATACCACAGCTTGAGGTCTATCTTTAGCTTGCTTGAGCCTTGCTTGTACAGGTGAAAATGGAATTTTAAACCAGGTTGATTTCCAATTCCAGTGATCCCTGAGCTCCCATGTACAGAAATTTCAAAATGTTCCCAAAGGGATAGATGCATGTGGGGTTGGTATTGAAGGTAGAGATTTTATCACATGCACAACAACAACAGACTGTGTCATTGAAAAAGCTAAAGTGCAGAAGTGTAGAATAAAAATATCTGTAAGTACTGCTGTCTGTGAATTTTTGTTGTGTGCATAGAATGCTGACAATCATCTCAGACTTCCATGTAGAAAAATGCCTGCATCAAACGCCAAAGGTTGTATTACATTACTGTGCCTTCCCTTAAAGAAAATATCCAAACTATTCTAATGACCTACTTCACACATTCTGTCAGCGCATGTTGTATCTCTCTGACTTTTGCATTCCCAGAAATTCTGAACGCAGCCCTCTTCGTATTTCGATCAATCCATCCTCGTCAGAAATCCTTCCTTGAATCCTCTCATTTATTTTTATTTCCTCCAAAAGTTTATTCAGTGCATGCAGTCTTCACAAAGGTTGCTAGAGCCAGAAGTTGTCAACCTTTGCTGATAGTTAACAAGCAGTTCTATCAATCGCTCTGTTCACTAGACTGCTCCCGCTCTCATTGTCACATGGCTGTGAAAGACAAACATGGGGTAATAGAGGCTGATTATTTTCTTCAGAGTGTCCAAATTCACTGAAAAGGGACCTTTTGAATTCCCAAGTGAATTCTCCAGATAATTTTCAAGACATTTTGCTAGTTTTCACCTCCATGTTACAGAAGATTTGGCAGTTTAACTAAAAGGCTTCCATAAAATGAAGTTTGCCTGCTGCCATATAAAAGCCTTTAATTTCTTCTATATTTGTCCTTACAGCTTGACATATCTTAAGCACAGAGGAAAACATCACCCTGTGAACGAATAATTTCAGATAAGTTTTATAACCCTTTATTATTTATACAATATTAGAGGCAAGCATGAGGCTTTAAACATAAATTAAAATATAATCTCTTTGTCTTTGAAAGCATACATTCAAATGAGACATTAATTTTTATAAATACAGTAATCCAAATATGAAGGCTGGGTATGAAGACCAGAGGTTAGCATAAGAAATGGACTAAGAGTAAAAAGTAATTTAATAATGCTTGTTCTTCACAAGCATGCCTGTAGCCTGACCTGCTTATCTAAAAAAGACCATGCTGGTGAGTGCACGTCCCTCAGAGAAAAGGTTTGTCTATCATGCTGTGACATATCTGAGCTGCTCTGAACTTAGTTATGAATACTGCATATTGGCAAATACTTTGGGATGTTTACAGTGTGAATACATTGAGATACCTCCATTAAGACGTCTGTGAAACAGGATGAAAAAAAAAATTAAGAACTATTAAAGGACAAAGCCAGAACAGCCTGCTCATTATACATACTCAGAATAAATGTAAATCAGAAACCAGAACAATCACAACTCTACAAAACAGGCTTGAAAGAATTCCTGTTCCTATCTCAAGAGAAAGTTGTGTGAGAAACCAAGCACAATTGTGGTATGCAGAGACAATGATAAAAGAGATGATGTGATAAGGGTATGTTTCATAGGGTATAGATGATTTTTTTTTTTCTTCACCATACTACAGCTTTAAATCTTTCCTTCTGCTGCAAAGTAAATAAAGCAAAAGTATTTGCAGTACAAAAGAAGACCACCTACAAAGGAATGGAATAATTTGTCTTAAACAGCTGTTCTATGCAAGTGATTCTAAACTTCTCCTTCTGGGGACATGCCTAAGAGCTGAACAACAAATTTGTCTCTGGACATGTGATGGCACAGCTCTGCCATCTGAAGCTTCCTCTCAGACCTCAAGAGTAAATTACACTGTCATCAGAATCATTTGGTAACGTGGAGCCAGGCAAACACTATATACGTTTTCTACAGAAAATGCAAAGTAATAACTTTAAGGCCAAAACTGGAGAAAGGAGTAATGAATCCGAACAGGATACAGAGATTAGGATTTATAGTCCTGAACAGTGAGTATCCTTAGATGTAAAAATCAGAGAAGTGTCAAATACAGCCAAAACACTGGTGTGCTGTTCTGTCAAGAATCGAGGTACATATCCATCTCCCAAGGTCAGACCTAAAGCCATCCTAAACCTTTCAGAAAGGTCTCACCTATCCTCAGTAAAAAACCTGAAATCTTACATCACCTTTGTAGTTGGTAACAGAACATTAGCTTTACAAAATTAAAAGTATGATAGAGAAATTTTTAGAGAAGAAACACAGGAATGAATACAGGACTGTCGGGGAAAACAGAAAAGTCTCAATGAGCTTAGGTTGTTTTGGACAAAAAGAGAAGGTGGAACAAAGACTAACCACAGTCTGAAAATATATTTAGTGGAAATGAAAATTGATCAAAAGAATGCTTTTTACTAGCAGTCAAGATTCAAAGAAAATTTGTGGAAATAAAATTCAGACTAGAAATGAGATACATTTTGAGTAGAAACATTCATTAAACACTGCCACAATTTGCTAGGCACCATGGTGGCAAAGGATATTTGAAATCAGGATGTTTTTTTCCTTCAAAAGATATAACCTACTGGAACACAAACCAGCTTGGGCAAAACCTAGTCTGACACTCTTCCACAGACAATGGATATTTCTTCCACCTATGTAAGTGACAAATGTTAAATTTATCTTTGTCAACAGAAAAATCTAAAGGTCACATTATCTCTACCCAGCATTTGTAATGAGCATTTGGCACTAAGCATCAGGGAATATAAAATTCCAAAACACTTCCTAAAAGGCTCTGAAATACTGAGATATTGCATGAAGAATGACAATTGTCAAAAGAAAAAGATATACACATATTTATGTTCTCCTTGTTAACATCCTTATTAAATATATAACTTTTTCCTTGAAAATTTAATTTCAGGTTTAGGTAAGTAGTGTTGTGTGATAAAAACAGTGACTACTGAATAGAAATTTGAGAGAGTGAAGCTAAGCCGTATATTGTCCTTACACAGCATTTCAGATGCACCTGAAATTTCCTTGGGAAAAGTAATAACAACAGGTTAGTTACTAATTTCTGATGACCGTGATTATCACCTTTGGAAATGCTCAAACATTACAACGGCAGGGACACCATAAGATCTGAACTGAAGAAAAAAACCCCCGAAATTATTGGGAATGAGAAGGAGAAACAAAAGACCAGTGCAGGATGATGAAAAAAGGTTTATATCAGTGTCTGTAGAGCATGCGAAAGAAAGAGATGCAATGGAAAAAGGGACACTGAAAACAAAGTGGATTAAGACCTTCAAAAGTGAAAGGATTCGGAGAAATTAGGGAGTGTTAATGAAACAATCAGAAAGGTTCTCGAGAAAGACAATAGCTGGAAGACACAACATTTTAGACAGATTTAAAGAGATATGAATAAAGAGAATGAGACTTTTTTTCCCTTTTTGGACACAGAAAATTTAGCAGGAACATAAACACTGGAAGAAAAAAGAGCTATGCTTTTTTTCCTGTAGTCTACAAGCCTTGAATGTGTTCACAGGTAGGCTGAAGCGTGGCAATGCTAAATAATGGCAGGAAAAGACATGACAAATACTAAGGTTAACACTCACAATAAGAAATTCTATTTATCTCCCTGAATTTGAGTTTCCAAATACACATTAGCAAAGAGATGGATAGGTGAATGTTTTAACTCTATGTGAAGAAGGGAAAGGCCTGGGGCAAAGCTGGAGTTTGAGGAGTCACTAGTACAGAGGCTACAATCAAAGCTTTTAGAGAAGGTAATATAAGCAGTAGGTAAAAAACACCAGTGTATGGAAAAGAATTATATAGAGAGTTTCAGTGCTACTCATCATCAAGCAATGCCCATGATAGATTTATATCATCAAAATGTACATATTGATGCACAGCTTAAAAACTAGACATTTAGATGCAGAGTTAATTCTTATTTGCACACAGTATTTACACTGTATTAACCGCGGAGGAAAATCAAATACATAGTCATGCAGGGAGAGATCAAATACTGCTCAGACTCTACACTATCCACTGTGTGTCTCTCTAGTTTCAGATGCACCATTGTGATGCCTTCCTGACAGTGCAAATGATGTTGTATAATTTGACCATGACTGGCATTGTATCTAGCAGATTTTGACAGTGTTTGAGTCTGATATTAACAACTATTTTATTAAATAGATGATCTTGTTCAGAGCTATCAGTTCAGGCCTGTATATAAGCAGTTTCAGAAGTAAACAGTTGACATTTTTNAGGTATTTACACTGTATTAACGGTGGAGGAAAATCAAATACATAGTCATCCAGGGAGAGATCAAATACTGCTCAGACTCTACACTATCCACTGTGTGTCTCTCTAGTTTCAGATGCACCATTGTGATGCCTTCCTGACAGTGCAAATGATATTGTATAATTTGACCATGACTGGCATTGTATCTAGCAGATTTTGACAGTGTTTGAGTCTGATATTAACAACTATTTTATTAAATAGATGATCTTGTTCAGAGCTATCAGTTCAGGCCTGTATATAAGCAGTTTCAGAAGTAAACAGTTGACATTTTTACAAGACGACACGTTGTCAGATGTACAGATCACAGTGAGCATCTTTTTTTGTATCTCCATAGTATTAAAAGCTTGGTACAATGGTATTTCTACAACATTTATACCACAATAGGACAATAAGGCTATTACAAAGTAATAAAATTTTGTGAGTATACAGTTCCTAGATATGGGAATTGAAGATACTCGGTCGTGTCAGGTACCAGACATTCTTTTGCTTAACCCCCTGAGTGGCAGCTGGATTTGATTGTCATGGCTTGAATTCCCATTACAGCTAAAAATGTCAACTTGCAACCAACTCTGTACGCAGCTGATAACTCTATTTAGTTTTCCTAAGATAAAACCGAAGTTTTGAGATTTTCTATCACATCATAATTGGTATGTAGAATCTGAATATTTCACATGCTTATCATTGTTAAGATAAAACACGGTGCGAGAAAAGCAAACTGAGAGACTGAGAACAATATAGTCCCAACTGAAGACTTTCTGGGCACTTAGGAAGATTATATTAAGCATAAAAAACAATCTGCAACATTTCAGCCAGGTTCGAAACACTGGTAAGAACAGATTTAAGACAAGGAATGGACAATTCACCTATTTGACTACTTGGAACTTGATATCCCGCTGACAAGCTCTTTGCATTATAGATGTATACACACACACACACATACATATATGTTTATATATATGTTGGTGCAGTATCTATGCATTGTAATGTAAGCATGTGTGCTTAGCACTCCTTTTTCCCCATTATTAGTAATTCAGTATTGTGATACTTGTTATAATATGAGAAATTTTAATAAGTCAACAGAATTAAATTAATCTTTATAGAGAAAAATTTTGGTTTGTGTCATTCCATCTAAAATGCGGAATTCCCTTTAAATTACCAGCCANTGATATCCCGCTGACAAGCTCTTTGCATTATAGATGTATACACACACACACATATATATATGTTTATATATATGTTGGTGCAGTATCTACGCATTGTAATGTAAGCATGTGTGCTTAGCACTCCTTTTTCCCCATTATTAGTAATTCAGTATTGTGATACTTGTTATAATATGAGAAATTTTAATAAGTCAACAGAATTAAATTAATCTTTATAGAGAAAAATTTTGGTTTGTGTCATTCCATCTAAAATGCGGAATTCCCTTTAAATTACCAGCCAGAGTCATTCAGGATGAGAAACTCACCTTCTAAACCTAAACTTGTCTTCCATTCAGAACCTAAGCAAATCTCATACAGAATACGAGCTTTCTCGATGACCTCTTCAAGGACTTCCTCCTATCTTTGTTAAAAATTGACGTTCCTTGTAAAAAATGCATTTTGCAGCATTTTGAAAGTTTTTCATACCTCCACACGGCTGGACTACTGAAGTCTGACGTACTGCACGTACTAAGATTACATCATCAACCTCAATAAATGCAAAAAGTGTCCTTTTTATGAGATCTTACTTTGACTAATCAAACTTACCAAAGAAGGTAGCTTTCCCTAATTCATTTTAGTAAATCACCATGGTCTAACATACTATTGTGTGCTCCAGATGCCCACATAATCTTGAACCCCTACTATTACATCTGTTCTAGAGAGGACTCCCTGCCCTTTTTGATGAACAAGATGTAAAGACCTGTGAATTAATAAGACTTCAAATTTATTAACTTAGGTCATCTGAGAATTCACACTGTGCAGGCCATGATCATGTAACTAATCATTCCCTCCATGTGGAAGACCTTTATCAGTCTTCAATAGCTTACTTCCAAAACCCCACTGCTTTGTTACCCCCTTAGCAACTGATGTTAAAAGTCCCACCTCTGTCCCGTATTTTTAACCTGTATTAAGGGAATGCCTTAATCTGTCTTTGGGAATCAGGAAACCAAACTCTGCATGGCATGAGATCTTTCCTAGACACCTATCAGAAGCAGCCGCAAAAAATTACTTTAGTCTTATCTACCATATATTCCCAAATCAATTATCCCCAAATTACTCTGGTATCAAATACAATCACTTAATTATTTCTTAATTCAGGCTGTTTCAATCTTGCCAACTCAAAGTTATTTGATCTTTTTCCTTCCAAAACATCTACTGCAGTATTTTAGAGACAAAAAAATATTGTCCTGGATCTATTTTATTTTTTTGCTGCACTCATTAAGTCAATAGAACTAAATAAACCTAAACAATAGTTTATACCTGGTGAAGAGTAATAGTGTCTGACAGCTCCTTCCTGGATGCTGAAAACTGTATTGGATAGTGAGAGTGGTTCATCTAACTTCCCAGTCCACTACCGGGATTTTGTTTTGTAGCAGGTTCCATGAATGACACTCCTTCCTTATTAAGTTACTGGCGGTTAATGTCACAGGTCCTCTCTTGTAGATTACTTTTAATGATGGAGATCTGGCATGAAAACAAGAAGAAATTAAGAAATCCCAGTTTGAGTAGCTGTATGAACTATTTATAGTAACTAATAAAAATGAAACTTCTGCTTTGAAAGAAAAATAGACAGAGGAAGGAAGCAGGGACAGGGGGAAAGTCAGACTAATGTTAGGTAAGTCATTACATGTTTTCTAATAATTTCTCCAGGAAGTGATGGGTGATTAACTTTTCATGAAAAATCAAGAATGTGGATCAAGCCATATGAGCTTCACAGGAATATTCATTCTTACAAATCTCAAAACTGTTGCCAAGTACCGATCCCCACCCTCACCCCTCCTCCCCCCCAACCCTGTTCCTCAGTCAGACTCATCCTCTGGAAAACTTTGGATTCTAGTGTTGTTTATTCATTGAATCAGTCAATGCTTCATATACCTTCTTAGGGTCTTTGTTTCCTCTGGCACAAGATACACTTTTAAATAAAGAACTAAGTTAAACTTGATAATAAAAATATAATTTTCTCTATTTTTCTTTTCTTTTTTTCTTCTTCCCTCCCTCTCTCTAAATACTGCCATAAAAAAGACCTGGGAAATGAGTGCCTGTCAAACACAGTCATGCTACAAAGAACTTCGTGCGAACTTTGTACCTGCACAGGTAGCAGCAATGCCGTTTCCTAGAAAGATCGCCTAATTATATGCCAGCCCAATACTAGTGGAATTACTCATAAAGATTAGAAGAGACGCCATTCTCTGTGTAAAGACTTCTTGCCAAGGCTGCACTGTAGTGTATTTTTGACATGTGGACACTAGTTCATTAAGGTCAATGATTCATTTTATGTAGTCCAGTAAACAGCCATCTTAACGAAAATTTTTGGCTGCTAGTCCATTATAGCTGGCATAATAAACAGCTGACTAAAGTATTCCAGTGTTCAGTGCACAATGATAAAAGTGTCTATTAAGGGTATGCAGCTATGCCAACTACAATCATATATAATCAGCTGCACCAGAAAAGCCTGTCAACACATTGAAGAATATTGTCGGTCAGATGATGCATCTGCTACAAGTGGCAGCTGTTGTGCTCTGGAGTGTAGACAATTAGACATGAATATACTTCTTGAGCTATTTGCAGCACTCAAGCATAGTATTAGCTGACAACTGTTAAGCTTACATTTTTGATACCTACCCATCATAATTATTGAAACTATAATTTAAGATATCTAAAGACATGAGATTGCATAAATAACGGTGAGCATAACAGCAATATCACATGTATTTCTGAACTTTAGTTTAGGAGAAGCAGCTCTTTAAACAGTTCACAAATGGTCAGGCTAAATAAAATTATAAGCCTTTTTCTTACCAAATTTATCAATGTCAAGTACCAAATGTATTTACATGTAATATGCTGTGTGCTACAGTGCAATTTTTTATATCTCATTACTGAAGTAGGAATCAGTAATACTGCAAATAGGGGCACATACTTTCTGTGGAGAAGAAATACCAACTATGTGAAGAGGACAATCAGAGAAAAAGCCCTGCGTTAAGGTAATGAAGAAATTGAGCATAAATCTTTGCCTTTGGCATACATATTTATGGACACAGAGAGCTTATTATTGGATTTCGCTTTATTTGACTAGCTCTGAGTTTTGCTTCATATCACTAGATCTGGATAATTTTGATTGGTTTATCACCTTTGTGATTTTCTCTGAGTGACAGATTTTTCTTGTAGTGAGGAAATAATCCACAGGTTTATCAAATTATTTTATATATGTGTAAGAAAAATGGACTAGTGCAGATGGCCTTTAAAAACACCAATAACAAGAAGTTATTAAAAAAAGTCTTCTCTAATAAAGTCTTCCTTGATCTAGAAAAATAGCACGCCCAGACGAGTCAGGATAAATTATGAAAGCATATCTTGAGTGCTAGCATATCATACTCAAATTCTTAAACTCTTGAAGTTTGTTCATTATTGATTGAAAACAAACAATGCAATGATTCTCATATAAAATAATAAGGCATACATGGAAAAAGCACATACACTTAAAGATACATACTTGACTTAAAAATCATTACAAAAGTTTCTGACCATTTCCCCCCTGCTATTTCTGACAATTATTCTTGCCAAGCATGAGAGAAAGAGGATACACATAGGATATTAAAAACATGGCTCCCGAGGTACTATAAATATGCAACGCTTTACTTAATTTAATAACTGTCAGAGCTGTTAATTTGCTAATTGAAAATTTACTATCCTTTGGTTTTCTATTTTTAAAGCACAAAGGGAAGCATTAGGTTGACACCACTAGAAAAACAATGTTCTTCCCTTTAAAGCTTGTGATGCATCAATCATATGAAGATTATTGTAGTTTCATCTAATTTTCTTGAGTTTTTTAAATGATAATTAAGAATAGATCTTCAGACTGGATCTAAGACACTAAGAAGAAAGCTGGTCTTAAACACGGCATGTTATTTTAGTCCTCTGAATTAGGGTAAAGCTCATACTCTAGGCAGTTCAAACTCATTTACTGATGTTTACACTGGTCATTTAGCTGTTAACCCTGTGAGTAGTCTCATAAAAGTTACTGAAGATTGTTGCCTACCGGCAGTTAAAGACTTGCATATTTGTTCATAAGACTGGAACCTTAGTAAAAAGGTAAGGACAAAGGGCGGGCAAAGTGCTTATGATGGTCCTCAACAACAGAAAAACAAACATTTGAAAACAGCTTAGGTTTTTCCTTGCAGAAAACACTAAATAATTTATTACAATGATTTGTTATTATTAGCCTTCCAGAAAAAATTCAACTTAACATAAAACAAAACATTTTTTGATAGAAAATGGGCAGAAGTTTTTTCTCAGACTCTAGACTCTAACACTCTAGACTCCTGCACACAAGTTTTGTTCACCTCTCTGGAGAGCTCTCACCCTGAGAAGGCACCTGCTGGTAGCCAATTCCTTTCACTCCAATCTCACTTACCACACTGCTCCCTCCATGCATAACACTGATGGTATAAAACGTGCCTTGACGGAGAGCACGACAACGGCCTCAGAAATCAGCTTCAACAGCTACACAATAAAAGTTGGCACAAGAGTTAGGACTGGGGACTTGGTCAGGAACTATAGCCAAATCTAGTCAGGAAGGCAGAAGCCTGGCAGCAGGAGGGAACCACCAGCTGCAGCAACTCCAAACACCGATTACCAAACGAAGACCCAGCAGGCCCACCTGGACTCTTACATAGCCCTTTAACCACCTTTTTGACCTTTATAGGATTGGTTGAGCAAGAAAATAAGATGGACTGCCAAGAGTTGGAAACCTTTGCTGGAGAGACACTGGGTTAGTCAGGAAGATAAACTTTCCGTGAGATTCATGGGGCTGGAAACTACACTGGATCAGCCAGAATATGAGTGCTTAGTCAGGCACTTGGAAAGTGAAAAATTGAGCAAGCTGCCAAAAATATAAAATTTCCCCTAATATTCTCTAAGTGTCCCTCATTATCCTCCAAATGTAACATTTTTTTCAAAACTCCCTTTTCCCTTACAGTAAAAAGAAATCTTTTGTGTCTTAACTTGCTGAATGTTCAGGGAGCAACTCAATTTATATGCCAGCTGAGTATGTGTGACACCTTTTATCATGGTAATTTTTATTGCAATAAACATTTTAAGAATATGAGGATAAGCAAACTAAAATTAGAAAAATAATTACTAGGAAAGGAGGAACTATGACCAGAATTTATTTAAAAACAGGTTTTGCTGAACTGTAAAATGATCAAACAAAACTAAAAATGCTGCTTCAGTAATGTATTTTTAATACAGTATTGGAAAAGGAGAGCAAAAGGTCCAAACAGCGGTCTAAGGCCATATTCTTCTTGCTTTCTAGCAAAACTTGTTTCTTATGCTTCGGGAAGGGTGGTTACATGCATCTGTAGAACCTCTGGGAGCTTAGAGTTTGCATGACCCTTGTTGTCAGAAGAGATGAACCATGCCAGAGGAACACATGTATTCTTTCCAGTAACACTTTGAGAGTAATAGATTTAAAGAACACTCAGTGGTCCTATTAAGGCTGCACTTTAATCGAAATGGAGTCAGTCTGCTGGCACTGAAAATTAAAAAGGTTGCAGAGGAGTATTTATGCTAGGAGCTGGGTGAAAGCCAACAGGCATGTAAGAGCACCTGGTTCAGAGTGATGTGACCCCTGAGAGGATGTGGTTAACTTTCAGTGTGTCTCTGAAAGGCCAGGAGGGAATAAACACCACAGTCACAATAAATAGAGTAGACAAACCAGACTGCTAGCCAGGCTGTCTGACTGGCATGTGCAATGTCAAACAGCGGAGCAAGGGCAAAATTTAGGAGTGCTTCTGTGCCAGGACTACAAACCTAACACAGAGGATGGGGAAAGGAAGCTCTTTACCGCTGATGGTACTGGGGAGATTCCCACACTCAATGCGTTCTGTGTAGCAGATAGCTCAGAGGGCCTAGATCACTGGAGAACACACGTAGAAGACATACTAGACCAAATAAATTAGGTGCTAGTAAGTGACCAGGACTGGAAGGGATTTATCTGAGAGTTCTGGAGCACTGTAAGAAGAAACTGAAGAGAAGACTGGGACTTTTCAGTTTGAACAGCCTTTGGAAAAGGCTGAAGGGGATATGTGGATAAGATGAAGAGCTATTATTCAAATAGCTGCATCAGAGAAGGTTCAGACTTGACATTAGGAAGCATTTCTTTACAAAGAGGGTGGTCAAACACTGGAACAGGCTTTCTAGAGAGGCTGTCAATGCCCAAGCCTGTCAGTGTTTAAGATGCATTTGGACAATGCCCTTAATAACATGCTTTAACTTTTGGTCAGCACAGAATGGTCAGGCAGTTGGAGTAGATGATCATTGTAAGTCCCTTCCAACTGAAATATTCTACTCCTATTCTATTCTATTCTATTCTATTCTATTCTATTCCATATCACCCAATATCAGAACTAGCAGCACTCGTTGAAAGTATTTGAAGATCAGTTTAAAGCAGATGAAAGCAAGCTCTTATTTGAGCAGTAGATGACAAACACTTGGAACCTGCTGCCACAAAAAAGCAGCTGTGTCTGTAGCTTTGAAAAAGGATTACAGAACTCATAGACAACAGATCCATAAACTGACACCAAAGGTACAAGGCAGGGAATAAAACTGTGGATACTAGGGGTGTAGGGCTAGAGAAGGATACTAGGGAAGGTGCTGTGTAAATCGTTCCTAAATATGATCCCCAGCTGCCCCTGCCAGAGATTGGTCTGACTAGACTTGGACATCAGTTGGCCCAAGTGCATTGATTTGGTGTTTTTTCCGGAGTCCACAGAAGGCCAAAGGGATTGCTAATGGGAAAACTACGCAGTGTTGTATCTAAAATGTTTTATTCAGAGGGTGATTGGGATAGTTCGATTTGGAATTATGATAAGTTCTTTAAGCTTGGCTTGTAAAATGAAACATTGATTCTGTGTGTTATTTTATTAAACTTGAGAAGGTAAGTCCATTAACCTAGAGAACTTGCAATGTTAGTATTTACTACAGACTCTTACAGAAAGAGTCCTGAAGAGTTATAAGGCTAATAGGTAGAAAAAGAGAAGGCACAAGCAGTGTAATTATCATGATTGAAAACATACAACTAGAAATTTTTTTCAGAGAACTGTTCTCCCTAGAGTAAAGCTGACAGATAGAGTAGTCAATTCCTACACAGCTGATAGCCAGATCTTCCCATACAATATCTTATATTACAGAGCTGACATTTTCATGGGGGCAAGACTGCAAAACCTGTTATTTACTTCCTCTTCCCCCTTCAACCATACTGTGATTACTGATTATTGCAGGTGTGAAGAAAAAGCCATTCTCCATTTGTCTGAGCTTTTCTGTGTCCCATGATAACAAATAGGGCAGTAATGTAGCTCACTATCTTTTTACAATTTAGAAACCAATTTCTTGTTTGTTTTTTAAATCCCTCTCCAAGACTCCAGTGTTGTGGAACAGTTGGCAATATGCAGTGGCCATCTGCACTACCTTCATCTTTTGAGAATTCAAATTGATTTTCTTCATACTAGCATGTGGAGTTAAGGGGTGCTCATTGCCTGATGATGTGCATTCACATCATCCAATGTGTCTGGGAAGACTATTTTAGTACGAGACCATCAGGATGAGCAAATTGCATGGTGGCAGATGAACTGTGGAATCAAGCTGCTTTTGCCCCTATGTGCAGGTCTTATCCATGTTTCAAGGCTTCAAATACAGATAATTTCTAGAGCTGTGTATCTGAAACATAGCCAAATGCCACTGATTCACTTTGCTGATTGATGGCACTTATCCTCAAAGACACAATAAAGTATGTTCATATAAAGCCAGTAGGGTTTTTTTAGGACTTGCACAAAGCACTTTCAACATAATAGATGGTGATATAATTCAAATCAAAAGTAAAAATGGGTATGATGCAGACAGACAGTGGTGCATAGAAGATCTGAAAAGGGAATTACTGATTAAAACGTTTCTTCTCAAGAGTGGCTTTACTCAACTAAACTAAGGAAAAGTGAAGCACCGTGGAATATTCAGAAGAGTCTTCCACCTTCATTATTTTATAGTAAGTAATTTTCAGACCTATAGGGTATTGCCTTACTTTGCTTGATTTACGAAAGCTGATTCAGCAAAATATTTTATCATACTCCTAACTTCAAATTCAGAAGTTCCATTAAGTTTACTGGAATTACTCACGTACTTATCGTTAAACACATATTCAGAGCTTTGAAGGAGCTTAACATAAGTATTAAGTCTAGTGAAAAAACTGTGTTCAGAATAAATAAATACAAAGGATAAGCTGATATGCATTAAATAATAGAGAAAAAATATATGAACTCTGCACAAAAAAAAATCTTCCAAACATCAAAAAGTATATCCCACTCATACAAAGGATATACATGACAAAGGAAACCAACAGAAAACATGAAAAGGATTAGCATGTAGCTTATTTTCCAGATTAATTATGTTAATAGAAAAGTTCAATGAATCGAAGGTGCACATTTCACAGATGTTTATACTAAAGAATTTTATTTACATTTATTTAAAAATTGATATAACTTAACTTGTCATAATTCACAACATGATAATACATTATATACTTCTAAAAGGGAATAATACACCATTTAGAAATTTTTCTTTGGAATGTAAATACTTTGTCATCACAATAGTCTAATTGAAGTGATATTTGTTAGGCAAAGTGTACAGTGTCAAATTTAATTAAATGTTTGCTTGTTACGTTTTCCAAAAATAGATAGGAAAATTGCCTAAATCAACTGAAATTATACTGTTCTGTAAAATGCGAGACAATGCAATTTAAAATGTATTTTTCCCTTTCAGTTCTCAGAAACATATGGCCATTAATAAAGTTTTGTGGTCTAGATATATAATTTAAATCTCTTAAAAAGTACATAATGTACTATAGTTAAACAAAAAGATAAAACCCACATTACATTAAAGCCATGCAAGATTTTGGAAACTGGAGGTAAACAAAAAATAATTTTAGGAAGCAGCTCCAGGTCTCTGGTTAATTATGTGGTGACTTGTTCACAAATATATGCTAACATGCATGAGAAGAGATGTTTATTATCACAGCACTGTAGAAAGGACTGGTACAGTGTCCTGGACTTTCCCAAAGAAAAATGGAACTACCAATAGTTTAATATCAGAATTTTAGTAGGTCTACTGTAGTCCAGCAGTTTATGCCAAGAAACATGAAGACGAGGTGGCAATAGTCACCACAGAGAACGAATACCCTTATGTGAAAGGGCACTGCATATGATCTAATTCATAAGTAGAGATATAAAGTATTTCATGACAAGGTGATCTAAGAATATGACTCATCTGGGCTCTAAAACTGTGAAATGTGAGGTGGGTGGACACAAACGTTATTATGCGTTTAAAAAAACACAAAACTCTCACCAGTCCAGTTCTTTAGCTGGTGAATCTACCTTTCATACCACAAGAAAGCTGTTTCTGTTTCTGAAATGCTTGTAAGTAGGCCCACTTTCTTATATATTTTTATATATGTACATACATTTCTTGAATGCTGTGAAACAAATCATAGCAGAAGTCACTGCTTACTCCCAGATGCTGTTTGGCAGAAAAATAAAAAAAAAAAAAAAAGAAAACTTACAGTCCAGAATCTTACCTCAAAAAACCCCCACCAACTTACAGACTATTCTCCATTTCCTAACTCTTTCTCCAGCTATTTTCTATTTATACTGCTGTAGGCGAATGTAAGCCTCAGTGACGCCTTTCTTCCAGGACTGCCCTTTTGTACATAAAACATTCTGCCTTCTATATAGGTTCCACAGCTGTGCCTGTCATCACAGCCAGAGTAACAACAGAGGTTTTCTGTCTGTACCATCTTTTTCTTAGGAATAGTACATTTCCTGTTTTATTTCTGAATCAATGGTATCCTGAAGCTTTTCCTCCGCTTCCTGTGCTTTGGGCATGATATATTTGATAAGGCCAGAGAGGTAGAGAAATTTTACACAGAATTATTGTCTGTAAACCTCTTCCAATACAACTCTCTGTCTCTTTTTCCCATGCCTTCATTCTCTTTCCATGTTCTTTCTCTGTTTAACGTTTCGGTTGTACGCTCCTTTTCTCTCCCTGCATTTCACTCCACCGTAACAGTAATGATTATCTTGAGCAATAATCCACTCCCTGCAGCAATGAATAATGTCAACTTTAGTAGCTGCCATTAGATTTTTCTCTCCCCTTTACACTTAAAAATAGGGATTAGAGAAAGTCTAAAGATAGACCATGCAATGTTAATCAAGGACAAAGCCCAATGATAAGGATTCATTTCCCTAATTTAACTCCCCTGTGGTGGAGGGAAGGGAACCAGTGTGGTCCACAGAGTCTCTTTGGCAGTGACTGCGAAGATCAGGAACATCAAATCTATTGTTTCCAGAAACAGTGCAACTCTTCCACCATGAGGAAAATACTGGGCCGAAACATGAAAAGGCAGTGGCAGTAGATTTTTTTTTTGTAATTTCATTTTATGACTCATCTTGGACATCTCGTAATTTGTTAATTTGGTTTTGACGAATGAGTGAAGACCGCACAACCATTTAGAGCTCTCCATGTGTGGGAGTCAAAGAGGTACCTGTAGTTAGAAGTGGGAATAATTTCAGTGAGAAAATTATGCTAATGTTAATCATACATTTCAGAAATACATTGTAAAAGTCGCAGACCACGGTTGTTCTTTTTTTTTTTTTTTTTTCACAAACTTTT
>VZSC01007880.1:97949-126777 GCA_013398225.1 Steatornis caripensis
ACTTTTAATGAACATTTATAGCCTAATCCAAAGATGCAGAATTTGTCAGCATTTCTTATTGTGCTTTTTTGTGTATTTACCAGTGTCTGAATGCACCATAGACTACTGGCCTATTTTCAGCTCTTTCTGTGATAAACACAGATACATGTGCACTCAGAGAGTTCACTGTCACCTTCTAATGGACAAGTACAAAATTTATACCTGCGTTACTGCTTTACTCCTTTCCAATGATGTTTTTTAAAAAGTCAGGAAAAGAAAGGAAAAAGAAAGTTCCATGGGTATTAAACATAAAAAAGATTAATCTCCACCCAAGTTTTGGTACATTTCTCTGCGTTACTATTAGGCCTAGGCAGAAGGCCAGTGACTGTTTTTTCACTTAAAAGAAAAAATAATCCAGCTTTCAACTATATTTCTATTGTGTACTGTTGCAACATGGCTGATCTAGATTTACTGGCTACGGACCACTGTCCTACCCATTCCTATGCGGATCTAAAATCCCACTGCCTTTCTGTCTGACTCTCCAAGGTCCTTGTAATGCCCTGTCTTATTCACCCTGCGGAGCACGGAGCTGGAAAGCATCCTGACTGTTGTCTTCACAACGCCAGACTGCTATAGAAGAGTCTCTGTTCTCACATGAGTACATACCCCACATCTTGTTCACTGTAATGTGGGAAACACAATCACAGCTGCTTGTTCTTGATGCTGGAAGAACTTCTCCCCCACAGGTCTCACAAACGAGGTATACATGTGATTAAAAGGCACCTTTACCTGTCAGATCAAGTCATGCATTAAATGAACTTGATTAAGCCAAAGGCCAATTTTATTGATATAAATTACTCTTTGTGCTTAAACACATCAGAATTTGAGACACTGGAAGAGCTGGACACTCCTTAAAAGAGACAACCGCCCTTAAAGATTTAAGTTTACCCTAAACTGAGAGAAATTTTCTAATTTCTTTTTTTTTTTTTTTTTAGCTAGGCTTCTTTATGCTATATGTAATATTGACTCTAATCAGACCAGGTATTACAATATATGCTTTTACCTTGGCTCTTCTGAAACTTGTCCTGGTCCTGGCCCTGGCCTGTATGAGAAATGTATTGGTTAAAATTCAAATAATAATTTCAAATTCAAACAAAATAATCTGAAGGTCAGTTCAAAGTTTCAGAGGAGATCCTACTTTACACAGAGAGCTGGTATTAAAATCTAGTATCAGTATGGACTGTGTTGAATTGAAACACAGTATTTATGGCAGATTTCTTTTCACTACACATTCTCTTTATCTTTTAGTGTCATTAGGTTTTCCCAGATTGGACTAGTCCAAGCCTGAATAAAATGGCTACATAAAAGTAATTTTCCTTGCTGTATCAGCTATTTTGTTTTAGTCACGTGGGACTTAGCAGGACCTACATTAGTGATATTCCTATATGACTTTGGTCTTGAACAGAAATTACAATTTTTTTTAGGCAGCTAGCTACTCTCTGGCTACTGAGGATATTGCTGAAATGATAGCATAGCGTTGAGGAGTTTGGTGCAAACAAGCCACCCAAATGCTCACCGTGCTTTTTGTCAGCTCTGTGTAAGGCCTTGCTGTTAGCAGAACCGACACAACCCTGTTTAAACACAGATAGGATTTGTTCGCATTGATGACATCACCACAAGACTTTTTATATGACTGCGTCAGTGTCAAGCGGCTTGTAAATTGGTGCAGTTTGAACATAAACATTCAGTTTATGCTTACTCTGGCAAGGTACGAAGGAACTTAAGTAGTGTAATATGCCTTTACAGTAGATGAGATGCAACACTAATTTTAACTTTACTAAAGCTCATGTAGAAATAAAATCTATACTTCTTTAAAAGTAGATTTTCTTAACATAAGTGCTGCATTTAAATGCTGTGTCTGTGGTTTTCAAAAACATTTTTGAACTAAAACTCTAGGACACTGTGTGTGAAGACAAAAAATTGAAAACCAAATAAAGCTATTACCATACGGCTAATGTTGACAGAAGTGAGGAAATGCAAAAACCAAAAAAGTCTTTCAAATCAAAATCTACAGAAAACTTAGAAGTTTCTCATTACTTTTCCTACATCTTCCTCTCATCCGTAGAAAGCTTCCCACATGATTATTCTTGAAATGTGTTCTGATATGTTTCATATTTTATGTATCACATTTATTTACGGTTATATAGTAGCACCAGATGAAAAGACTGAGACCAGATGAAACAAGTACAGGAGAGATTTCAAGCTGACTGTGTTAATTACATGCTGTAAAAATTCTAGCTTTCCAAGAAAAAGCAGTTTCCAACTTCCAAAACCTTGCTATTATTTTCATAAAACAAAAAATCTGAGGAAAATAAAATCAAAAATCTTAAAGTTTCAGTGTACTCCTTTTAAATAATGTTATCTACAATTATAAGACAGACAGTCCATTAAATAGAAAAAAGATTTGTTTTACATAAAGCAAGAGAGTACAAAAGCACAGCTTTTGTAATTTTGGTAATATTGCAGTTTTACAAACATATTGCATAGTATGTGTAAGAAAATAGTTCCCATCTTTTTTTATATATCTATATACACGAGAAAATTATTAACATGAAGGTTACAAAACAAAAGTGGTTAGCAGACCTTTACTGAGTACTGATTGAAACAATCTGACACTCAAACTTCAGTTCAACTTACATATGCATTACAGTGAATCAGCTGATAACCATTCCATAGTCTAAGGTTTGTTTTTTTATTTTTTTATTTTGACAGTGATTTAGAATCTAAAAAAACCCATAAAAATTAATACATGGTGTTAGTAACTGAATATCTTAAATATCCTTCATTAAATCCTTGTAGACATTTATGGCTATATCTTCAACCCAGACTTAATAGCCCTCTGTATCTAAAACGGTTTAAGGTGAATTCTGTTATCCAGTCAAGCCACTGTTTTGCAAGCAAAACAGTCTAACTTCAGTTGAAGCAATCAGTGTCTTGGCACATTTTGGAATACATAGTCTTTCATTTTCTTAGGAACACCAAAAGATCCTTGTACGTACGAACAGTAATGTAATCGCACCACACTGACAAAAAATTAAACCCTGGGAAAAAGTGAAAAATCTACAGCTCAAAATGCTGCACAAATATATTCTATGTTATGATTTCATGTTGTAATTACAACTTGTCACCGTTCCAACAGAATTAGTAGAAGCAGCAGTGTCATAGTGTTAGATATAACAGAAGTGTCAGTCTTTGGTCTTATCACGTAACCAACGAATGAACTGCAATACAAAACCATACAGCTAACAGTGCTCAGAGAGGTTGGCTGATGCTTTTATTTTCTTTTTTTAAACAAGAAAGAGACAGTATCCTATAGTACCACGACACAGGTATTTTTACAGAAGATAAATCTATTGTATATATTAAATACATGTAGCTAATAAGGTCTTTTCATATTTTTCGTTGTTGTCATAAGGATAGCCCTGAAGAAGTCAAACAGCTGCAATACTATCTTAGTGGTTCCCATACAAACATTCTAGTACAAAAAGAAGCTGTATTTGATACATGTATTCATATACTATAAAAAAACTCAGAGGAATATTTTAGCCACTGTTTTTTTTTTTTGAAATTGCAGTAATATTAAGGGTTAAAAATATACTAAGATCTTCAATCTTTCCCTAAAATTGTCACAACAGAGTGATTTGGTAACGGGAAACTTTTGCCTTAACCAGAGTAAGAAGTTACATCTCTTTTCTGAAATACACAACCAAGATTCTCAGTCAGGTAAGCATTCTACCTAGAGAAACATTAGCTGGTGCTTAATCACAACCTGAACGACAGATATTATAAACGGCCAACAAAGACTGAAACTGGAGACAGGGGCAGGAATCTATGAAGAAGGTGACAAAAAGAATCTGAAAATTTCCTATGGCTTTGCACACAATGACCATAGCATTATAAAACCAGCACTGAACCAGCACAGCTATGGCTCCACGTTTTGATATGGTATTTGCACTGAGATCTTCTAGCTTGCTTCCATCTGAAATGACCTTGTGGGATTATGCCATTTTTCTGATATTTTTGGGACGCACTATAAGCGGAAGAGTTTTATTACTGAAGTTTTCACTACTGCCTGTTCCAAACATTCAAAAACACTGTCTCTGTTTCTCCTTCCACTCAGGAATGATGCTGCTGCTTACAGATATTGGTGTTTCGATTTTCTTAGTTCTGTAAATGCATTGAAATCACTTTTCTAATACTCTCTGAAATCATGCGTGCTAGAAATATTCTGTAAAATGAAAACTGAGATTTCCCCCTTCTTACAGTTTTCAATGGATTTAAAGTATAACATCAATATTATGAAACTCACCAGAATATTAAGACATTTTGAGAACTCATTACACTATCTCATGGGTCGCTGAAGCTCTCTGACTCTCTCTACTTCAGACTGAAGGGACTCCAACAAGAAAATCCTGACAATGCAGAGGTGCAGAGCTATGTGGACATACTAGCTTGGTTTTCTTGACTACAACGTACCATCTGCACCTCCGCCCTGAGTTTTCTTCAGATGAAGTGGTAAATTATTCCAGCCTTGCAGTTAAAATGAATCCAGTAACATTTTTTTTTCCTACTTGCCCATTCCCATCTAGATTTCTGTAAAATTTATAAAGGTTGGGTCTTTCCACCCAGTGAGCAGAAACTTTTTCGTACGTATTACAGGTAAGTAATCACATAAGGTGAAGAGAAAAAAAATAAGAAATTCTCAATGGAAAATTCATGACAAAGTATCTGCAAGCCATCCTGTGGGTTTATTTTGTGAGGAAAAAAAAGTTAGTCTACTTGTGTGCAATTTGCAAGAAGCCAAAATTTCATTCACCAAACAAATTATTCACTATAACCTGTTTGTTCATCTTTTAAGTAACCAGTGTATGTAGGTGTGCAAAGATACTGAATACATATAGATGTTTCCTCCTGAAATACCATTTATCCACACGTCTTTCACACTACCATTCTATCACTTGTATGCACAAGAAAAAGACATCTATTTCCCTACAGTTTTAAGGGTATATTGTACGGCTACACTTTCTAGTGTTTTATTATCATCATCTTTGTTATTTCTATCTCTTTCTGTCCCTCTTACTAAAAATCCTCAGGCTTCTAATACCTTTTCTTGCAGTATGTTCGAATGTATTTTATCTTCAAGTAAAAGAATAAAATTCTCCAAGAAATAACAAATCAGCTGTTCACAACCTTCTTTTGAAGACATAATAAATTTAAAGCCTTCCTTTAACTGGTAGAAACAGCAAATAATAGCATTATTGCTATGGGGTGAAATTCACACCTCTGAAGAGGGCCAATGGAAAGGCAAGCACCAGTCAAGTCGTAGACACGTCTTGTGCTGGTCTTCTGCACAGGAGTGAATTTCACCTGAAGTGAAAACAAAATCAATTTTATTAGGAGGTAATAAAATAGAAAGGTAATCACAGTATTAGTTTGCTCATTTTCATTTTTTTCCTCTAAGAAAAAAAAAATATTACGTAGAAATACCCACTTTGCACTGTCTGCCCTGACTTTAGGGTTGCCTTGCAAAAGCCTTCATTGCATTGGTGAGCGTGCATTCAAAAGTCTCTAAAGCTACATGCTAGGTGATGTAACTTAAAGGACAGAATTAAAAAGCACACTTACCTCATGTAATCAAGCCATCTTCCACAATAGGAAACATTTTTATACTGTTTTACATTCCTGGATTCTGAAAGTTTCAAGATACTCTTGTTAATCAATGTTGCGATAAATTTACCAGCAGCATGCCAAAGCATTTTTTATAAGATTTCAATTACCAACCAAGCCAAACAAGTATGAACATTGATACCACAAAGAAATCCTACATCAAACTTGTCAAAAAAAGAAGTCAGTAGTGAGATCTGAGTGCAAATGGGGCTGCACAGTTTAAACACAGACCTGATAAAGTAAATTAATATCAACGCATTTTTTAACATTGAATGTCATTTAAAATGTATTTTTATGTATTACTATTACTTTGAAAACCTTAGCAGCAGATGGCAAACAAAAGAGAATAGTAAGTGTGAATGTCGTACCTGTTGTTAGCGCATTGCTTCTCAGCATTACGCATTGCATTGGTACTAACGTTTGTACTGTGTTCAAATGGCAGCAGTTAGACATAGCCAGAAAATGGACAATATGTACCTTTGAAGATTTTTCTCTTGTTTTTGCATTTGCCAATTATAAATACCTTGTGAAGAGCAATACACTGATCAACAAACATATCATGAGTATTTCCCCCTCCACCCTGTTCTTCTTTCCCAGAAACTGGATGTTCTACTTAAAGCAATCTCTCCACATGCAATAGCCACGAAATTACTGCATAAGGCCATTCAGATCTGACAAACAAGAGCAGATGTCTTTTTAACTCTGCAAGGTACTATTGCTGAGCACTTCCAAAATTTACCTAGTGTACAAAACCCTAGACTTAGTAGACAAAGAGTAACAACACACTTTTAAGGAAACCAAACTCAGGGAGGGATTCTGTCTCTTTTTGTGTTAAAAACCATTTACTGAATCTGTTTAGTAAAGCAAGCATTACACAATGCTTCAAAATTTTAAAATTCAGGGATAAAAGTTTACATCCAAAAAGATGAATGGAAAATTGTGCTTTCAGACAGTAAAGTTATTTATCATACAGGGGGAACCAATTAATCTCACCATCAGATTCTGGGCAAATTTGATTACGTACTGTATATATATATATACGTGCAGTTCATATCCGGGTCCTGCAAAAATCTAAAACTATGTGCTTCACTTCATGTAGCAAAGGCACCTGTGTTATTCTCCCTTTTGGACAAAAGGTGATATTATGTTCCAGGTTTCCTGATGAAGAATACATTGATCTCTGAATATCTCCCATCTCTGCGTTGAGTGGCAACACAAACCACAAGAGAAGGCAGCGCTGTATTCCTGCTTACACTGGAAGAAGTTGCTCTGCAGGCCGTTTGAAGCGTCGAACTTGTCACAAGGGAAACCGAGCAGAACTGTGAAGCAGAGGGATAGTAACAAAAGGCTATTCTGGTGTGAGGATAAATTGGAGTCATTCTAGCTCCACAAGCAGATGTTGCTACTGGATTGACATGTGGAGCCTGCTCCTGCTGGGGACAGGTAAAGTTTACCATTGGGACAGATGCAGAGCTCATAGATAGTCTGGCGGGGAGCTGAAGAGCTGGTTGAGGAGGAGGAGGAGGAGGCGGAGGAAAAGGAACCCACTGGTAGATTTCCAAGACGGATTGTATCTGCGTCTAAAAATATCTACAAGAAAGGAAAAAAAAACCCGGAGTAAGTAAATTTCTTTCAGCATCGTGACATATTTTGAAGACGCGTTTTTTAGAAATATTTAAAAAATCAGACCGTTTTCATTAGAAGTATTAGAAGGATTATTAGAAATAATAGAAGTATATATTAGAAATAATTATTTTTAGAAATAATAAAGCTGTCAGGATTTCTTGTTTTTCAGCTCTGTGTAGTTCTGTGCCCATTAACACTCATCACTGCAGTATATGCAAATACTTCACCCAACATGTTTATTCAGATACAAGCGGCATCATACAGAAACATATCCTTGAATAGGTTGAATTTTCACTTATATATTTTATGATTAAAATTTATTCATTCATGGCAATAGCATATACTTGCTCTGGAAGAATTTGTATTTTAATAAGTGTGAAGTGATATTAAAGCACATTCCCCAGTGTATTCCTGTAAGCAGCTAGAAATTTGCGCTGAACTGTGCTAAATTGTAGGGGCTTAACAATAGTTACAATCAGAGAATAAATAAATAAGGGTACAGAGTCATACGCACAAAATAAAGAGCTTATTTGACCTAAATTAAGGGGAGAGAAGATTTCAGGTTAAAGTCTTATTAAGAAGGTCACCAAGCTATTCCCAATTGTTTCCGAACATTGAATACGATTTAAAAATATTGTGGGTTTTTTTAAATCTCCTTCCATTGGAAATAACATGTCAGTACAAGACTGTAAATACCAGTAACATTCACGAATCTGTATTGAGTTCTGCAATATTTACACTTATGTTACATTTTCAGGGTGTTGAATAAACAATGTCATGAAATTAGGTAGCTACAGCAGGAAAAGCCCACGTCTTCCACTGGTGCAGACAGATGAGTTTCCAGCTGCTTAGAGTTTATTTTTTATTTATGGAAGGAGTAAACGAGAGCCCAACTAAGATCAGTCATTACCTCAGCTGCAGACTAGGAACCTCAAGACAACAGGTAGCAAATAAAAATGGCTTTAAGCCCTTCAGATAAAAGATTAGGAAAAGGTGAGTTCCTCAAATACTTACTGGTGTTTTTTATGAAGTACTGAAAACCGACAGAGCCAGCTTGACACCATTATATCACAATGTTGGCCATACATGTAAAGAATCTGGGGAGATACTGCACTCGCTCCTTTTTTTCTAAGGAGACAAGTATTATTTTACAATAAAATAAGCGGTATATATGGCAGAAAAGCAGCACAGAATCACTACTAAGACCCTGCTGGAGAGAAGTGAACGAGAGCAGGCTGGAAAAAATTTGAGGAAAAAAGACCGGATAAAATTGCATACAAAGACTGATGCACAGTCACGTTACCATTCACAGCAGAAGCATTGTAAATGACTGGGATCATGGAAGGAAATACAGGCTGAAAAAAGCCCCAAACAATATAACTCCCCATCATTGCGACTTCTCCAGCTCCCAGAGTAAGACAGTGTCATCACTGGGAATTTACACTAAAAGGGACAGAAAGGGAGAATCTCGGAGGCACAGATGATAACTGCGTGGCACAATGTCTGTTTTAATTCACATCCTGACTGATAGAGGAATTGATTACAAAACTAAAATAAAGCAAATTATTATCTTTGTTCCGTAATTTATATGACAACACAGCCATCTATTTACACACACACACGTGCATTGCTGTTTTAAAAGTCCGGTATCGGAGACCTGAAATAATTAGGAATCAAAACCCCCACACAAATAATTTAGATGGAAGAAATGTGGATGGTGTTGGGAACAATTCTGCTTGAATTACAACTGAAAAAAAAGATTACACCTTTAAAAACATTCATCTTAGCTAGGAGTAAATGTGAAAATAACTATAACAAGCATAACAAGAAAACAAAGTAGCAAATGGGGGAAAAAGGGATTTGATAGCAAACTAGAAGCTAGGAATTGGTAAAATGTAGGAAGGAAACAAAGGATGTAATCATCAGCCAGGGGAGTGATGTGTAATAAGAAGTACTCTTTCACTTCTCATATCAAGAATAAAAGAAATGTTAACAAGTCCACTATTAAAGTAGCAATGGTGGAGTTATCAATAGTATTGCATAAAAATCCAGTAGCATTCAACAGTGTAAGCTCGATGTAAGTATATGTCTCTTTTTTACTGAATAGTGCTCAGCATATTTCTGTGCTTGGAGAAAGATCAAGTATTGATGTCAGAAAATGACTGTGATAAAATACTTTCAATTTCAACAGTAACTCAACAGGATATTAAACAGGAGCCAGTAATGTCATATACTTTTAATCAGCAGCTCTTGATAACTTCCAACAAAAAGATCTCAAAAAAAAATCTGAGCAGACTTTTGGACTTTTAATACTCATTTTCAGTAAGCCCTGATATTCTTGGAATATCAAATAAGATAAGAAAAAGACTATCTCTATGCTTTTGTTTAAAGAAATGGAAGCAAGAGACATTAGAATATTATAGATTTGAAAATAGAAGACACTTCAGTGTAGAAGATATGCATGTAAGAAAATCCAACAACAATACAAGCTTAGCTATTTGTACTTTTGCCAGCATGTATGACTGGCCATGCTAACAGCTTAGCTGCATTGATAATGGGGAAGGATCACGAGAAATCTGTAAATCAAAATTAAACGAGTTCTAAAAGACATGCCTTGATTCAAACAATAATTAACTCAGAAAAAAATCAAACAGGAAATGTGTCAGGGATCAGGCCAGGTAAAAATATCTTGAAATTATTATCTTTTTTTTCTAGGAGCTCAGTATTTTTATGTGTTTGTTTACATCAGGACGGCTACTCTTCTGCAACCTCTCATTGCAGATGTTCTGTAGTGTACTGGTCTAAGACTTTAATCCAGTGGACCTTACTCCAGTGTGCATTACAGAACAGTGTAGCTTAGTTATTTTGTTCATTAAATGAAATTATCTAAGTACAGCTGTGCATGCTTTTCCATTGATGCTTACAAATTTCACATTGCGATGTAGATCAATCCAGGTTTTTCTGCGGTCATAATCTTGAGTGGTGGCTATCAGGTCCTGTCCCAACACGTAACCCAGAACATCTGGTGAGCAATGTGGATACTGGGGCACAGTGCCTGAGAAAAACTGAAGTGGTTTCTTGTGAGGGTGTATCTACTCCAGAGAGTCTAACAAGCTCTATATCTTTGCAGAAAGCTGGGAAGTTTGTGCAATTTAAACAGACTCCTATAGCTAATCCCCGGGGAAGCATGAGATGAAAAGGATTAATAAAGATGGCTTAAAGCCAGTATTAAAATCTACTCTGTACATACGCTGTCAAGGTTATAAATAAAAGACTAAATTTACAGATGCAACATTGCTATCTATTAGGTAAGCAGTGCTCCAAATATACCATCATAATAGCCCAATACATAAGGAATTTCAGAGGAACATAGTCTATGTTTGAGGACATACCATCTCGCCTTCTATCATCTGCTAAAAACTGAAATTCATGCCTGAAAAGTCCTCCAACATCAGTAAAACTCAAAACTCCCTACCATTTTATGCCTGATGTTATAAGGCGTTTAAAGAGAAGGGAAGAAGTGGCAAGACAAAAAACGGAACAGTACTATGTTCCCAGGGAACACTGTCGCTAGATGATAGTAGTTAATGGAAATGCCTGTATATATGATCTCTCTCTAATCTTTCGTGCTGTGAAAGGTATGAGATAAGCCATTTAATACTTCATATGCATCAAGATCATGCATGCAAGTCACGGTCTTTCTGAGAGTCTCACACCCCAGCAGACAAATAGGCAAGGATAAAAACAAAACTTTTATCTATTCTTGAAACGTTGTAGGAGACTGACTGAGAGATTACAAAACGGAAAAGTCAGCAGCTACTCAGAGAAATGCTTTTTCACTGAGCAGCATCATTCCCACTAAATACTTAAGTTTTAAAAAGCCTAGGTTACTGCTTTGTCTTGTACATCCTAGTGGTGAGAAAAATATATTAACCCGATAACATTTAAAAGTAGACCTGATTTCTGAGTAATTAAAGTATCAAACTGAATCACCCTTTAGGGCATGTGATAGGAATGGAAAAATTGTACTCTTTTTACGTATAGTTTTTGCTAACAGAGTTCTGCAAGTCATCTGCTCATCAGACTGTTTTTAATCTGAACAGTGAGAGGGAAAGGGAGGGGAAAGCAAGCCAGAAAATATAGATTATCTACAAACCAAAGAATTACATTGAAAGAGAGAATTTTCAGTGGGCAAGATGTAGACACAAGGTAAAAAACTGAATATTCCTAAAAGCCATTTCATACAGAGATATGAACCTGCCACGTATAAAAGTTCTCCATTGGGTCCTTGACTAAGTCCTCTCAAGAGAGGAGATGATTGGCTAAGCTGACAACGCCAAACAAAACATTGAAGAATTTTCTGTATTTACGTACAGTTTGATTAGACAGGTAATTCTACAGAGCTGCAAAGGCATATTTCAGGACTAATGTAGATAAGAAATGGTAGGAAACTGGAAGAAAAGAAGGAAAGCTGAAAGGCTGATGTTCATCAACGACTATGAGGAGATAGTGTAATAACATCGCACTGAATAAACCTTTTGGATTCCCTTAGGCTCTTCAGAATTAATCTGAATTGTAACGATGCAAGATTTTGTCTAGTCTTTTTGCTCTTCTACGTATGCTATCAGAAACATACATACAAAGACTATTATACAGATTGGGTCACTAGACTCAACTATATAATATTCATATGCTGGTATATTTTATTATTCAAGGTGAAGATGAGCTATAGGATAAATTGCAGTACTTTAGTTCATGTAAGCCATTTGTTCTAACACTTATCTTTGTTTTTGACATTTATTTTAAAACCATTCCCCTAAGGTAGCTTTCATTAAATCTGGAAGATAGTTCTGAGAAAAAGAAAAAAAAAATCATAATGGAAAATTAAAATATTACCTTGATAGTATATACACTGTAAAATCTAAACATACGCTGGCACAATATCTGGCACCATATCTGTCATAATAATTAATAGTATTGAGGAACAGTTAAACAGTGAAATGAATGTGATGACTGAGATGAAACTGAATATACTAAATATTCAGAGAAGACCAAATGATTTACTATAACCTGTGTATTGAAAATGTATTCTCTACAGGAGTAGGATCAATTGACCACGAGACAAATGAGACCATCAGGCCAAAGCATGATCTGGTGTGGTGAATGTTCTCTTTGTAAAGATTATACCTGATAAACCAGACAGAGCCACCCTGGTAAGTTTCTTCTTTTGTTAACATTGCTCCCACTCCCACCTCCATGTTATGCCTGCCTGGAACTACTGACAACTGAAAGTGATTTGATAGCTAACATATATTTATGTTAAATCTAACATTGTACGGTAGTGAAGTGTACAGTTCCTGTTTCAATGGAGGAATTTATTTTTTAACTTTTCAATACTGAAGTGGTGTTTATGAGAGTAATTTTAAGCACACATTTTTGTCAATTTGTGTTAAACAAACACAAGCCCATATTGTAACTTGAGTTATAACCCCAGTGCAGTTTATATGGGTGGCTACCGAAGCAAAAACTTCCTGGTATATTTAGGAAACCATTTTCAGAGATGATCAAATAGAGTTGCTGTGAATAAGGACCAGTAGAAGTTTACAAGCTCCAGCCCTTATGGAATCCCAGTGGTAGTCTCATACACAAGAATTCTCAGAATCAAATTCTACGTGACATTAGAAGTCTTTGAAATTCATTCAGTCAGGGGACAGACGTGACTTCTTTGTGATTTATGTACCCAACCCAGAAAGGGAAATGTATTTGGAATAGTTGTGCTTAGTCTACCAACTACAAAAACTCATTAATTAATTAACATTCAAATCAGAACTAGATTAAAATGTGATATTAAAGGAAAAATATTTTATTTATATAATCATTTATTCATTGATACTTCTTTTTCTAATAAAATGGCTTCTGATGCTGGTCTTCAAAATTTGCCCATGAACAAACAGTTCAGATGAGTGATGTCAGTTAAAACACTTTGTTTTTGTAGTTTGGGAACACTATATTTTGGTTGTCGACTTCTACATAGAAGTGTTTATAATATAAAGTAACTTACACATTACTAACTCTTTTAAGGTGAAAAATGAAAACTTGTTTAAAAATAACATGGCATTTTAATAAATTTCAATATATGTTATAACATCTTACAGGAACTCTTGAAAATAATAATTAAAAAATACAGAAAAATTTTCCTTCATTTCCACTAATCTCTTTCCTCCCAGACAACCGTAACAAGTCAACTGGTTAATACCATGAAAAAGGGCTGTGAAAACAAAATGCAGCACACATTTGTTAGACAATTTTTCATGAATAGTGGACCTCTAAGATCTAGAGCCTGTTATTGCTTATTTTTATTGAACTAATTTCATGCATATCAAACATTTAATATTTTTTTTTTTTTTGCAAACATTTAATCTCAGACAAACATAACTTGGCTGAATTGAACTAATCTAGGAAATGTTGTTGCCTTTGATCAGCCATTCCTCTGTAGTCATGGCAAGCAGCTTGCAGAACAAGGAAATTCAATTACAGTGTATTTAGGTAATTTAAAAAATCGTGGGGTTTTTTTCTGTTTCAGAACATAAAAATCATTTAAAACAACTCCACCAAAACCAAAGCTTTAAAATGGTACTGCTGGTTTGGGCTTACAAATGAAGATTACTCCAGTTTTATTAAGTATTAATATTTGTGTTAAATACATCTCCTGGACCTAGGAAGAGAACCGGATAGGGTTATAGATCAAGTGTTAGTACTATATTCATTTGTTATTCTCTACAAAATAATCTTGAGTGTATGCTTCATAATCTGTGTTGTGCTAAAACAGTAAATATAAACTTGGCCTCTTGTCTGCTACACTGATTTTGAGTAAACTTTCTCTGTTAAAGAGTATTGCTCATTTTTAATGTGACAGCTATAAGCCTCACCAAGGGATCAACCTCATTATGCCAGACACAACCAAATATAGTCTACAAATGATGCTACGAAGGAGTGTAATTTGACAAGGAAATACAAGGGCATAAAGAAGTAAACAGGAAAAAGGTCACAGACAGGGTGACTAATATGAATATTTTTGTAAAAATTAGAAGTCTCTGTGCATCTTTCTCCTTTTGTTTACTTGGTCTTTGATAGTCAACGGGATGCAATGAAAGTGCAGAGTCTAGCTTACATACAAAAATACATAGCAGCTGCACAAGACTAATAAGAGCTGAGGCTAGTTAGGAGCCTTCTCCTTCAAAGGGTGATGTATTGTCAAAATCTTTAAAACTAATTGTGAGACCAATGAGAGGACAACATCAAATAATCATTTAAGCTTGTTATCATTCTATGATAGTGTGTTTCAGGTTCAATTCTAACACATTTTTACGCCTAGCAAAATCTAGTATCTACAGAATTCAAAATTGATCTGTACTTTTGCATTGTGTTTATATGTGAAAGAAGCGGTAGTCAACTAGAATTCATTGTGCTGAGTTTCAAGACAAGAAATGTTGGTTTTCTTCTTATGTGAACCAGTAGATGCAGCTAGAGCCTGCAGCTTAACATTTCATTTTCCTTCTAAATGATTGCTGCTTTAAACCATTGGTTATGGTTTATTTATAGAATAATACATAGTTCACAACTAAATGCTAAGCTATAATTGAATCAAAAGATTCTGCTGATGCCTCGACTTGCAAGGGTTCAGCTCAAGAGCGTTACAAAGGGCAGCAAAATCTGAGTCTAAATTATGGCCCCAGTATTCAGTCTGGGATCACACATTATAATGCGTAATAGGGCTAAAAGGATTATTATAAAACTGCAATAAATAAAAAGAAGATGTATCAAACAGCAGAATTCAGAATGCTTGCAGAGATTTTGAGTTTATGATGTGGGAGGCTAGAGATTATATTGCATTAGAAATAAGGCTAGAGAAAAAGTATTTCATAAACGCATTTAGCTTCTTAAAAAATTTTCTGAAGTTATTCAGAAATAAAAGGAAACTATGTTTCATAAATTAATCCACAGTAGATTCTTAATGTTCTGCTACATGGCTATAACTGGTTAATTCCAGATGCCACATAGCTATTTTCTGGCATAATAGGGCAATAATTATGCTATAGAAGGAAAATATTAATTTACATGTATTTGATGATTTTTTAAATAAGCTTACAAACATTAAAAAGTTAAATTTAGTTAGCCAGTGTGAGAATAATACAAACCCCCTATTTTTTCTAGTACAAAGTCGTATCAAAAAAATGGTTCACAGATCCAATTCATAAAGACAACATTCTTTTATTCATGAAAGAAATCTGACTGATAAAACATACATTTTTAGGCTAAAATGAAGACCATTTTTGACATAGATGCCTTGTTTTGTCTTAGAATGCGTTTTCTTAAAAATGAGTAATGATGAACCCTTTACACTTTTTTGCATACTGTCTGCTAATCTGTGGTGTATCTGTTGGGCTCTAAGCAAGGACACCAATCGGTATTTTGTTATATAGAAATTTTATCTGTTAGTTGTTTACCCTGGTTCCTCATTCCAGGCTGTTATTCGTCCAGCAATTCCCTAATGTGGCCATGGTAAATTTGCACAATCAGTGATGCTGTGGAAGCTCATTGTATGCCTTCCAAAGTGTTTCTGCATTTTCCTCTGACCTTCTGCAGGGTAAGATATAAAATAGTGGTCTATAAAGGCATTTCAGGATGGAATTTCTGTGTGGATTTAGGGTACAGCTCCTTACAGATCTTACTGGAGTTGCAACTATTCAAAAGATAATTAGACACTTTGAACTTTGTTGGATGTATGTTTACAGAACAGCTCCTTGGGAAAGAGTAGGGAAAGGTTGGTAGATAGTTTTCTGATTAACTATCAATCTAACATCTACGTGTTAACTCACAGATGTGCAAAATCTTACCATGTAGAGGAACATAATGATTCTTCATATGAAATTCAGCAAAGTCTGCTTCACACTCACATTTTTGTCCTACAAGCATTTAATACTGAATTGAACTCCAATTCTGAATAATACCTAATATAGTCATTACAACTTTTCTTGGGTTCTCATTCTCAAAGTCCAACTGAGGTCATAGGACACTATTTCCAAAACTACCTTTTCAATAAGTTGTAGGAAATACTTAAGAAAAATTAGAAGTCATGCAATAAACTCAGTGTTGATATAGACAAAAATGCCTCATGAATCCACAGATTAAATATTTGTCTAAAGCACCACAGAGATGCACAATAATAAACCAAGACTTTATAGACACAATTATTGTCTCTCTCTCTATATATATATATTTTCGGGGATCATAGAGGATAGAGGAAATGTAACAGTCTTTCTGTTGCTTTGCTTTTTTCTTTTCATTTGAGTATCACTTTTTCCCTGTGGCAATATCATGAAGGGGAAGAACAAAGAAATACATTCTAGGTGAAAATTTGTGTTAATAAATGTAGGAAACATATTTGATTGGACCAGGTAGAGATTTATGGAGAGGAAGCAGGAAAGGTTACAGAAAGCTGTAACCCCTGCAATAAAAATACCCACAGAAAGGACAATGGTGAGGGAGGGTGATATCTACAATTAAAAGAGGATTAGATTGTCCTTACTGAGATCTTGGCAACTTCTGGAAACAGTAACAAAGACTTCATATTTAGAGAGGTGGTAAGTAAAAATGAGAGATTGTGGGAAGAGCTGGCTTTTGGAGAAACTCAGAAATAAGGTGGGGTACGTGGCTTATAAATATTTGAAGCTTTGAATTAGGAAAATATTGTGCTTTAATTATGCAGGAGAGATACTTGCATCAATAGAAAAATGTTATCAAAGTCGGCCTTTGATGCAGTATGTTGGCTGAAAATGTTCCTGTCTGCATTGTAATGCAAAGAGTGTGCATTGCAAGGGATTATCTGTCACAGATGTGAATGCTGGTGTTGTTTGTTGTTGCTTATTTGGATAGTTTGTAAAGTGTCTGCGAACATTTAGTAGAAAATACAAAACACAAACACAAAAGGCAAAAAATTTTGGAAGCCTCCATTCCCAATTATATATTTACATTAAACAACCAGATTTCCAAAAATGCTGTAACCTCGCAAGTCCCACTGAGAACAGTTTGAAAATCTATCCATTTCTCTTAAGTGCCAAATAGAAATCTGAGAGCCCTTGATACACTTGCACAAGTTTTTTTTAATGTTATATTACTTTCAGGATGGAAGAGGAAAGGACTCTCTTATCAGTAATCTTCCATGTGTTTCTGCAACACATGGGTTACCAACAAAACCAGTGACCCAATTTAAAATAATTTTCATAAGTTCACACAGGTTTACACATGAAGAATCTATACCAAAATCTTTTTTTGTCAAGGTGACCACTGAAACAAGACATTAATGAAACAGTACAGTGAACGTACCATTGAAGTACTCTGTCTCTCTTACAGAGAGAGGAAATAAACTTATCGTTCAAGGAAATAAACCACATGCAGAGCAAATTTGTTAAAGCTCTTCATCACGGTTTAATGAAGTATTAATCAAAAGTAATCCAAATTTCTCTTAGTTTGTCAGATTCATCCAAAGTAGTTTCTTAACACTATCGCTTAGTTGTCTCTGTTCCATGGATATGCTGAAGGACTGGGTAGCTTTTTCCTTGACTCTTAGATTAAAAATAATTCTTATCTATATTAATTTAACTAACATTTTTTTCAGTGTGAACGCAACGTAGAGATTCAAATATTTGCAAAAAGCAAATAAGTATTAATAATTGAGCAAGCTAAACCAAAATTACTTTACCGTAGGCAAATGCAGAATGCTTCTCGTGATGTTTACCTTGCTCCTGAATAAACTATCCTCACATTGTTACACTGGACAGAGCTGTAGAACACTCCTCTACAGGCTGAACTTACCTCCCCTTCTGTGGACTGTAAGTGCAGTTCTTTTCTACAGGTAGCCTTTAAGTCTCCTGCAGCTGCATTCACTTGCACTCCCCTGGGTGCTTCCATCACCAAAGATCTAGTAGGAGATTCAAGTCTGAAAGACAAAATCATTCACTGAGAAAAACTACACTGAATGAAACCACCAAAAAAGCCCAACCCCAAAACTCACGATGCATGTAGATATAAATGTATTTTGAAAGGTACAGATTTAAAAATAAGTTATACTTGTGATTCTCTCACTATGCTTTATGGCCTGGAGAAAGAAAAAAAAAAAACAATATGTGTTTAAATCTATTCCTATTTAATACAGCATTTAAGCATATACTGATATAAGCTTATTGATGCTTTCTGGGATTAGTACCTGATTTACTTGACTGTGCTAATACTGAAATATAAGTATATGAGAATCCACATGTTTCCATGAGTGTTTCTGTAATGACAGGTTAATAACTACAGACTGCTTAGTGACTGATGACAAATTTGCAACTAAATAAAAAGAAAAAACAAAACACTTAAAAATATTCAAATAATGATATAAAACTGATTAGAATGACTTTGCCTTCATAAATTCATTCATATTTCGGGTAGGTATAGCAACATTCTGTATGAAGAAGAGAGGAAAAGAAAACCTGTTATGTCTCTATTATTGTGGGGTATTTGCATGGTTTTTCTGTTCAGCAAAATACTCATTATGCTCTTTAACTCTGTTATAATAAGGTTAAGACACATATCATTGGGTCTTGGTATCTTTCCTCAAAGCAACTATTGTTCTTCTACTGTTAGTCTTTTCATTTCTCTCTACACTATACTCAAGATCCTCTAGCAACCTTAATGCAGAACTGCAATACTTTCTTACCTATGTTATCTCACAACATTGTACAGGTTTCTCTTGAAAGGGAAGTACTAATGCAAGGATTTTGTAGAATTTGTGCTCACACACTGAATAGGAAAGATGATCGGATGAAAGCTGTATTGAACTAGGAAAAAAAAAAACTGGATTCTGGTTGTGTTCAGCTGTAGACTTACTGCATAGCCCTGCTAAGAGGAAGACAAATCTTTTAATCTATTTATATCCCAATAATGTAATGACAGAACACAGTTCCACTTTACCTGAACAAAGGCTTTTTGTAAGATGAAATATATTAATGTAGAAATGTCGAGAATGAGTGCCTTGAAGAAAACATTGTATTTCCCTCTTCAACAAGTTGTATTTTGAGTGTTAGGTCACATTCATGCAAAAATATAATGAGGTACTAGATGTATAAAGGAAAAAATAGTTTGACAAAGAATTTGCTGCAGAAAAGCCAAATGAAAGATCTGTCAAGCAGTGGAACAAGAGAATTTCAGTGTATTTCAACTACTGAATTTTTTAAGCATACAGAGTGGTGATGGATTCTAATTTTGAAACCAAAACGACACATTTGCATGCAAAGTAAGTCACTGAGATGGTGTCTGTGAAATATTTCTGTTTGTTACGTGTCACAGACACTCAATAGTCAAGGAAAGGGAAAAGAAAAACAATAAAAAGAAAAGCAATTATTTGGCAACACAAAATCAAAATGAAACTATTAAGAGCAGGTGTCCAGATAGAGGAAAACACTATTTGTAGTTACTTGTATTTAAAAAGCATACATGGGATACATACAGGTAGGAGCAATAGACAAACCTATATTTCTGTTAGAGCTAAGCCATTTTTTATTTTGACAACCTGTAGGGAGAAGATAATAGAAGGTTCTGCAGTTCTTTGTACCAGGGAAGAATCTAGATATCATGAATCATTTAATCATGCACATTAGCATTTTTCAGGTGATGGTTTGTGAACTTCTGATGGCTATAAGAGAGGGGAAAAAGGGCTTCCAAAACCTTTTAGAAACCATATAAAGTTTAGAAAATAAGCTTTCAAAAGTACTCCATTGCCTTAATGAGGTTCTACCTTGAATTCAAAAGGAAACTGAATTGTATAAATGTTAAATGATTGGATACTTCCATATTTTTCAGCGGCATATTTTTGTGATTTATAACCTACTTTCAAGGAATATTAACATTTCTCAGTATTTCAGCCGCCATTTCATAATCGTGAAGACAAAGGTGCTCGTAACTACAATTACTGCATTGAATTGATGGGTATTAGTGAGGTCACAAATATTTCTGGTTTCATGACATCACAACCACTCTCAGACCTGACCGAGGTTTATCAGCAGGTGGACAATAAAAATCTATTTAAGAATATCTTTCAAGAACCTAGATTTTGTTCGAAGAATAAACTTTTTTTTTCCCAAAACACATGACAGTGTGTATCTCAGAGTTGTTTTGTCTAGTTTCAGCACTGTTTTTCATAAACTACATTAACATAAATGTCTTCTAGTTTGTCTAAAACCAATACATTTGGGCAATTAATTTCTGAACTTGAGAAGTTGTTACTACCAGCCTTCTACACACTGTGGAGAAGAAATTTCTTTTTCAGACAATAGATTATTTTTTAGCAGTTTCCTGAAATCAAATAATGCGATAGAAATATCAGTGAATGACTGATGAACAGCAGAGTAGTTTTTAAAACACCACCCATCTATTAGTAAAACTGAATGCCTAAATCTGTTTTAGAGTTACTAATTTACTCTTCTTATTCTTATTCTTTGGATGATCCACATCTGAAAAGTGACTTAGTTGCACAATCTGCAGCATGCTACTGGAAATGCAAAAGTCTATACACATAGAGAGATTATTTCACCAATGTTTTGAGATAAATTATGTTTGATATGCAGCTGCTTTATGATATTTTTTCTTTGTCATATTTCTGAAAGCTTTAATATCTTCTTTAAACTTACTGTAACACTCCACATTGTAATACTCAGCCCTCTAAGAAGTGCATTATTACAACAGCATATTAAGAATTTGCTTTCCTTTCAGATTTACTGATGGCCTGTCACAGTGGCGTTTACATCCATAAGTGGATCTTATTTATGTAATTTAATTTTTCTTACTCAAACCACAAACAGCTATGATGGAAAAGGTGGCTACTGCTATTATTAGACAGAAACTACCACGCTGTGGGAAAGACAAAGAAGCTTTTAAAAAGAGTTTTTTAAATAATATAATCTGTCAATTTGTTATATGTGATGCAGACAGATGATTTATCGAGAGCAGAGAAGGGCTTTTTTCTTTTTAATTATCAATGGTTAATTTTTGAAAAAAAAAGATTTCAGAGGATCAAAGCTATATGAATTGGAGTTGAATTAATTAAAGAATTATTGCTAAAAAAGGAAACTTTTCAAATATCTTGGATATGTTCCTTTGAAGGTATTAAAATATTTCCCATCAGAAATGCAGAAACATTTAGTTCTCATTTGGTATTTTCTGTTTACAAGCTGACCTAGATTGTATTAGAGAAAAATAATTTAAAAATGAACCAAAAGGTTTCATTTTGGATTTTAAGAAATATTTTAGCTTTACCTCTTGCATATCCCTTGTAATCACATGGGATATAATTTATCTATGTTAATTTTGCTCTGTTGGCTAGCAGAAGGTATTTCTTAAAATAGAAGGAAATAGAAGATTCCCCTGTGCAGATGTGAATAATTTATTTGCTTCATGTCTGTTTAAGCAGTGGATCCAATCCATACTACTTAGTAAAATGACTGATATGAACCTCTACCAATTTGGTATTTGTATTCAAAACAGGGGATTAACAAATATGCTGTCAACTAGAGACCGCACCTGTAAAGCAGGTACTCATTTCCCTTTTTCCTGGCATCCTTACACTTGAGGGTCAAGAAATACTTCAACACTTCCAACTACTTAACTTTCATATATGATGGTCTTGCCGACATATGTTGTAGTTTTTTTCAGTTAGCATAGGAATCCTGTTATTAAAAAAAAAAAGTTTTGCAAATATAAAACCAACAGAAAATCTACACATTGACTTGGTAACCTTTTGTAGATTTCTATAGATTAAAATTATTGTGACATTGATCTTGCTGCCTGTAGGTAAAGAGTTGTGGCAGGCTGGGGCTGCAGAGAGTTAAGATGATATACAAAGAGGAGAAGGGAAATCAAATGGATTTGCCAAGCCTCCATTCCTTTTCCTACTTCTTCCTTGTAAACAAGCACTCACAACTGCAAAACTCCATAGAACACAGGGTTTTCTCTTCCACAAGCGAAACTGTTATGTTCCAAGTTAGAATTAAGAATTTTTAAAAAAAGATAATTTTGAAAATGATGTTTTCCAGAAACCTGAAACAATTTTAGATATATATTCTTTCCATTTCTATTATTATGAAAAGAACAGCTGGCTGTCTTGATGCTCAAGGAAACTGATTTCAAGAGTCCTCCAGTGAGACCAAGAGTCCTTAAAGGAGTCCACTGAACACTGATAGTGCTAGATAAAATTAGTTCCATTTCCATTCCAAATTTCCATTCAGTCAATTTCCTGGAATTCAGGCTGCAAACTTCAGCAGAATCCATAAAGAATAACCAGGGACTTTTACAACCATAGTGACAAAAAATCTGGAAGCCTTTCTTTAAGATGTTGTAACTATTCAAAGAGAGGGTTCTTGACTAGCTGCATTTGACATCACAGTGGGAATGCTTTCAAAATGAAATTACTGTTCACTCATTTCAATCTCATTACTTACCCTATTTACCAGATTATACATGAACTTTTTAACACATATATAAAAATGACTAAAAATCTCTTTCTGATACATTTGCATGTATCAAAATGTGCACCTCTGCAAGATGCACATGAATCATTACCAGAAGAGTTATTTTCCCTGAAGCTTGTTGTATTCTGATGTTCTTAACCAAACGTTTATGTGATTTCTTTTTTTTTTTATTGAAATGCAAGGGTAAATGCGCAGGCCCCATGAATCTTTAATATTGTTCACTGATCATTAGCTATCAGGAGCAAAATTCTCGTATGTTCACGTGAAGCTCTCTGATTTATGTAGGAATCTACTTTAAAGGGCACAATTTGGTGCTCTATTTTGTGACTTCACAAAATAAATCAAAATAAATCTGAAGTCAGAGAAAGTTAAATAAACATTCTATGGAATAGGTAATGGCCTAAATCACCAAATATGAACATGACTTGCCCCCCCCAATATCCAGTTTTGCAACTCATGGACAATAAACTTAAATAAAGAGGAAACATTCTTGACTTAAATCAGAACAGTAGAATGGCATTCAGTATAGCATTTCATGTTATGCCCATGCTCTGCATGTCACCGACTTTGGCATGTGTCAGTGTGCCCTTTATTATAATTCCTGAAATTCTCATTAACCCAGAAATCTCCTCACCAGGCTCAAATCTGAGTTCTAATTGCCCTGTACATGGCACTGTTTTCAGCTCAGCGGGTCTGCATTATCATAGCGACACTTGAAACAACTGAATATTTTAATGTTATTTGACACAGATGATAAATCAGAAAAACAATTTCCCCATGCAGGGAAATAAAGGATCTCTTCTGAGAATATAAAACAATATCAGTTACTGAGGAGGAAAAGTAAGGAATAAAATGTCATTGAAGAGTTTTTCAGTGATGTTATTAAAGGACTAGAACAAGAGAAGAAACATCAAAGAAAGGTGAGGAGTGCTCGAGAGAGCAAATGTTTAAAGCAGGAGCATGACAAAATAAGCAGGTGATGTGAGGAAGGTTAAAGAGAACTTAATGCATGGTTGTTTCTTAGAGAATAGCTAAAGGCAGGGAAACTATCAGAATTAGAAATAATATGAAGAACATAACAACTCAAAAACCTAACTGGAACTTCAGGTGGTAAAAAATCACCCATTCCAGAATGTAAAGTCTGCTAAAACTCAGACCTTTGAAAAATCAAGAAAATTAGTAGAAATGTAAGGTTTAGAATGTGAGCTTTCATTTCTTAAAGAAACACCACAACATGCTTGGAAGTCTAAACTTTCAAGCTGCGAGACAAAGATCAGCATATGAGACAATCCAAAACAGTCCCTTAAGGAGAGGCATGGGGAAAGGATTCTTCATAGCTCTGACATCTTACAGCTACTCCTATTCCACCAGAAACATCCCCCTTTCCATAATATTCCTTAGTTTTGTTCTGACCTGAAACCCCTTTTACAAATGCCTTGCCACTCTGCTAAACACCTTTACATGCAGTTTATTTTCTTTCCAAAAATAACTCCAGAGTTGTCTTTCAGAATATATTTTCTTAATATAGAAATCTTCCTTGTCAGAAAGACTGAAGCAACGTGCCCACAGATAATGCTCAAGTGGTTGTCAAGAGTAAGATCTAAACATAAAGTGCCTGGGGGAGGCAGAAGAGCCAAACTGGGCTCTTTGAACAACTGGAAACTCATGAGAACTGGCTGACATAAAATCTTCTCCATTTTGAAAACCATTAGTTTCCTGTATTAGGAAGTGACAGTTGATACCACCTGTAATCTTCTAATGATATTTTCAATATTGTTTCCCTAAAGGTGCTTAATCTGATATAAACAGACATATTTTAGCTGAGATAAACTGACATGGTTTTGATCCACATCTTGAGAAAATTGCATCTCATGTGGAAAATTATTCTGCTGAAATTCCTTTGGCAGGTCTGCTTCAACCTCTGCAGATTAAGCAAAGAAGAGAGTTTGGAATATACTCTCCAGTGGCTTGTGCTTAGACTGTACCTAAACAGTCCAAGAAGAAAACAGGCCGTGAAAAAAAAAAAAAATCAGAAAAGGCTCGGTAAGTTTACTTTCAGTCACTTTTTTAGGGCAAACACCATTTTGGAAAGAACTAGAGAGAGATTTTTTACCTTCTGCAATACAAAATAGAGTGGTAGACTATGAAGAAGCCAAACAGCTTTTTTTCTTTCTTTTTGGCAATGATTTCTATCTTGAAATACAACTGAGGATTGAATGAAAATTGCAAAATAAAACATGCAAAATCATTCATTCTTCTCTACTGCTTGGGCTATCTCTGGAGTTCTCTGTATAATTACAGATATAAGCAATACGAGCTGTTTGGTGGACTGCCGAACTAACAGTTTTATAAACTCATGTACTCCCTGTAACTATCCACCACACAATTCCCATCCTCTGAACCTCCTTTTCCTTATACCCAGCCTGTATGAGCTTCAGATGCTTTGTCTGGCTCCAACATGGTGCTCTGACAAGAACCTGCTAGAAACTCCATGTCCTCCACATACCATAACCCTGAACTGACCATAAAGCAAGATATGTCAGATGCTTTCCATTGCTCCAAGCTTTATACAGGTTTTGAGGTAGAATTCATAGAGTATTATATTTGCACTCATAACCCTGTTAATCTGAGACAGCTATGCTTGGAGCTCACCTGTGTGTTCCTGAAACCATGGCATGACATAATCATAAAGCAAACATAATTCAGTCACTGCTAATAAATAATTTTAGTGGTCCCTGTTGTTCCTTTTGAAAGGCTATTCCAGAAAGTCTTGCATCTGAGAGGCAGAATGCTAATTTCTGTCTTATACTTCATCCAATATTCACCACATACTGTTGAGTTTCACAATAGTTTTATCCTGGTGTTCAGGATCATCTGATTACCAGTGCTTCCGAATCTGTGTACCTCCTTCTAGCACAAAGAGGGTTATTAAAACTGGAAATAAGGTCAGTCCTGAAGAAACTCTCCTTGCCATCTCCCTCCAGGCTGAAGGAGGGATTTGAACAATACATGCTTATTATATACCACTTAAGATTTCTTCTCCTCTGTCTTGCCTTTTTATTTCTCATTAGATATAGCACTATATCAAAGACTTAAACTCCAGATGGGAGGCGTACCTATTTTTTTGTTTTCCAGATGATCAGGCATCTTATCAAGAGAAAAATATTTCTTTGGGTTGTCACAATCCACCCACTTTCTATCTCATCCCAATTTTTACTTATCTTCAAGCCCTTAATAATTCTTTTCTTCAATGGATCTTTCAAAACAATATTGTAAAGCATTGCATACTAGTGAGTTCAGACTAAAGGGTCTAACATACTGGATTTTAACCCATTTTTTCCGTTCATTTCACTAGAAGTACTAACTTTACCAAACCATCAGTCCTGCAGTGTCTGTTTTCCAATTTGAAAGCTTTACTAAAAATTTTGCCTATTTGACCTTATTTTCGCATTTAGTTGTCACAGATCAGTGACACAGGTTATCTAGCACCCTAAATTAACCACACAAAACTCAATGAATTTTGCTATCTGTTGTGATAGCAACACTTTTTTCCTTCGTATCTCAGTTCGTACTAGAGCCTTTTCCCTTCTTCAATGTCAAATATAATCATTGTCACTGAACACTACAGCGAATTTTTCTTTCACTTTAAAAGTGAACATACCTAGTTACCTTTTGTTCCTACTGTGTTCTACCTGCGTTGTAATTATAATATTTTATTACTGGCTTTCCTCTCTATTTATTTCAATGTCTTTTTTTAAATATATATACATATATAAGCACATACATAGAAGTATATGTAAAGAAAGAAGCTTGACTTTTGGCAATTTTTCAAATTTTTGCTACACCCATCTATTTTTGTACGAACATGTATGTTAAAAGAAAATATGTTTTCAACAGCTAGGGATAAGACTAAGCAAACAAGTTTCTGTCAAACCACATGAACGAACACTGAAATAACTATTTAAACACCAAACACAAATTGTGAAAACATAAATAGTAAATATTTCCACTTTATTAAAAGAGGACACTGAGAAAGTAAATAGAACCTGACATCATTAAAACAGCATAGGAAGGAAGCTGGGTTTTTTCACTCTACTGCATCTTCTGCAGTGTTTATGGGTAAGAATCAAGTGGAAGGCCAGTAAGGCAGATGTCATAATGGGAATCTGTTATAGACCACTCAACCAGGATGAAGAGGCAGAATAAATATTCCAGAAGAAGCTGGGAGAAGTCTCACAATTGCTAGCCCTTGCTCTCGTGGGGGACTTCAACTTACCAGATGTCTACTGGAAATACAATACGGCAGAGGAACAGTCTAGGAGGTTCCTGGAGTCTGTGGAAGATAATTTCCTGACACAGCTGGTGAGTGAGCCAACGAGGGAAGGCATCCTACTGGACCTGTTGCTTGCGAACAGAGAAGGACTTGTGGGTGATGTGACAGTTGGAGATTGTCTTAGGCAGAACCATCACGAAATGATAGAGGTTTTTATTCTCGGAAAAGTAAGGAGTGGGGTCAGCAGAACTGCCACCTTGGACTTCCAGAGGGCAGATTTTAGCCTGTTTAGGAGCCTGGTTGACAGAGTCCATCGGGAGGCAGTCCTGAAGGGCAAAGGAGTCCAGGAAGGCTGGACACTCTTCAAGCAGGAAATCTTAAAGGTGCAGGAGCAGGCCATCCCCTTTTACTGAAAGATGAGCTGGCAGGGAGGACCAGCCTGGCTGAACAGAGAGCTTTGGCTGGAACTCAGGGAAAAAAGGAGAGTTTATGATCTTTGGAAGAATGGGCAGGTCACTCAGGGGGACTACAAAGATGATGTTAGGCTATACAGGGAGAAAATTAGAAGGGCCAAAGCCCAACACCAGCACCCTGAGCTGGAAGACAGGGAGCAGAATGAAGCCCCCATAATCCAAGGGGAAATGGTTAGTGACCTGCTACACCACTTAGACATGCACAAGTCTGTGGGGTCTGGATGGGAGTGGGTATTGAGGGAGCTGGTGGAAGTGCTCACCAAGCCCCTTTCTATCATTTATGAGCAGTCCTGGCTAACTGGGGAGGTCCCAGTTGACTGGAGGTTAGCAAATGTGATGCTCATCTACAAGAAGGGCCAGAAGAACCACTCAGGGAACTACAGGCATGTCAGTCTGACCTTGGTGCTGGGGAAGGTTATGGAGCAGTTCATCCAGAGTGCCATCACATGGCACATACAGGACAACCAGGTGATCAGGCCCAGTCAGCATGGGTTTATGAAAGGCGGGTCCTCTTGACTAACCTGATCTCCTTCTATAACAAGGTGACCCACTTAGTGGATGAGTGAAAGGCTATGGACGTTGCCTACCTAGACTTCAGTAAAGCCTTTGACACTACTTCCCACAGCATTCTCCCCTGGAGAAACCAGCTGCTCATGGCTTGGACAGGCATATGTTTTGCTGGGTAAAAACAGGCTGGGTGGCCAAGCCCAAAGAGTTGTGGTGAAAGGAGTTAATTCCAGTTGGCAGTCAGTCACAAGTGGTGCCCCCAGAGCTTAGTATTGGGGCCAGTTCTCTTTAATATCTTTATTAATGATCTGGACAGGGGATCGAGTGCACCCTCAGTAAGTTTGCAGACAACACCAAGTTGGGTGGGAGTATTGATTTGCTTGAGGGTAGGAAGGCTCTACAGAGGGTTCTGGACAGGCTGCATTGATGGGCTGAGGCCGATTGTGTGATGTTCAGCAAGGCTGAGTGCCAGGACTTGCACTTGGGTCATGACAACCCATGCCACGCTACAGGCTTGGGGAAGAGTGGCTGGAAAGCTGTCTGGTGGAAAAGGACCTGGGAATGTTGNCATTGATGGGCTGAGGCCGATTGTGTGATGTTCAGCAAGGCTGAGTGCCAGGACTTGCACTTGGGTCATGACAACCCATGCCACGCTACAGGCTTGGGGAAGAGTGGCT
>VZSC01007881.1:3307-37861 GCA_013398225.1 Steatornis caripensis
GAGGGCTGCCCCTTTCTCTGCTGATTCTCCTCCCCGTCCCGGTGGGGGTGGGGTGTGTGTGTGTGTGTGCGCAGTGAGCGAGTGGCCGCGTGGTTCTTTGTTGCCGGCTGGGCTCAAACCACGACAACTGCCTTATCTAGTTTTAATGTCTAGGACTTACACAGTTGCAAACTACAGTTGCTTAAATGACAACTATTGTTCACTGCATGATATTTGACGAAATAAATGCTGAAGTATGAAATCCATTAGTGCCACATACACCATACACTGCATTTGCAAAGGCTTAGTTCAGGGGGGAGGGAAATTCCTCTCCACAGATAAACACAGTTTTTAAAGGTTTTTTATTATTATTATTATTATTATTTTCTTCCAAGGAAATACCTATTTTTTTGGAACATCTCTGTCTGCTGGTATCCTGAAACTCAATGAAATACCTCAAGGCAAGTATTTGTTCGCTATTTCCTCTTGGAACAGTGCAAGAATGTTCTTTGTGTTATTTGAAGCAAGCAGCAAAGCTGGCAACAACACACGGTGACTTCACTTCCTTGGGGAAAAAGAAATTCCAACATACATTTAATATATATTTATGTGCTGTATAATTAAAAAGGTATCCCAAAGAGAACAACAGGCACTAATAAGCACTTGTTATTGAAATGGGCACATGAAAGAAGAGGAGTATGTACCAAAGTGCAGTGGAGCAGAATCAGATGTGAGGTCCTACCGATTGACTCCCACAGAGACCACTGAACAGCAAGCTCCAAACTAGGAGAGCGGTTCTATGGGTTTTGCCCAGTTTAGCTTCCTATAGACTCTAGTGACTGCAGAGCATGTGCAATCCAAACCGTAAGAGAAACTACAGCAAATTCTGTTTCTCTGGGGTCTTTTCCAAGCAGTTTGGAAACCAATTGTGCTACCACCTGCCATAGAAAAATGTTGCCCTGGGTTCCTGCCACTGCTGGAAGCTGAAGAAACACTAATTTGGATGAGGATAGCTTCCTTTTGCAATGCTTCATCTCCTCTGTGATCCCAAGCTGAGAGAGAATCGGGTCAATTATATGAAGTGCAAACACATTACAAAGAAGCATCATGTTCTTTAAAGAAAATAAAATATTCTTCATATATTTATGAATGATCTAGACAGCCTTTCAATGAAAATTCAAATACAGGGAACAAAAGCACTTTAAGTAAAGCTATACTCTCATTCACACTCTGTAAAACTGTGATTACCTCTTTTTCCCTTCATGAAATAAACTACTCCTCCTCTAAAGTCAATTTGCAAGAGCCTCAGCTTATTAAAAAAACCTCCCCCTCTCATAAAAATATTCAAGGCAAACCTATCTGGACAAAAGGCCTAGTTTCCCTACTGCTTCATGCTAGGGTGGAAAAAAACAGTTGTCTGCTACATTAGTGAGAAATAACAACTGCAGAGAGTCAGACACATGCTGAAATATTTCAGTTGAAATAAAACTCTGAGAAATTTTTTAAATGTTTTCAACACATCAGCATGAAGCATCGACCTAGTTGGAATCACTTAGATCTAAAGCAAGTGCACTGATTGTTTTCACAGCATGCTTTTCTTCTTCAAGCTGCAACAGGCAGACTGGCAACTGCTGTTCGGAAAGGTTTTCAGCCCCCTGCCTTGGTCTACTGTAGCCTATGACACAATCAATACCAGGGTTAGAAGGCAGAGGAAGCTAAGGAAAGATTATGAAGATGAGATGAGTGACAGAATTGCCTTGCAGGATTTGTTCTCTCTCACCTTGAGTCTTTTCTGCTGCAAACAAAGATGGAGAACCACCCCAATTCTTTCTCTGAAAGAGGGCAGAGATGGTGGTGAGAGACTGTGTGGCGTGAGCTCAGACAGCACTCAGCACATTTAGGAACATCTTTCTCAACAGACACAACAAGAAAGAAGATCCTGTCAGCAGATGTCTTTGTCAGGGTGGGATGGAGATACTGCTAAAGAAAGCTTTTCTCTCATTAACCAGTACAATTAGCATACACACTGAGAAAATGTTCATAGTGAAATAAAACTAGAGTATTCTTCTTCAGTCATTTCACCTCAACCCAGCCTGTGCTATCTGCAGGCATCTCTGCTCCAGCCCATCCAATAGGGACTATCGTATTTCAAACAACTCTCCTACCTTTGCACTCGTGCATAATGGGAGAGCACTTCAGACACCAGTCCTGCTTAACATGCCACAGCACAGGACACTTTTGCTACCATGTTGTAAAGATCTTAACAGCTTTCAGTTGTTCAGGTACCACATTATTAAAGAATTTTTACAGTAACCCTAACAATTTTAATACAGTGCAGAGTCTTCATGATGGAAAGTAGAATTTTAAGCCCCTTACTGGAGATACCATGCTGTTCTGCTACTCTATCCTGCCACCAGTTTATGGAGATAGGTGACTTACCTTGAACTTACTACAGTATTGCGAGAAGGGATGGAAAGAAACAGTTCAAGGGGAATGAGAGAGAGAGAGAGAGAGAGATCCCAGTTTATGCCACTGTGTTTGTTCTTTTCAGTTAAGCATAGAAGAATCCCAGGAGAAAAGCCTATTTGGACATTAATAGGGTGCAGCAGCCAGAATATTGTTGAATTCAGTCAATCCACATTTATATTTTAATATGATAAAAGACAGGAAATGGAACAAAGAACAGAAAAATGCAGCTTTTTTTTTTTCCCCTTTAGTGACATGATTTTTATATAGTTATTTAAGTGCTCTACAGCACAAGCAACCTATTTACTGTAGGTTATGTAGACTCAAGTTCAGTATATCACTCCAACCAGGAAAAGGCTCTTTAGATCCATTGCATGGGCTTGTGTACGCACCACTCCATAGCGATAATGGAATTGACGCCACTGCAGACCTTTGCTTCTTAAATGGTTACAGCACCATTATTTGGGCTGTGCCTACAATATGACTGTGTAATTCTTTACATCCAGATAGAAAACTGTCCCAGGTCAGATGCAGAGAAACACAAAAGCTAGCAGTCAATAAAGAATGAGCCCTCGAACATGCATCACCATGTTTTAGTCCGGCTCCATCATTGCAAACATATTAGCAGGAGCTACAGCACCTGGACACTTTGCTGTCTTAGAGAGCAGCATAGTGGAAGCAAACAGCAGAATAGGTTGAGGAGGGCTTTTATTTTTTGTTTAAAACCCTTTGATAAAATAACAGTAGGAGAGATGACAGGTGGAGCTGTAAGGGGCTGTATTGAGGAGCTCACCAGCATGGGAGGCATAGCCCTGTGGTGAGCAGTGAACACTCTGCCAGCATCAGAGCTGGCTGGGCCATGCATGGAGGGTGAGCACAAGTTAGCCTAGCACTACACATGCAAACACAGGGCCTCCTGAAGCAGCCATGTAATTACAGCAAGGTCTGGAAGATCTCCCCATCCTGCAGCACTCACTCCTCTCCCTCCTTTTCTTCTGCAATAGCCCAGCAAATACCATTTCACCTCCCCCAACAGTATCTCTTGGATCCACTTCCCAACAGCTTTGCCTAACAAAATGCACTGAAGTGATCCTCTTCCCACACCTGACCACCACCCTGAGGGTCTGCTCCCATGCTCTGGGGCCCCAACAGCCCCAGCTCATGGGGCTAACTCAGGGTATCACCCCAGGACCCTGCCACATGGTGCTATGCAGGTTGCGTGTTCACAAAAATAGTTACAGGGAAGACACCCAAAACTTGCTTTGTTTTATGTAAATGAGACAAAAAGGGTCATCTGGCTGCGAGAGGCCCATTGTCAAGCTGCCTTCCACACTTCAAGACAGTCCTGACATGAGACAGGAAAAAAGAAGTTTATTCAGCCCCATGAAGTTAAGGGCTTTTCTTTTGGGGAGGGAGTTCCTACAGATGAGTCTGTCGCTTAACAGTACTGTTCATGATCTGGCAATATGTTTGGTAATTGTGTCATACTGACATCTGAGGTTTCAATTAATCTTACTTCAGAGTAAGACAGAAGGTTCACATGCCAGAACATTTTCTCTCTTACATTGCACTGAGATGCATGGGCTCAGGACAGAGGGGTCTGTCTTGTGTTTTGTGTTCAACATTACAGCAACCATCTTTTAAACCCATAATGTAACACATAGGCAATAGACTTGAACTGAACCTCTTGGCTAGATGGAGTTTTTGCTGAAGTTTGAAGACCTTTGGGAACGAGTTTAGAGAGTTAATACTGTAAAAAATCACAGAGAACTTGTAATCACTGTAATTTGACAATTAAACATGTGCATATTTACTTCAACTTTATCCTGCTAAGTACCAGACTCAAAACACATACCCCACTAAAAGTGCATGGAATTTAACTTGGTCTCACGTGAAGGATGATTACAAAGTCTGCATGGACTGGGGTCTCCCACTTAGCCCCTCAGAGTAACACATGTAAGTAGTTAGTTAATTTCTGCACAGAAGAGCCTTCTCATTAATTTCAACCTCAAACTAAGACCACCAATTTTCAGTTACAATTCAGCTGCTTGCTACAAGATGCAAGCCGGACCCTAACTTTTGCTTACAGCTACACAATCAGAAACAACATGGCAAAATAGTGGATCTGTAACAGGCACATGTTTTGTTTGTTGAAAACTCCCATTACATCCTGAGGAGACAGACAGCAGAGACATACTACCAAAAAGCAGCACCAGTGTGAGTAGCATTATGGGGAGAAGGAATGAAGATGGCAAAGCGTCTTGCTCCACACCGCAGAAACACCACCTGCCTCTGTGGAACCTGGGTCAGAGGCATGCTTCCATGTGGGGTCACTTATACAGGCACAACTTTGATGTTTATCTCATGGTGATGGTGGGACTACTGCTCAGAGCCTCAGCTGGAGACACCTTGGATTTCCTGAGAGTTTTCATCTCCAACTCCTCTGTCAGAGCACCAGCACCACATTGGTTCCCTTTGAAACTCACAGCTTCTTTAGAGATTTCACATGTGTCACTGGACAGCCAGAGGAGAGCAAGGAAGCTACCTGTAAGTGATCAGGGCTGCCTACAAACATATTAGCACTCCTAGGCCTTCTTCACCCAGTAAATTTTGCCTGGACAACATCTGGAAACAAACAACACATGAAGAACTAAACTTTTCACTGTGAAGAAATTGGGCAAACTGTTGCCTACAAAAAGCTGTTTAAGGTTGCTCATTTTTATTAGACTTTTTTTTACATGTGGTATTTGATATTACTACATCACTACACACCCTAGCAAGCAAAGCATCAGAAAAATCAACACCTTCAATTTCACACTATAAATTTTGCTTGAAAAAACAGTAAAAGATGTTACAACAGCCATTGTTGATAAAAAAATAACCAACAAGGCTGCTCCAGATATCACTATGCCTGTATACTGAAGAGCTCCTTGCTGTGAAGAACGACACAATCACAACTTAAGGCAGACCAGTAATTCTCAACTCATGAGAGCCCAGTTCCAGGCTCTACAGAGACATGATTTTCAGACATGGGGCACTTGGCAAGTTCTGAAAATAACGCTCAAAAAGAGGTTCAGATGACATGACCAAATCAGAGGTCTCCAGTCACTATTCATTTCTTTGCATTGTCCATCACTAATTAGTGTGGTGTGATTATATACATAAAGTAATACTTGAGGGGGGAAAAAAGCTCTTTATAAAAAGTGGAAATTTTTTGCAAGATGCTTTTCCCCTCCCAACTACTATTCAACTCACATAAGAATTACATGACAGTAAGTACTTGTTCTGTGAAAAACCCTAAATTCATGATATTTTTAAACTTTTTGGAGGGAAACACATCCTCATACACGAGATTATTCAGAAAAAATCAAGATAATACTTCATATGACAAAAAAATCTGTTTTGACTATTTAATAGAAGTGAACTGTGCTATGAAACGTGTTCTCCTCCAATGGAGGAGAGTTGGAGCATTTCCAACCATCAGCTTCAGTACATTGCTTAGAACACTCTTTTTAGCAAACCAAAATTGCAGGCTTTGGAAATTCATTTGTGAGAATTAACCTGCCAGATAGAATTTAAAAAATAGCTTTTTAAACAACTATTTGTTTACAACTGCTATATAATTAAAGGCATGGTTTGTATCTCCTAACTGAAGGGTTACTTGCAAGAGTTCAATAAGACTTTCCAGTGTAACGCACAGTTCTTGCCTTCCTTTATAGTACTTGGAGAGAAAACAGGTTTTCAGAGTGACTGGCTCAGACTTCAACATAGAATTTTTAAGATGCCCAAGTCAGAACAGATGAATGCCATATGAGAAATTAAGCATAAGACGACATACAGACACACATTTAAAATGTCTAACCATAATTACAGGTTGGAGAAGGAAACTTACTGACTGACAATTACAAGATTCATAAAACATGCATGTACATCTGGAAAAATGAAAAAATCTTTAAAAGTTTCCCTAAGTTATGTAGATGGAGGTGTGCCAGGCAATTCTTCCATTAAATTATATAATTGTACAAAGTGCAACATCCCCCCAGTTACCAGAAACATCCTGCATTTTTATGTTGGTCTCCAAAGCTAAGAATTTAAAAATTAAGTGTCTCATTTATGAGATACTCATAATGATTTAAATTTAGGAAATACTTGTAACAATTTAAAATCCTTTCAGGTAACATTAACTCTACACTAATTCCTAACAATTGGGATAAGTGCTAATTCCCATTTGTGCAGCAACAATCTTTTTATCAGATGAAAATGACAGACTTCTGTGGGGAAAGAAAAAAATACCAAAATGTGTTTAAGTCTGATCTTGAAAAGAAGTATCTTTCTCTTCAGAGGAACTGAATCAACATATTAAGGTCCAATTAGGTTATACTTAGTCAAGGATTGTAAAGCATCCTGAAGTCTGTGTGTCTGTCTGGAGGCCTATACATAGCTAGCATCTTACATGAATGCATGTCTTTTAGTTTGCATAGGTTGCATAACAGAAACAGATACACAGAAGTAAATCTCTCAGAGGTTCTGTAGAAATTAATACAACACTTACGTATATTCCTATAATATATTTCTGTTTAAGCTAATCATATGGGATTTGGACAACTCAACAATGACCCCAAAGGTATATTCAATTTGATAAGGGTGATTACATGCCTAGAGCCCACGAAACCTACTGTGGAGATTCCCACACAGACCTCATTTGCCCATTCAGAGGTTAGGCTGTACTCCAGCAAATGGCTTCAGCACACCCTGAACTCTAAGGGCATGAGGAGCATCAATGACTTCAGCAGAGCTTCTCCCATACAAGCAGAGCTCAAAAAATACTTCAACTAGAACAACATTATTGAACCAGCTCCATTTGAATCTGACTATACCATTTGAAGTTTGCTGCCACAATAACTTTTAAGTATCACAGGGTCCTAATGCACGTATTCCAAGAAAATATGTGTATTAATACTAAAATATTATCTAAAAATTTTAAGTGCTATTTTGAATATTGTCATAAATGGGATATTTAATTAACCAATATCTTGTGTTGAATGTTCTGGTCACTTCTGAAGCAGTGAATGGTTACAGTAAAATACAGGTACTGCCACAAAGCAAAAGGGAGCAATAAAAAAAGATTCATCCTTGGAAGATGGGGCTCTTCAGACCACTGAGAATGAACATACCTTCAGTTTTTAGAGCAGTTATTTTTGAACCTCCTTCATGGTACATTGGGTGTTAGTCAATACATAGCTTTTGGAACGTAGAAATTTCTCCATAATCTCAGATCCTTCAGAGCACATTTGGAATTGTTTTGTCCTCAGCATAGAATTTCTGCACCCGTAACTACCACAAGTTCTCCAAGCAATATCAGTTAATGAATAAATCCCTGTTGACTTCAGTAAAGCAAGGATTTTCACCCTTTTTCCACACTTTTGTAAAAAAGCTTAATAGAGTTTGTAGCTTGACTATACAGTAAAGTTGTATAAATAAAACACAGAGCATTTATCCAAGTAAGTTTCCCTTACAGCATCCTTTATGCAGCAAGCTAGTGTTTTCTGTTTCTGCTTCTCTGCAGTCAGTTCATACTTGTGAATAGTTTACACATTATTTCTACCAAGGTAAAAACAGGAGAGCTTTAGAACAGGGGAGGACTCACATAAACAAAACAGTCTCTCGTTAGCAATGTAGTTTTCTCAACTGCAGACACAGAACCCTGCTAAAATAGTGATTAATTCTTTACCTTGGGACACATCCAAATCTTGCCACAACCTTCGATAGATTTTTAGATTAGGCCCTAATTAGTATTTACACTTTGTCTGACTGTGCTCATGATAAAAGTCTGTTTAGCAATATTGATAACGACATGTTTAGCAACAGTATCAGAACCATGTCTGTGTGTACAGCCTGTGTTTTGAACAACGTTCTGCATTGAAGTCAACAAGAGTAAATTTGCATGCCATTTCATATTCTAGCTCTGCTTCCTTTAGCACAGGAACAGAGTGGACTATTTTATCAGTTTTTGCTAGGAACTTTCAAATACAAAATAAATGAATGCCTACTGTGAACTATAGAAAGAAGGTATATAAAGTGAGCCCAGTACACTTGAGCTCCATCTACAGATTCTGTGTGCAAAGTGGAGCTGCAATACTGGCAAAGCACGTGAGGGATGACCATCTCCTAGACTGGAAAGTGCACTTGGTAGAAATAGAGAAGGTAGGAAAACAGGTGTTTCAGAAGCCAAACACTATCCCATGTTTCTAAGTACACATTAACATCTGTGATCTATTCTTGAAATGAGAAACATGGTGAAAAAACAACCTGCACACCTGCAGCCGCAGAGTAATCCCCCCCACCTCCCCTTTGGCTTATCAGAGGGCAACGGAAGTCTCCCATGATGTCCTGCCCAAGCTCCACATTGGGATTGGCACACTCCTTTAAACTCCACTGGTAACACATTCTCTACTTCCATATACACACTGCCATATAAAAATCACTAGGCTCAACTACATATTTTTTCCATTTCATCTTACAGGTAGCTGAAGGGCTCAGAAGCAGGAGAATGTTGCATTTGTAAAACACTTCAGAATATATAAGTACACTAAAGAGAGATTCTTTAAGAACGATGTAGATGCACTGGCACAATATTATCCAAGAATAAAACCCTTTGATGTAGAAGTCCTCTACAAGTAGAGAGCAAAAAAGCAGTCATAGTGGATGCAAATTGTAGTAAGCCCAACATACTTTCTATTGAGAAGAAAGCTTGTTAGGAATACTGTAATGCCATGCTTGATGCAGCACTGCAAAGGACAGATTCTCAAAATAATTCAGTTTTTGCTTGACTGCAATTTGTTTAGCCTAACAGGAGTTTTACAAGTGGTAGTACGAGAGTTTAGATATGAAGATGCACATGAAGCCTTGGATTTCTCATCTTTGCTGCTTAAATGTCAAAACCTTCATCAGGCTGTTGGGAAAAAGAACCCAATATAAAAAAAGACAGAACCCATACCCTTGTATGCACTCACAGAATAATTATTTCTTTGTTCCTCCTTTTAAAAACAGCTTTCAAAGCTCTCTATTAATGTTCTACTTTTTCATCTGTGGTACAGCTTTCCTCTTTGAAGAAAAGATTTCCACCTATCAAAAAAATTCAGTCTTGAAACTGGTAGTTTGTTTGTTGGGTTCTTTTTCCCCAGCCTTTAAACAATACTCCATGGGAAAGTCAGACACTACCAAAACAAAGAAAAATAAACCAAACACTTTTTCCAAACTTAAACTACATACTGGAGGACAGGCTACATCTTTATCACATATCTCTGATCTGTATTTTGACTCTGATTTACAAAGCAACTCAGAAAAAATTATAATCTTTTAACAATTGTTGCCCAAATAATTCCTGACCAATGACTTTTTGCAAGTCTGCAGCTGCTTATAGATTGCCTATACTCCACACACAATTAGCTTGCCTCAGTGTAACACAGATAAATTCAACTACCACATTTTCTCCAGTATTCCCCATGTATCTAGTACAGAGAACCTCACCTGCAAAATTAAAACTCAGCAATGCTATGATCATGATTAGTCCACTTTTACTGCCTTTCAACTTTGAAGAAAATTGCAAAGAACTCCAATCATTTTACCTTATATTTGAGACCAGTGAAAGGGTTCATTGATCATTCGTTGTAGCTAGCAAACAAATACACTAAACTGAGTACAGCACATCAAAAAATGCCTAGGAAGTTTTGTAAAGACTGACCAAATAAGTTTCCTCCATAATTTCTTATTGTTATTTGTAACTTCCTGGAACATTCTTCAAGTAAGTGGATCCCTGCACCTACCCAAGTCTGTTCCCACACCATTTTAAGTCCTGGGCCTCAGCACAGGGTCAGTTACAACAAGATGGAAGCTCTTGGCTGAAACTCAGAGTACTCCTTCTGTCACACTTACCCAGTTTTTAAACTATTCCAACACAAGATTTCAGATGAACATACAGTGCAAACCTGACCCTATTACAGTCAACAGGATTTTTGCTAGTTATTTCATGCATACTTGGAGACACCCCACAATCCAACAATATTAGCATTAACCCAGAGATACATGAATAGCACCTGTCACTACAGCTATAATTCTTACATGAACTGGGAAGTACCAGAAGCAGCAGAAGTCTGGAGCACCCTTGAGACATAGCATTAAGACTGAGCCTGTGTTCACATGCCTGTAGATCCCATCACTTGCATAGGCAGCAGCCACAGTACCCTCCTGGCTGGGCCCAGCATCACCTCAGCAGCCTGACACCAGTCATCTGGCAGCACCAGGACAAGGACCAGAGATCATGCTCTGCCCCTCCTGAGTACACTTGCACACAGAAGGCATTCACGTACCTCCTCTGCTCACTCAGCCCACCTTCCTTCACCCCACATAGGTTTTCTCCCTCAGGAAAAAAAAAAAAAAATTGGTCTTAAAGCCAGGCTCAACATGAATCAGGATTTTGGGTTTAAAAGGCCCAGAGAGCAAAAGCCCTGCAGCACACAGCAAACCCTACCTCAGCCTACTCAGCTCTTTCTACATGGAGCAGAACCACAACCCAGCAACTGGCCTGATACCTGCTGCTCGCAGCTTCCTCCCGGGGATATACCAGACCCTAACTACCCTGAGCAGCCACACCTGGGGCCTTCCTGCCCATGGCGCCATTTAGCCCAGTGATGCCACAGCTGTGCTGGCCTCCAGCTCCCCACAGCACTGCCATAGGCCGCATGGCCTCTTAACCACTGCCTTGCATGGTGGCCTGGGCTCGGCCATCCCCAGCTGCCATCCCAGGCCTGCCCCACTCAGATGCTGTGGAGATAGGCCACTGGCTGGTGAGGCCTGGCCCTGCACCCCAAACCTTAGGGGCAGCGGCTCCCTTACACTGTCCTGTGTAAGGGTGCTGCTTGATTTCCACTGCAGCTGATGTAAATAAATGTCCTTGTGCAATTAAGGTCCAGCTGGTGTCCTCTATACCTTTTGAATCTTCTGTGTAAATTTAAGACGATTATATGTGTGACTAAGCTTACTCATGACAAATAAGCTGTAGGGGAAATGCTACAGTTAAAACTCTGGGCCTAAAATTTTACAGTGTACGAATTAAAGAAGCTGATGTCACTGCACAGACTAGCAAAGCTGGAAGTTACCGAAAAAATAACCTTTACTAGAAAATTTGCTGCATATTTCATGGCTTGTTCCACACTGTATTGCACGATACTATTGCAATTACATGTTTTATGTATGCCACCTTTCAGCTAAAGAACCAAATTTTGAGTCTCCCTACTTGGCATCTGCTGCCCTGCCCCTGAGCACAGGGGCACCAATGTGGGACTACAGCATAAGGTGATCCAGTGACAGAAATACATGCCCTTGATGCCAATGGGAGCTTGCATATGAAACCCTTTCTTATCAGATCATTCGTGAAGGAAAAAAAAATTAAAGCATTATTTTAGCAAAACCTAATTAAATAATTTTTGTTCTTCCTTTTTCTCTAGTCAGAAGGGGAGACATTTACCAGATGAAAGCATGAAAGAGGGCAAAAATATATAATTTATCCTCCTAGCCTTACACCTTACTCATGCTCAAGACAGCTGCAGATGCAGAGAGCATCCAAGGTGGCATTTACCAAGCATAAGATGATCCAAAGCAGAAGGATACTGACCAAAAAAATAAACTGTCTTTCAGAGAAGCTATTTCAAAAGAATTGTTAAATCACATTGTGGGGGGGTGGGGGGGCTGGGATCGGCACCAGAGCCAGCAACACATCTGCTAAAAGAACAGCTCTGGATGCAAGTCACTTTTAAAAACAGCTTCATAGACTTGTTCTTGGTTCTGAAACACTGTAGACCCCAGTTTGCCACCACACAATTTCTATGCCAATCTACCTTCAATTAAGGTATAATAATGGAATTTAAGAGATTACCATTAATGATGGTGACAGCTAAAAGTGTTGCAAAGGGTCAATAAAGAACAGGAAAGTGACGGGATCAAGCCTTGTTTTCACACTTGTCTCAGTTGTTACTGCACCACAACCACAAGCGTGCTTTGCTGACACTTGGCAAGACGGTCCCTGAACTTGCATCTGAGCAGAAGCTGAATGGATAAAGGTGAAGAGAAAGGATATAACATAGATGTAGTTTTGTTTTCATCAGTCTTCCTGTACACAACTGTTGCATACAACTCTCTGCTACAGCCTAATCCCGGCTACTAGTCCTAATCTTTCAACATTTGTGAGTCCTTATTACCAGTAGTTCAATGTATAAAACTGTGACAAACCTATTCAATAATAATGGAAATTTTCAGCCTTACCGAAACACCTCTTCTTTAGCTTCCATGCCATCCTTCCACTCTGCATCTCTCCCTTTCTTCTAATCCTACCTTTTTCACACCCCCGTGTTGGCAATTACTCCTTTCCCTTTGCACGTCACCTTGTCCCACATAAGTGGTATGTACTAGCTACCTGTTCCCAGTTCTCCTTCAGTATGATGACATGCTCTTACTAAATCATACATTATAGTAGCAATTGTAAATAACACTGAAGAAAAGCTAAATAAGTTTCAGAAAATTATCCCCTCCCATCAGAGATAAAATTGGCGTAGTATAGGAATTAAAGTGACTTCAAGCTGCTGAAAGTAGCAATTATATCTGTTCAAATGATAATCCAATGTTGTTTCTCCGTCGTAACCTGAAGCTTTTACTCTGCAGTAAAGGAACTGTATTAGACACTTGAAGTGAAAAAGCACTTGGCTTTGCAATGCTTCTGTTTTTAACATTGTAAATAACTAATTGAGGCTGTGGAGAATTAAGAGTCAAGTATCACCTGTTATAGGGGTTTCATGTGTCTGCTTTGTACAAAGACCAGTCAGTGTCAAAAGTCTTGATGTCAGTCATGGTGCTAGCAGAACTACTGGATAGTCGATATGTTTTGTCTGTTGGAAATAGTAACAGGAAGATCTCTGGGAATTTTTTCATTCAAAATGAAAATTCAGCTATGTTAGAACCTTTAATCCTACCATTCATATGAAAAAGAGAGAAAAAAAGTCCATATGTTTCAGTTTGGCATTTTGTAAGCAGAAGAGTTTGAGTGCTTAACTCAAAGTTATTTTTCTTTAAAAATTCTCTTTTTTAAAAAAGTCTTTAGAAAATATGCAAATCCAAGCCTCCCTAAACATTTGAAATCAAGTAAGACTTTTGTAGAATTTGGTCCAGAATACATATATATACACATATGTGTGTATATATGTGTGTGTATCTGTATGCATACATAGATACATAAACTTTCTGCAATTTCTAGGAAGCCAAAACCCATAATATATCAAATATAATATTCAGAAAGAAGAATAATAAAATAGTACCTATATTGTCGAATACTATTATGAAAACATAATTGGAGGTGTGCAAGTATACAGGTCACACTAAAGGAACTTAATCTGTGCAGCATATGTAGTTGTTTACATAATTAAAGAGTCTATCATTATACATATTTGCAAAGAAAACAAATTACAACTGTACAAATACTTCATTGGAATTATGTGGCTTAATACAAATAATGTTTTTCTCATTTTGCATGTGTAGTTTCATATTTTTTAAAGGAAAACTGAGATACTTTGCCAGTGGGATTTGCCAGCAGAAATTTCCAAGCGGTGAGGGAACCTGCCCCACAGGTTTTCTTTTCCTGTCTTTACCCCTACCCAGGTCGAGTCCCATCTCCATTGCTCCTCTCTTCTCAGCTTGCCCACAGACGGGGCAAGTCCTCTTCCCTAGCATCCCTCACAGTTTCCAGCCTCTCTTGGACCCACTCTTCCCTCAAGCTACGACTTTTCTTCTCCATCCCTCACAACTCTCTCGTCCTGGCTGACTACTTGTGCACTCATCATTTCGATCTATACCTATATCTTCTCTGGCTCTTATCCTGCCTTCATTTGAATCCTGCCTCTTCCTCCTCCATCTCCCCCAGAGGGTACACAGAAGATTGAGGGTCCCTGGTGCGACCTCTGCTATTTCCCAAGACAGATCAAGTTAGAATCTAGGCTTTTGAGGGGGGGACACAGAGATAATCTGGTATCTCTAAAAGATGGAAGATACAGGCTTTAACTTAGAGCAAGAACGATTCTTTTTGCCACAAGGTGCACTTTCTAGCAGTGCGCGCTAAGGCAGGGGTAGTTAAACTCCACGAATAGGATGAGGATACTGTGGAAGTGATGCTACTGGAGTTTTTCAGGAGGCACTTAGACAAATACCTGTCAGATGTGACTCAGATTAGCTGATCCTGTCTATGTGCAGATGACTTTCTGAGGTTCCTTTCACACCTTTATTTTCTGTGAATCTTTAGGGGATGTAGCTGTTTAGAGTTGCCAGTAAACATGTGCCAACTACATTTCTCAAAGGCTTGGTACATAATCAAACATAGGTGGATTGTCACAGAATACCAGAAGAGGTATCTCAGACACAGTGCTCAAACTCCTCACCAAATTCAGAGTTTTGCTCTTGAGTACAGGGTGTCTTTAAAATGGGCAAAACTATCTCATCTCATTCCCTGTCATCCTCGGGAACCTCCAAAATATTTTAGCTGAAATTGTCTTCAAAAATATTCAGGAAGAGGTATCAATCAGGTGGAAACACTAACAGCAGCAGCAGGAAAGGTCTTAAGATAGGATACACTGGGCTACTTCAATTATAGAAGGTTCTACAAGCCCTGCCAATGTTTTCCCCTTGGGCTCTCACAAAACAGGGAAGCAAAGAGAGAAGCATCTCACAGCCTTCACAGAATCTCTTAAGCCTCCTATGTGCCTGTTTAAAAGGCATTATGAAATAAAACAGAGTAGGAAGCTTCTCAAAATTTCAAAGAAAACTCTTGGGTCAACCCCAAAGTTGCTATTTTAATATTTTCTCCCATGTCTGACTAAATTTTAAGGTGTATCTCATTAGTATAACTGTCATTCATCGTTTTGTTTCTTCTCTCTGTTTGCTGGTTTTATTCACCCTTTGACTTGGAGTTGAAGAATTCATCTGACAACATAAAGTACAGAAAGAGGGAATTTAACTGACATTAATTCCTATGATTTTAATTTGTTTTCTTTTTCACTGATCCAGGTGTATCAACTGAATAACGCTCTGGAAACACAGATCTTTGTCAAACGTCGCAGTGAGCGACACTGCAGCCCATAGGGTCAAAATAAAAAAAAAAAAGCACACAAGAAAAAAAGGGGGGAAAAAGAGAGAAATAGATTAAGCTTTTTGTTTTAAGCATAGTCATTTTAAAACACTTGATTGATTGAGAAAGCAGCCTTTATTTGTTTTGGTTGTGCTGTCAGGTACTGACTACTATGGTTTGACTGGTGCTCGCTTCCCTCCCTTTTATGTTTTCATTACTGCCAGGAAAGGTATGGATGGTGGCCTGTAAAACAGGATTTTGCCATTTCACCTTGTCTGTTTTTCAGTTCAGAATGGGTTTTAATGAATGACTATTTGTAGCTAAACAAGGCTTAGTCCTTCCTCTCTTCCCCCAGTCTGATTTCTGCCTATTCCTTTTTGTTTGCATGTGAAAAAATGGAAACTCCAGTCCATTTGTTTGGGCCTGATTCCCATTTACACTATGGTGGTTTTCTACCATTATGGAAATACAAAAGACCCTTGAAGTACACATAAATAAATTACTTTTACACCCACTTTACAGCTGTTTTGTACGACCAGATGGTATAAAGAGGTCTCAGTATAAAGTAGAATCAGGCTACCTCCAGGGGCTGAGCTTCTCAAAAAAGAAAAATAACAAAACACAGACATTGAAAAATGAAACAATACTAGCTATTTTTAATAAGATTTCTCTTTTCAGGTGCCAATTTAAGTCTTGGTTTCTCCAGAATTAAGGGAAATTACATGAGAATTTTTACAATTTGCCTTGCAGGACTGATTGGGAAAAAAAGAGACCCGTTTGGATACAGAATAATTAATATCAGCCAGGATGGAGCAAACTGGGCTCGATTTTAGCGTCCTCTTTTGCTTTCTGTGCCTTCTTGCTGGTTGACTTGGGAGTCACATCACACAGTTCATAATTAATTAAGCATTGTAGACTACACTGGTAAATTTGCTCATGTAAGTGCATGGGCATATGATGGAACATGCTTAAAAGCTGCTGGTGATCACGTTTACCCAAATGTAACTCTCTTTAGCTCCACAGAGTTACTTGTAATGAACCCTGATAAACATCAAATCAAAAAGAGACCCCAGGAACACACCCTGAACATACTCATTTTTAACACCTGTTTGCGGTTTAGTCTGCTTTTATTTTCTTAGGGAAGTATGAGGCTACTTTGCAGATGTTTTTAATTTCGGGTAACTGAAATTCACCTACATACCCAAATAAATATCTGTTGTATCAGAAATGAATGACATCATGATACCAATGAGGTAAAAAAAATTCTCAACACACTAGCCAGATTAAAAGCACAGATCCTTATGCAGTTCTTAATTCAATAAAATGCTGTGGTGCTTCATGATCAGAAGGAAATACTCCTTCGGCAGCATGTGTTTCTACTGTGTCCTTCATGAAAGAGTCAAAGGGTACTGCACAATCCAATCCAATGCTGGATATAACCTTTTAAATAAATAAACTCTGGTTTAAGGATTTAGAAAGCACTAGATCAAAGAATGTAATCTTTGAGATCTAATAACTACGGTGATGGGTCTACCATAAGGACATGAGCAGAACAGAACAAAGGTTTGCTGAATATCCACAGTGCCTCTTGGCTTAAAATTCATTACAGAATCACTCAAAATCCCTAGTTAGGGGGCAACCCTCAATTTCTCTTCTTGTTAAGAATCCAGCATGAACTTAAAAAATAAACAGAAACCAGTGTATTCAGGGGAAGAAACTCCAGTCTTCAGCCCTTTTTTTGTTGTTTGACTATTCAAAATCCAGGTCTTACTTTCCAAACATCTGCCAATGAGTCCATTGCTCACTCCTCCAAGATTTCAGATGCAGTCTCCAAGTTTTTGCTTCCACCCACACCCCACACCCCAACTCCTCCTCTCAGGATTCCACAGAGTGGAATTCACAGAATCACAGAATGGTAGGGGTTGGAAGGGACCTCCGGAGATCATCCAGTCCAACCCCCCTGCTAAAGCAGGTGCGCCCAGAGGAGGTTGTACAGGAACACGTCCAGGCGGGTTTTGAATATCTCCAGAGAAGGAGACTCCATAACTGGATGAGAACAACTTTTTTTTTTTTTTTCAGCTGTACATGTCTCATTCCCGTTGACACCAAGTGAGATCCAAGCCTTTAGTATCACATAATCTAATGCACAATATGGTGCTCATGTGAGCTTTCCCGATAAGCCTGTGGGGATATGCTTGTGAATGTGCTTAAATGGGTTAATAATCACCCTTCAAAAAAGCAACAGCAGTGAAACAAACAAACAAAAAGATAACTGTGTTCAGAGCCATTACCATTACAAACCCTCACATGCTGTTTTAGAGCACTCTAGTTTGTCTTGTGTCAGGCTTTGAAATTGTGAGCTTTGCTCACCAACTTGCACACACAGGTTTTCATGACTACTTTGCTGAGAAGTTGGAGCTGGTGGTTAATACTGCATCCAGACTTCTGGAAAAATCTTCGTATCTTTCTTTATTTCCCACTATGGGCATTACAATGCACAAACCATCACTTCTGCCTACTGTTCAGCTAGCATATTGTCAAGTCTGGCTGCAAGATTAAGCTTCCCCAATTCTGAATTCAATATTGCAACCCTAAGGATATAAGAACCAAGCTGGAACATTCTGTTTTTTGGGGTTGGTTTTTTCCTCTTAATGGACAAAATTGTTTCGTCTCTGAGATCACAGTTTGCCCTGACTATAATGATAAATCATCATGAATGACACTAAGTGAAATGAGTTGATGTTCTCTGCTTTATTCTTCCACATCAGAAGCCACTTTTACATTTGCCACAACTTTCAACCTTTCCTCCAAAAGACTGGGAGCTTCTTGTTTGCAGATATCACTTCTGCTTTGTATAATCCGCTTGAAGAATGTGAAGCACGTTTTGTACACAGAAAGGGATGGGGACAGTGAAGGGAAGGTAAGCCAGGAATCCTGTGACAGCTGTTTGTTTCCTAGAGCAGCATAATTCTCCTTTATTCCGGATTATTTTATTTCACTTTAAACAGAACAATTTTCATGGGAAACCTTTCAATTTTTCCTTCATTAACAATGTCTGAGGAGGGGAAAAAAATCAAATGAAAAATTTCCCCTTGTGTGCTTCAGGGTCTAATCCTGCCTTCAAAGAAAACTTAAAACATTCAGGCCTTGCCCGAACAGAGTCCTACCTAACAAACACAGTGGGAAGTCCAGGACGCTGGAAGCATTCTGCACTTGGCAGCATCTGGTTCCAGTACCAACAGCTATAGCCATCATGAAACCATCTCAGAACTGCCAGACTTAAAACATCATTGTCAGAGTTATTTGCATGTTTAGCCCTTTTTTATATTTAAAGCTGGATTCAGTAACAATCAGGCACAGTTCTCTATTGTTATAAATTAAAACAAATAATAATCACAGTCTTTAGTGGGTTATACTATGAATAAATGAAAGCTGGTGCTAGTTTGCCACTAATAGGAGACAATGTAATTTTAAGTCATAAGCTTGAAATAAGGATATGAAATGTTTTAGTCATTAATGGTGCTGCTTCAGTCTTAGCCTATGCTGCAATTTTTTTCTCCCCCCAAAAGGTACTTTCAGAAATGGGCTAAAGCCTCCACTTTGAAAAAAAAAAAAAAATCAGAATTTTTATTCTGATAAAACTCCTGCTTGCACATGAAACATGAGCAAAGCTCAAGTAAAAGCCGAGTTAGAGCTTCACAAGTTGGCTTGGTGAGTGGAAAAGCAGTTAGAGATGTAAACAGTTTAGTGAAAAGGAAAACATTCTGATACAGAATTATCTCTTGTAATATGTCTAAGAGCAGATGTTGTGTAACACTATTAACATGACTTTCACTAATCTGCTCACAAAAACCTCATGCTCTGTAATTTTCTATTGCTTGAAACTCTTGTTTCCATAGCAGAGGGTGACTAAAAAACCACTTTTGTCTTTTACTGTTGCGCTTACTTACAATATTTCCTTTTTGGAAGTGCCATTACACAGCTGGATTGTGTCTTTTAAACACATGCGAGTCAGAGAACCTTGAAAATGCTACAAACTTGTAAAATAAAAATTACTTGAATAGCATGAAGTTCCTTTCTAACATTTTTTTTTTCTTTTGCTTAAGGACCTGTTTCTCTTTACAGTGCCTTTCCCCATCTGTGGGTTCAGAGCCCCATCCTGGAAAGAGTTACCTACAGGAATAGACCATATTCAGCAAGTAGTTTAGGAAACACTCCCTGGAAATATCACAGGATCAAAAATCACTCTCACAAGTAAGATTTTGCAGCACTGCTTAACAAATTATTAGATTTCTTTTACAGTAAGGTGGTACAGGAAAGCCCATCAAGACAAGACCCAATTCTGATTTGAAAAGAACAGCTATCAGTGTTCTACCCTGTAAATCCTCATTCATGCAAGCAAAGGGCATAAGACAGCTGTGCAACTACACCAGAGAGCAAGATCCATTTCCGAGGCTCTCATCTCTGAAACAGATTTTCTCAACTTGAAGTACATGCACCAGTGTTAGTAATATCAATTGCTATTACTCATGTTAGTAAAAGGAAGACTACGCATAAAAGTTTGTTGGACCTAGTTTTGCTATAATATAGTACAGAATATACAAATTGCACCAGTCTTAGAGAAAAACAGGCTTATTAGTAAATATAAAATCTAAACAGTTTAAGATAATTTAATTTTTTTCATTCACCATGTAAGGTTGGCTTAGAATAAAGATTTTTGGGTCATCCCCCCCTTGGTTTTTTTTTTTTAACTTTCTCCCACTACCACTTTTTTAAATGGCTAGAAATTTAGAACAGTCTCTTGAGCTTTAAAATTTTCTTTTGATCTACCAGTTAGATAAAGCTCTCCTATGGAATAGCACTACCAGTCAACAGAGAATCAGCAACAAATATCAACAGCTAATCTTTCTCTTTTGAAGAAATAGTCCTACATATCACAGAGGTTTCAAAGCCAACGATAAAACAAAAACCCTGAAGCTATAGTCCATTTACCTGTAGCCCTGACATCCTCAAAAAATAAAAGTGTTTAAGGGCCTCGAGTTACTATCTTTAATCCTAATAGTCAGTTCTAATTATAAAAGACTTTGCATAGTAATTATTTAGCTAGCATTTAAACCAGCCTTTGTTATATTTATTAGTGATGACAGTTACTCAACAGGCAAGTCGGACCAGATCCTGCAAAGTCTTATTTACGTGAGGAGTCCCATTGTGTTCAGTATTATACTGTGTACCTGAAGGTTTAGCAGCTGGAGACTCTTATATGGGCTTAAGTGATGTGCTGACCAACTTTTAAGTACACATGTAAGTCCTGTTAACTTTAATGAGAGATAAAGATAAACACACATATATTCAGAACTGACTGATCTAAGGCTCTTCCTGCCATTTTTACAATTTCAGAGTAAGAAGCGGTGTTACAAGCACATGCCATAGAGATGTAGATCACAGGAAAAAAGACTATTTTGCCATGTCCTCATCTAATGTTGAAAGTGCTATATACAATTTGTCTTCGATTGTCCTTTTATTTTCTCCCATTTGAGTTGCAGTTCAGATCAGAGAAGAAAAATAAAAGTCTTGTTAAAGCTACAGGTCAGTGTAAGATAAGAGGCTCAGCATAGGCACTTCTATGTACTGTACATACAAAAGTGGCCCAGATTGGTATTTAGTTTATCAGTCTAGAATCTAGGAAACACAGCAGAGGTACTTGAATTTAAATGCACTGCCAAAAGATAAAAATCTACATCACTGGACGAGTGTCACTTGCCCAGCAATTTAAAGGTCATCTGACATCCTTTATTTTCCTCTTACAATTAGAATAATAGTGAATATACAGTGTAAATCACAGCTTTTAAAAGATTTGACCTCTTAATTGGCCTGACCCACAAACTAACACAAGACAGCAGAGTAGCACAGAATGGAAAAGAAAAAAGAAATTCAATAGGAAAAAATGACTAAAGATGTTTTTAGAGGGCTGATTTCAATTAAAACCTGATTTTGGTGTGAAAACAAGAAAGATCTTTTTAAGCATGAATGAAAAAAAAATCCATCTTTTTTGCTGTAAAAACAAAAATCAGAGAAATGCATTCTTTTGTTGGAATCCAGGCCTAGGACCGAAGAATTTACATATATTAAATTAACGAGATCCAAACTCCTCTACAACAAATATTTATACTGTAAAATATTACAGCCACATTCCTGCATCTCCTTACAATAATAATTCTTAAGGACACAGTATACTAGAGAGCATATAAAACAGTAGGTTTCTGCAGAGATGGAATGCTTCATTATCAGAGAACCAGCTTGTTCATAAATATTAAAAAATATGTTTTTGAAGTTTTTCAAACATGATTCTTATTGTTTACATTGTTTCTCTATCATTAAAAACAACAGTCAGTGTGTACCTGTCCATAAGTCTCTCTCTCACAGTCTCGAACTGCAGAAAGCAACTGCTGGTGACTGTAAAGGACAACAATGTCTGTGCTGGACATGCACTAAGCAGACAAGGGGACAAGTAGTCTGACCTTACTTATGCAAGTAGTCGTGCTCACAGTGATGGGTCTAATTCTTGCTAGAGAGAACAGGATTTGTCCCAAACTGTAGTCAAAAGGGCACGATCCTTGCTGTATTATAAAAGTGGGTCTTAAATTCATGTGCAAGATGGTTCTTTTCTGTTTTGTGTATGTTATAGGCGCTTCTGTATATTAGATAAGAGATGGAAACAGGTATTCCAAGAGAAAAAGACCTTCCCTACTCCTACAAGAAGAATCACTTAAAGATTGCGCAAGACAAACTAACATTATAAATCTGATCTTCATTTGGTAAAAATTAAACTCCTGGATATGTATTGATCGGCATCACAAAACACCACTGAGAACAGATAAAACTTCTGAAAAGTGACCCATAAGTTATGGAAATGAGTGGCTTCTCCTAAATATTTATCCCCATGCTCTGTTGCTGTTAATCGGGTTGGGGGGGGTGGAGGCGGAGGGGACCCACCTTGTCTGCAGCAATGTATCAGTCTCATAAATTGGGCTTCAGAGCAGAACTCTCTATGGGAAAAGAGCACATGTTTACCCTTCCATAAATAGCTTTTACTAGATGATGAGATCATGGAGGATACCATTGAAATATAGAAAATAAACACAGTTAGCAACGTAGAAAGAGAACTCAAACGTAGCAATAATAATTGCAAGCGCCTGTATATTCCAAGAAGAATGTTACCTAATTTACTTCCTCTCAGTTTACAGAGATCTAATTCAAGCTGCCCCCCTCCCCTTCCGGTTTTACTATATTTGCAAGAACCAGTGAACACAGAAATGTGCAGCCAGCCCGGGCCCTCAGGCCGGTGGATCAAGATGGCAGGCTGGCCTGGGCTCCCCCAGGGATAGCAGAGCCAGAAGGGTGATTGGACACAGTGACCTGTCTGCATGAGATGAGACAAAAACAGGAGGGCTGTAATGCTGATGAACTAACCTGTCACTCACAAGCTCAGGTCTGAAAAAGAAAAAAAAAAAAAGAAAAGAAAAGAAAAGAAAAGAAAAGGAAAAAGGTGGTGGGGGTGGGGAAATAAGATGAGGAAAAACAGAAAGGTACAGTACAGATTTTAGAAAGCTTACAAAGTACAGAAAATACAGCATAACTGGAATAATTAGATGACACATTTAATTACCTGGTTTTTTAGATGGGTTCAGGATATATAAGGACTATGGCATAAAAATCCACCTAATAGTTTCTATAAGAGCAAAGCACATTTGAAGAAATAAGAGGTATTATGGTTCAGCACACAAGGAAGGATGCTACAGACTATTGCTGACAGGGATCGGGGTTTCATTCCAAGCACTCCAGTTATGAATCAAAATCACAATGAGCAATGAGCTTCTAGATCTTGACACGCTAGGCAAGAAGGTTGTTCTTCAGAGTACTTGGCTGTTTAATTGCTTGCTTGGGGGAGGAAAAATCCAGAGGGAGGGTATACCAGCAATTCCGCACCTTGGAGCCAGTACACCCAGGTGCCAGGTAGTGGTCAGGATTGTAGCACACTGCCTACCACTGCCATCGCCAGTGGGAGCCACTGTGGACCCTGGTGCTTGGAAACAGATGAAATTAAGAATATAAAACCAGAAAAAGTGGAAAATGCATTTAATGATGAACAAGTACTTGGTGTTGAAAATGCCTTTAAACCAGCGTGCTCCCGCTATTACTTTCGTGTCATACACAGACGAGTGTTTGAACTACAAATAACTGTAGTGTTTCTGATCTCCATTGGAGCAGAGATATACATGTATAGTTTGGATTTTTAATTAGGCAAGTTCACACTCCATTAGCAGCAAACAAGACTGAATTTAAAGCTACATCTGCAGGATTAGTCAAAATAAAATGTAGCTCTCACAGCTGGAGAAAAATACAATTCTGAAATATAAAGGCAAAATGATAAACATTTATTTAAAGTTTATATCTAAAGTTTTTGCTTTCTGAGGCTGGAAAGTTAACAAGGACTGTTAAGAACTTCTTCTGTAACAACAGTGTCAGGAAATTATTGTCTTTTCTAAGAATATACACATACTGAATATGCAAATCTTTATTATTTAGCATTATTAGACTAAATATAGACTTACAGTGTGGAAAGATTTTATGGCATAGGGTTTGTCTTTTCATAGTTATTTTCTCTTGTCAGCTGAGTATTGGAGTCCATAGAGAAAGCCTATTTCTATTTTAGCAACATATGGTAATTACACTGATGGCTCTGCACTTCCCAAGTTTTAAGTAACTCTTTTATTACACAACTAGAAAATACATCATTTTTATCTGAAAAACATATAAACATTTTGTTCTATCTTCACATGTAGCTAATAACAACCAAACACTGGACAATTAATCAAAACAAAAACATAGTTGAACATTTTGTGGATTTATGAACATATCTGGATGTGCACACTTACACATGATATGTAAATATGCACACATAGAGATCTAAAAAAAATGTTTGAAACACCTAACATATTAAGTTGCACAGTAATAATATCTATACATTCTGACATACAAAACCCAAAGAAGTTAGTCACCTAAAATAGCGAAATGTATTTTTCTTTGAAGTGCATGCCCTTGTTATTGATTTTTAGGAAATGAAATACACTAACACACGATATAAACATTTTTCCAGACATTCACTGAACTTTTTTTTAATTGATGAAATATAGAATGTTACACACAGAAAAAAAAAATACTCCTACGTTTTCCAGCCTCAAAACCACTTTCTGAGAGCTAGCAAGCTTTAAACATAAATTAGCTAACTTACTTACACTTTCTTACATGCCATAGTAAAAGTTACATGAAAGAGATATTACAGGCTTTATCAAGGTTTCAGGGTACATTTTCTGTCACGTGTACTTGCTCAAAACCTTGCCATTGTATCTGCCTTAGAATCATCAAATGTATTTCTTTAAGACTGAACAAGTTTACACAAAAAGGTAATTAACCTGTTCTAAAATACATATTTTCACACAATGTAATACTGGCAAACATGCCCCACGTTTTAGCTATAAGCCAGTCTAATAGAAAGCTGTTCATGTTTGGGGGATTTTTAATAAAAAATGTATCTTCTATTTTTAAAATATTTAAAGCAATAAAAGTCTGTGGTAAACATGGTATTACATATTTGACATTTTCAGCCCAGAAATGCATTACTGTGTACGATGGTATTAATAAACCATGTGCTTTGAGGGACTTCTCTGCTTTGCCATAATTTAGTTGAAAACAGTGTGTAGGATGCGTATTTTTCCACCACTGTATCCACATACAGAAAACACAAATACTATGTCATCACCTCAGCAGCATGTGTTCACTACGCTGGAAACATATGCAAAAAGACACAAACTTCTGAGAGTTCAAAATATGCCCTTTGCCAGCGACTGATTTACAAGTCAGTGCTTAATGAGAAAGTATTGAGCGCTTAAAATTTTGTGACAAAAACAGACACCCTCATCCGAGTCTGGCTGCATGGACAGGAAAACAGCCCTCCCTGTACAACAGGACAAAATAATTTAATTTCTTTCCCCACTTCAGGTTATTATTTGAAGCAAATGAAAAGACAATGATTCGTCTCTCTTCTGGCTAATGCTAGAAAGAGCACGGTTAAAACACACACATAAAAACTACAGTCTTATCAGAAATCACAAAACAGAAAGAGGACTCACTGACCCATTTGGAAGACAAAGACGACAAAACGGAAAAGCTCTAAAAATCAGCTTGTGAGGCCTTTGAGAGATATTCTTCTGGCATTTCATCACAGCAGCCCCAGACCAGTTCACTTCCCTGGATACAGGGAGGGAGAACTAAATAGAGCTGTTTATTAAAGCTGTTGTGCTGGATTGCATTAGGAAGCACGAGCAGACCACCTGGACCTTTCAGATTGTGGCAGTGTTTAATTTGCAGGCTGCCCCTCTGCAGCAGCAAAGACCAGTACATTTACCAAGCTCAATCACACATTATCTGGGTTAGGAGTAAAAGAAGAAAAAAGAAAAAGAAAAAAAAATCCACAGCCTGTAGTACAGGAATACAGTCAATATAGAAATAATGAACAGCATTAGAAATAGAAAGCAACTCCCTAGCAAACGTAACACTTTCACTCCTCGGTTCTTCTACTTCAGCACATTTAAACAAAATACAACAGTAAATTGATAAAGAGATTGATTTGGCAAAGCTCACACTAAATTATAAACCAGGTTTATTAGCAGAAAAGCATGGTATTTTAGGTTTAACTAGTGATTCCCTGGCCGGATTATTGTGGCTCTTTTGCCTTTCTCACTTTCAGTACTACACTGGCTGGTAGCTGAAGATACAGATAGAAAGATGGTACTGTAAATATGAATTATGTGAATCATATGGTTAGACCCTTGTGAGGAAAAAAAAAAAATAAAAGGGGAGTTGAGAAATGGCTGACTCCATACCTGACCAATTACAGCTTGCATGGTCCCTGTGTCCTGCTGAGCTGAAAGATCGCAATCCATCATATGTAGTCTTTGAAAAGGAGAATGGGGGTTTCTGGCATGCATCTGTCAATCAACTTCTGCACTCACAACCATCACCAAAAGCAAGGGAAAAAAAGTCAAGCTGCTCCACCAAATAGGATGAAACAGTCATGTGACCTTCAGCACACTCACACACATATATACTTCCATAGAACGTATGAATTTTCTGCAGATATGAAATGACATTGACAAATACCCAATACCAAGTAAATAAAGTGAGACAAACAGCTACTCACCAAAGACAAAACACTTGCCGTAATCTTCAGGCTAAAGATTTAATAAAAATAAAAGGTATTTTAAACGGAGGCTTTTCTTTTGAGCCTAAACTTTTCAGATAAGGAGATATAATTTTATATATGCAGACAGTGGTCAGAACTTTAACCCCTCACGTCCTCTCGCAGCCTCTATTTTTATGCCCCCCTTTGTAGTTCTACCTTATGGCTGTTTGAGTTCCTGATTATTTTTTTTCTTTAAGTTTCTTTAGTGTCAAGGTGAAGAGGCTTGCGTTGCCTTCTTTGGATGCGCACAAATTATGAGAACTTGATAGAAGGAAATTGCTAACAGGAATAAAAGGAGCAGGGGCTGAGAAACCTGTGTCTGTACTCACAAGCCAAAACGTATCTCACTGCTTCACTCCACCAGAAGTCAAAATGTTTTCTTTATTGGAAATATATATTTAAGTATTAGTTTATGCGAGCTGTGATGAGCACTCAAAATATAAAATATTCAGACTATGTAAATCCTACTTACGGAATCCTTTCCATTTTGAAGGTTAGCAGAGTTTTGGTTCATTCACTGCTCCACTGAACTGACATAAAATGTTGTTACTTATGAAGGCAAACATTACAATTTTTTCTAACGGAAGCAGTTTGTTTCATATATCTTCCCCTCTGAGTTAAGATTTGCAAGAATTTCCACGACTATTTTTTCTTCTTGTCAAAATACATCAGCCACTCGTCTCCAAAAACTGAGTGTCGTGAACAACACGCTGCAGCATTGATTGCTGTTATGTTATTGGCCAGTGATTGCTGAAGGGTGACATTAATGTAACCCGGTAGCACTTTAACCCTTTGAAGATCAATACGGTCCTCTGGCAACATAGTAGAATAACAGCCCATATAATTTTTGCTGTATTACAGCTTCATACAAATATTGGTGCATTTTTCTGCTCTCCTAAAATTACATTTCTGTTACTAGTGCAAACAACCTGCTTTTCAAAGACTGTCAGAAGCAAAAATGCAGAAGAAAAGCGGTCTAGTCTCTAAACTTAATATAATGCACCCTTTCAATTTTAAAGTAATTTTCTGCAATATTTTGAAGTTATTATCTCATTTTAAAATGTATTCACAATACCGATCTTAGCATTTGATAGCTAAAGAAATGTGAGACTATCAACAATGTTCCAATTGTAGGCGCAGCACTTGCCAGGCTAATATTTCTTACAATATAATTTTAGGGTCTGACATCCAGTAGTGTTTGGAATGTGATGGGGTGCGGTTTATGTGTATGTGTGTGCATCCATGTACAGGAGAGAGAGAATTTATGTTGAGGGGAGTGAGATGGGCATGGAGTTTTTATGATAGTTTTTTTTTTATTATTACCTACGAAAAAAGTTAAGAAAGGAAGTTTTGGTACATATTTCAAAAATCAGAAACAAGGAAAGAAATCTCATTTAGATGCACAGGGACCAACAAGATATTTTAGCTTCAAGAGTTTTTCAAATCAAGCAGTTTTAGAGAGATATACAGTATTAACACTGAAACGTTGCATCTGGGATGAGGAAGGAGTACTTGAAGTGCTGCTTCCAACATCTGCTCTGCATTTCACTTATAAACATAATTAAAATGCACCATTTGTGCTGAAATCTTATCTCCTTCTTACTCATGAAAGAAAATACACTAAACTAATAGCTTGGGCTGCCTTTTGGTCAGCTGAGAATTTGCTGCGGTCTCATCCCTCAGGATGATTCTATGGAAAAAACAGGGTGAAGGCCATAATCAATGTCCATATCATTGCAAGCAAACCAAAACACAACTGGTAAATGGAGGAGTGAGTAGAGGAGATTGCCTCGTCTGTCTCCAGGAAAACAGACACACAGAAGGCAAATACTGTATATGAATTTGAAAGGAAAGTTAAGGATGTTTATTTTATAGTTTCTCTTCAGGAGGAGCCTTTTTGCACAAACACCTTTCAAATTTCTTTAACATATCTAAGTAACTAAACCTGACAATTAACTACTGCGGGGTTTTTATTAGCAAAGACACTGACCTAGACATACATTGCAGCACACAAATAAGAAGTGTGTTGTACGCACACAAATCTGCTGCACCTTTACGCACCAACAAACAAACCGGATGCTCTTGCACGCTCAGGCAGAGCTGCAAGAGCTCCTTCCTCCCAAAGTGAGGCATACGCTGCCTCTCTTTTTACCATGATTAACCTACTCTTCCAAGAAATGCCAGTCTACTCTATAAAATGTAAAACAACGTCCCTGCAGCTAATTCTTCTGCGTAAGTCATGGCATCGCTGTTAACCCAAACAGCTGAAAGAGCCTCCTCTGCTACCCCTGGAGCTTCCCTTACCTTTGTGGAGCTGGAGACCTTTTCCCTCAGCCAAATCTACCTGGTCCTGTAGGGGCTGCACAGCTGGTCCCTGGGCACTGTCCCAGCTTCACTGCTCATCCTTTGGGCCTTCCACCGGCCATCCCCCAAGAGGTGTCAGTCCAATATTGTTTTTTTACTTACTGTGAAGAATTCCCCTTTGCTTTGCTGCTTGAAAGGTGATTTAGCTCTCCTGTCAGTAGGCAAAGAGGTGAGAGAGCAAGGTAGCTCCTCATCTGCCACGGGGCAGACTTGGGTGGAGAGCAGGGTGCAAAGGGGAACTCAGCAGGCCAGGTTCGCTCTGACGCTGCCAACTTGAGGAGAATTGTTGAAGGGCAGAATGGCAAATACTGCTTCCCAGCCAGCTGTGCTGTATCTTTAGCAGAGAGCTTCTGGTTTCTTTTGAAACATTTTATCCACGGCTCTCCCTCAGCATGCCCAAGAGGAAAATGATTATGGAGCCACAGCCATATATGTCAGCTATGTCTTCCTATATGCCACTACAGCACAAAGGGCCAGGTTTGCATCGTTGCACCTAAAATTATTAAGAGGGTGGCTGTGATCAAGGCTTACACATGGGCGAGGCTCCGTTATCACTTAATCTGTGAGAGCACAAATTCAAAGTGGTACAAAGCCTGTGTTTTGAGCGGCACACCGGATCTCAGGCATCCAGGAAAAGTGGTAGCCCCCAGTGACACTGAATACTTTCTCCCTTTCAGACTCTACTTTTTTCTGTGATCAGTTATCTATCATCTGCAGTATATTTCCCCTGTTTAATTGAAACAAAAACAAATTAAAGTGGTACTTTTGAATAGAATAATGTACTTGAATTTACCTCTCAGCTACAAAGCTAAGAACTTGTGAAAACAGCATTACTGTATATAATACTTTCTCTTATTTTGTCCAGGAGAATACATGTTTCCTGGGTGAGAAAAGCAAGATTTAGAATTACACAGCAATGCAAAACCACATTACTTCATAACTAAAACACACATTTATTTTTTAATGCTCATTATTTGGGATTGGTTATGGTTCCTTGCTTCAAGAACGACAAGACTTGCGATCAGCAGAGCCCCAGGGTTTTACCACAATACGTTTACGCAGTTGCTCACATGCCAGAGCCAAAATTGCAGCAGATGCAGTGCATCGAGCAAGAGATCCTCCTGCTTCTTACAGCATTGGTACACTAGGGGGACCATTTTTCCTCTTTTCTGGAGCGATGGATGCAGGGCACTGTCCCAGCAAGCCGTTGTACCTCACCCTACAGGCCCTTTACTCACCGGTGCTGAACAGGTTAAACACTCAAGGCTTGGTCTAGCACTCTTCAGAGATAAACAAGCCTAATTCTAAGCTGTCAATGGCTTTTCCTCCCTCTCTCTATCCATCTCTGCCAACCAGACACTATATTGCATTTTGCATCTTGATTTTCATGGACATGTGAGTGGGTTGTCTGTATAAGCAAAATCCTGCTCTCATTTATGCTAATTCCAAAAGAATTGTTTTGTGTTAACAGGCACTAATGGATTACACTCTGTCTCTCTGTGCAAGTCCATTCTGGTCAATCATTTTTGCTTTTCAAAGGGAATTTCGCTATTAAAAAGAAAAATCTGCTGCTTCTAATTTCTGCTCCTCCAGTTTCCACTAATGTGTGATTTCTGGGTCCCTTCCATCCCCCTCAGAGCTCCACTTTTCAAAAACTGAACTACTAGGACGTACTTACTCACTTCAAGGACTGCGCTTCCTTCCCTTCATAAGCACTTGAATATGGAAAAGAAATCACAGAAAGGAAGATGATTCTGTGCCTAAATTGCTGGAACAAGGCCTAAGCATAATCTACACTTTACTCATTCCTGTGCAGCCAGTGGGACAGCTCTCTTTCCCACAGCACTATCCTGCGCTTTCTAAAGAAAATTTCCCCAAGAGAACTTACTTTGTCTTTGTTATTTTATAGACAAGAGGCTTGCTGTCATGCTTTGTATCTTTGGGAAAGTGGGAATAAATTCTCTCCCTTGCCTGCTACGTCTAACAAGCTGTTTTGGTTGAAAACTTATTTTGGTGTCTCAAGGAGGACAATTGTTCAATGGGTCTTCCAAGTTCCTGATTTAACTAGAATTTATATAAGATGGAGAGCACTCCCTAAAAAAAAATACAGGAAATTGGACTGTGGTTCCTCCTATCAGTGAAGAGATAGAACCTTCCTCCTCTACTCTTATGTAAAGTGATGGGAGGTGATTACAGCAATGATGCTGGAACCTATTTAGCCAGATGACAAGTTAATGTTACACCTCTCCCAGGTGAAACGGTATTGTGGAGGAAAAACATGTCAAGAGGCAAGATGGATTAGCAAGAAAGGGTGATATTGACTGGGTAAGGTTTAAGAATATACTTCCCAGATGCATTACTAACTACAGCGCTCTAATAAAACCACATTTCTCACATCTCATGGTTTCTTCTTCAGTATCTGGCACCACAGGCTTTTTAAGCCATCTCCTTATTGGATATAGCAAGGACAATAATGGACATTTACAGCATGGGAAGAACAGACTATATTTGGCTGAACTGCCATTCAGGCAAGGCAGCCAAGAAATACGAATGGCAAAAAGATTATTCTTACAGTGAAGGGAATTCTTTTTCAAAAATATTTGCAAAATCTTTGGTAGGATTTAGAACATGGCATTGACAAGGACAGCAGAAACATTGAAAAATAAGGCATATTTTTCTGTTTATTGAATAACAGGAATTTATTAATGAGTCACAGCATTAACTGTATAACTCTTCGGAGCAGTGATGCTCTTACAACACCAACAGGGAAAAGCAGGTAATTTCACAGTGTGTGTGATGATGATTAGCTTCTTATTTACTTATATATTTGCTTTCATTTATTTGAGAGGTAAACGGCTCATCTTGCATAGCTGCTACTATCACTTCAACACAACACAATGGAGTGACAGCATCATTGAAGACAAAAAAAAGTGGATGCGGATGTGGCAGGAGAGGTGGGTATTGCCAGTGAAAGCACACGTTTCTTACACACTATGTATCCCTTAGATCTCCAGCTCCTAAGTAGATGCCGCTCTCCCATGAAGAAAAAAAAATGACGCAACCATATACCCTTGCTTCTCTTGCTCCAAGCACTTTAGACGATGTTTGAATATTTCATGTGTCAAACAAAGGTATGCTATATACAGAGAGGTACTTCCTGGCATTACATTAGGACATCTTGCAGTGAGAAATGTTTGATCTCCTGATAGTCAGTTCACATCGTTTGGTTACACACTTTATATCCTGCTGTGTATTGCACAGGATCAGAAGTGAAAAAGTGATAGGTTTGAGCTACTGAAAGAGCTGCCATGTACTAATTGTTCCTGGGTTTGTTTCATTCATCAGTAAACTGTGTTAATTGCTTATGCGTGTGAGCTGATGGCAATTATGATAAAAGCAGTTAATAGCAAAATCTATATTTGTTTGTCTAATATTTTCTTGCTTTAAGATGTTTATGGCTCTTTGCCAGCCTTTAATCATAGAATCATAGAATCATAGAATGGTAGGGGTTGGAAGGGACCTCTAGAGATCATCTAGTCCACCCCCCCTGCTAAAGCAGGTTAGCCTAGAGCAGGTTGCACAGGAATGCATCCAGGCGGGTTTTGAATATCTCCAGAGAAGGAGACTCCACAACCTCCCTGGGCAGCCTGTGCCAGTGCTCTGTTACCATCACAGTAAAGAAGTTCCTCCTCATGTTCAGGTGGAACTTCCTGTGTTCCAGTTTGTGCCCATTGCCCCTTGTCCTGTCGCTGGGCACCACTGAGAAGAGTCTGACCCCGTCCTCTTGACATCCACCCTTTAGATATTTGTGAGCATTGATCAGATCTCCTCTCAGCCTTCTCTTTTCCAGGCTGAAGAGACCCAGCTCTCTCAGCCGTTCCTCATACGAGAGATGCTCCACTCCCCTAATCAACTTCGTGGCCCTCCGCTGGACTCTCTCCAGTAGTTCCCTGTCTCTCTTGTACTGGGGAGCCCAGAACTGCACACAGTACTCCAGATGCGGCCTCACCAGGGCAGAGTAGAGGGGGAGGATCACCTCCCTCGACCTGCTGGCCACACTCTTCTTAATACACCCTAATGCTCAGACACCTGCTGTGGATCAGTTTCTGCCTACAGTTTGGCCGTACGCAAACCAGAAGCTTACAGGGTGAGGCAGGACAGGTTCATGGAAGACAATCTCCAGATGGATTGCTGTATAGTTTGACACCCTCTAGCTTAGGAAGCGCCTGAGCTGCAAAATGTTGCCCTCGCTGACGGGGTACCATGCCGCAGGCTCTGGCTGTGATGGGCAGAGCCAGAAGCTTGTAACTTGCTCCATCAACAGCCCCTGACACATCAAGGGGATGAGCCAGGCCCAGGGTCCAGCCATGGGGGCTGTCTGTGAGTAGCAAGAGATGCACCTGGAAACAGGCCTGGAGACAGGAATGCATTATGGGTCCCAGGTCCATCCAGGAGGCAGGGCTGGAGACAAGCTGTGACCTAGGTCTGAGTAGACTATCCAGAAGAGCAGCTGTCTACAGCTATCTACCAAGGTTTTGAGATTCTTTAATCGAACAGACATAGCCTGGCAGCTTTCTGCACTCATTGCACCAGTTTTGCAAAGTAATTACCATGTGTGTCCTAGAAGACTGTTTCTCATTGTTTCTTTCACTAATTAAAAAAAAAAAGGAGTTCCTTGAATCTGAATGATGTCATCAGTAATTTCATCACACCGACATTCTCAGGTGGTTTCAGGTGGATATATAAAATCAAAATCTCTCTTTGCAGCTATCTTTCAGGCACATAGGGCCTCTTTAAGAGAAGCACTTGCCTTTTAGCGTTGTATGGCCACCTAGCCAGCCACCTCCTTACCTGTACCAGCATTGCTAGCAACAACCTTCCCCTTCACTAAATGCCTGCAGGATTCATTTAAAAAATCATCAGCAACCTTTGCTCACACTCCTGGAGAGTAAAGCACATCATCCTCACAGACAGCAGTGCCGCGAACTGCATCGCACTGTGACCCACCAGTGTTTCGTCTCTCGTAGCTTTTTCAGAGTCTTTGCTGATTTGGCACCTTCTGCCACAAAACTTCCAAAATGGAAGCTCCATTAATGCCAGCTGTGGATGTTTTCTTCCCTAGGAGGCAGATACCATTTTGAAAGTGACTGGACTGACACCACCAGCTTCATGTTCAGAGCCCACCCACACAGCCTGGCCATTGCTCAGCCGGCCGGCGGAGGGCTGGATCTGCTGGTCGTGACTGCATGGAGCTGGACTCCAGCAGGCTACTGATGGG
>VZSC01007881.1:38375-67856 GCA_013398225.1 Steatornis caripensis
AGCAGAAGCAAGCATCGACCTTGGTCTCCATAGGGATAACTATAAGCAAGGGCCTTTCTGCACACCATTGCTTCTGATGTTCCGGCACTAACTATAAACACCGAGCCTTGTCACTGCTAGAAGCAGCTACTGTCTGGAAAAACATGCAGTTAATTTCAGAGAGTGCAGCTTCTCAGAAGAGACTTCACTAAAAAGCAAAGTTACTAAAAGAAAATCGGTTCTATCCTGGCCCAAACCAGGACAGGTCTATTGAATTTAGATTGCAGAAAACCATCAGTCAAGGAATGTAGGTTTCCTTGTCCACATCATATTCTGGATTTCATGGCACCCACGAGGCAGAAAAAGCTCCATCTCATGGCACAGTTCTATGGCCGCCATCCTCCCTATCAGCTGAAGCTCTGACAGAAGAGACAATCCCCTACATCAATAACCCCTGCGTGAAGGACTGCAGGGTAGAAATAGGTAACACAACATCAGGTGGAGCACCATGAGTTTCTGCTCCTGTTTGGAAACATCAGAATAGGCAAATGCTCCTGGAGGCATGAGCCGATCACAGGGTGACTGTGAGCCACGAATGTGACACAGGGAAATGCATTCTTGTGTGTGAGGCAAGAAAGGCAAACGTTGTGCAAAGCACTGGTGAGAACTCACCTGTACCACTATGGCCATTTCTGCTTCTTCAGTTTCAAGAAAGACAAATTCTGTCTGGGATGAAGGCAGACAAAGACTAAGCAGTTGATTAGGGGCATGGAGCACCTACAGAAGATGATGACTGGAAGGAGCAAGACCCAAGAGGGATGCCATCACTTCCATGAAATGTATGTGATATCGAGGATGAAGGCCAAAGGGGCACAAGAGCTATTGAAGTGCAAGGAAAAACACGGTAAAGAACACAAAACCGTTCAGGACTTCTTTTCAAGAAGACCTCACTGTAAACAGTGTGGTAGCAAATGTCACTTGGTGCATCAGAAAGGAATGGTGAGGAAAGCCTGCATGCTCTCTACATCTCTGCAAAGTTCATGCAGAGGGAACCAAACCCCTTTCTTTTGCCTCTGGCATCACCACAACCGAATGAATGTCTATGGCATAAGGGCCCTTATTTACATAGTCCTAAGCTGCATGCCCATTTTGGCACCAACGTACAAAATGATAAGAATAGTACCTTCCTTACTGTTTCAGTTCTCCAAATAATAAATCCTAAAGGAAAAGGAGATTTACCAGGGTTTTAGCTAAGGTCTGAACATCTTCCCCACAAGTGAGGTAGGCAAATAACTCTCAGAAAGGTTAAAGTAACAAACGAGCTCTGAAATTATTATGCCGTGTCTGAAGCACATTTTGTATGCCATCTAAACAGTGTCACTGGGTGTCTTTAACAGAGGACCTGCATAGCTTTCTTTCAGTGGGACAAGGGGATGTGATGGCGATAGCAGCAATGGGCTATTTTTACAGTGTGGAAGAGCTGTTGTTTGCCTGGCTGTGCTTTGGGCAGAGATCCAAGTGTTCTAGGTCTGAAAATGACCAAGCTTTCCACCACACCACTGTCACCTCTGCTCCCTTATTCTTCAAAGCCTCTGTTATTTCCATGGCTGTCTGCTGCCACCATCCATCCCATCCTATGGCTCTGGTTACGCTGTGGCTTTCCTCCAGGCTGCAGCTGCTAAAATCACCCCCCTTATGCCCCAGGAAAAGGGGTTGCATCCAGCCAGATCAAGTCCCTGCTCCTCCTCACTGCGTGGGCTCATGGACAATAGCTCTGGTGCAGAGAGAGGATGGCTAATAGGGGTGGTGTCTAGGCTGCCGGGCTGCTTTCTGCCATGGCCTGAGAGAAGAGCAAGAGCACGAGGTTTGTCCTTGGGAGCCGAGTGGCAGAGGAGGTGTCAGGGATGCCCAGAAGCTGTGCCCAGCTCCTGACCACCAAGGGCAGGGACAGCTCCTGGGCCTCCCGGGTACAGGGAGTGCCTCGGAGCGAGCACCCCAAAGGCCTTTCCCCAAAGGATGCTGGGTGGGGAGGGATAGGGGGGGCTGCACATGGGGGTCCACATCACCCCTGTGCCACAGTGCCACCACCCAGCAACGCAGCAGTCAGTGCCCAGGGGCAGTATAAAAGGAGGCAGCCTCCTGTGTCCCACTGCCAGATCTGGCCCAGGGGGCAGCCTGAAGACATCAGGAATTACTGGTGGGGCTGAGGGAGGGAGTCTGAAGGAGGCTGGATGAGGCTGCAGGAACTTCTCCACTGCAAGGCCAGCTCCTGGCAGGGCCATCTTTGAAGCCCATCTGATGGATGGAAATCCTGCTTCAGCCTTTGGGGAACAGACGCAAGCCCCTCAGGAGATGAGAAGAACCACCCAGCCCTGGAGGTGCCCGAGGCTATCAGGCCTTTTTGACCAGATAACAGGGCCAACACAAGGCAATGCCTTCTTGAGGAGCACTGCAGAGCTAGCCATCCTCATCCCCTGTAGAGCCATGGGCAGCAGCCATAAGAAATGGGATGCAGAGATTTTGGCAGGGGTCTCAGGGCTTTGGAGCACCCATTGGTGTCCTGCCAGGCGTGGGAATGATTCTTGCCCCCAAGGTCCATCAGGTCACAGGCATTCAGCCACTTTGGGAAGCCCCTGAGATGGCTCCAGGTTGAGAGCACAGAGGGCTTGGGCATCTGCTGGGAGGCATGACCAGCTGGGATGAGGAGGCAGGTCTTGCTCACATGCTCAAGGAACAGCCGATCCTGGGGTCCGGAAGGAATTTTCCCCCAGGGCAGATTGGCACTGGTCCCCGGGGGTTTTCTGCCTTCTTCTGCAGCACTGAGCAGGACCACTTACCAGGGCTCCTGTGGTCCCTTTCGGCTAGGTGACTGCCTGCTGCTCGTGCACCATGAAGATGACATCTTGTGCCCTGCAGCTGGAGGAGGGAGGCTTTTTTCCCCAACACGGTCAGCTAGCAAGTGTCCACGGGGGGTTTTGCCTTCCTCTGCAGCACTGAGCAATGGCCCCTTGCCAGGGCTCCTTTGGGCCATTCTGGCTAGGTGCCCGCTGCTTGTGCTTCACAAAGGTGGCCCTCGTGCCCCACATCCAGAGGGAAGAAGCTTTCTAAACTCCCAGGGTGGGCTCCAAGGGAGGCCCCCGGGAGTTGCTTCTTTTCCTCTGTAGCATTGAGCACCGCCCCTTGCCAGGGCTCCTCTGGGTCCTTTTGGCTGCTAGGTTCTTTCCCTCTGCTCTTGCAGGTACCTCCAAGGTGCCCCACTCGTGCCCTGGCTCTCTTGGGCTCTCTCGGCCATTGCAAGTTTGGAGCAGGAGTGGGAGAGAGCTCTTCCCTTGGCTCCATTTGCCCAGAGGTTCTTGCTTGTGCAAAACAGCTTGTGCTCAGAAGGGCTCCAGGCTTGCTGCCCCATCAGGAGCTTCCAATTTTCAGCTCTCCCTGCGTGCAATACAAGCGCCGGGCAAGCACGAGAGCACTTTGCATGCATCACTACCCAAAAGCACAGCGACAGAGCAGATTTTGGAAGGCAAAAAGTATGCTTGTCATCGCTACGTGTCATACATGGGAAAATACCCCTCGGTACCACACACCTCGTAGTCTTCTTCTGCTTCTTCTGCTGCTGCTTCTCTTGTGTGGGATCAGTCATGATCCTCATTCTTCACATTCTCACGCTTCAGGAAACAGGGACTGCTCAGCCTGTATTCCTGCTGCTACTTTCTGCAGCTCTGTGCCTTCCCTTTGCCAGACTGCAAGGGGTGTTGTTTCCAGCTAAACTCAGGAACGCATCAGTCTGGTTCTGGCTACACATGTGCATTGTGCTAATGCTTGGGAGCATCGTCTCTGAAACAGATTCAGAAACATAAAATAAAGTCCTATTTCCACTTGTAACCTTTGTGTTATGTATACATGAAAGTGCTTTTGGAGCTGAAAAAACCCTGGCATTTCAGGCAAATAACAGTCTCATCATTCCTTGACTTATGGTGAGTGCAGGGAATAGAATACAATAGAACAGAACAGTTATGCTATGTTATGCCTAGAGCTCTGCATGACAAGCTGTGACCGAGGCCTGAGGGCTGCATCCAGGAGAGCAGCTCTCTGCAGTGCAGGTCCCAGGCCCATCCAGGAGACAGGGGCAGAGACGAGCACACTGACAGCATCGCTCAGGCGGGGACTGAAGGCCCCAGGCTGAGCTGAGACACGTCCCCTGGGCCCTTGGCAGGAGATGGTGGGGATGGGGGTCCCAGGGGATGCCGTTCTCAGCCATTGAGGTCTATGAGCACCCCCAGGACCCTGGCAGAAGCAGACCTGCACAGCTTATATGCTGTCCTTTAGACATTGATAGTTGGCCACGTTGGAGACCAAGTATTAGGCCAGAGGGACCTTCGCTCCAAGGGAGTATTGTTTTTCTTTGTTTCTTGTGTTTTAGCAGGTTTTTCCAAGGGAAACAGGTCAGGCATTTCTAGAAATCAGTACAAGGAACAAAAAAAAGTAATCCATGGGTAATGAACAAGTATTGCTCCCCTCCAAAAGATTTGCAACCTTTTAGTCGATGAGCATGTCCTGCTTCAGACTGAGGGCTTGATCTTTGAGCATCGCTAGTGTGAGAGATGTGGGGTTTTGCCATCCTGTGGAATCCCAGGTAAACTGGATGAACCCAGAAGGCTTTCAAAAACTGCACTTCACACTTGTTTTTTGGCAAATTTGTGCAGATGGTCCAAGTATTTTGAGACATCTATTACACCCGTCAGAGGGTACATGCCTCCTTGCCACAACGTGACAGATCCAGTGCCTAGGCTGGTACATGGTTAAGGGTATGGAACGCCTTCTGCTAGGGCAGGGCTAGGAAGAAATGTTATCAGAGATTTCCTCAGCGTGTACTGGTAGGGAAAGGAGAAGCTCTGGGGATGTCCTCTGAGGAGCGGCTGTGGACTCTGGGTTTGTCTAGTTTGGAGAGAAGGAGGCTGAGGGGTGACCTCCCTACCCTCTATAGCTCCCTGAGGAGGGGCGGTGGAGATGGAGGTGCTGATCTCTTCTCCCTGGTACTCAGTGCCAGGATGTGTGGGAATGGCTCAAAGCAGCATCCGTCTGGGGAGGTTCAGACTTGACATGAGGAAGCGTTTCTTTACCGAGAAGGTGGTCAAACACTGGCACAGGCTTCCTGGAGAGCTGGTTGATGCCCTGTGCCTGTCAGTGTTTAAGAGGCATTTAGACAATGCCCTTAATACGGTGCTTGAACTTTTGGTCAGCCCTGAAGTGGTCAGGCAGTTGGATTAGATCGTTGTTGTAGGTCACTTCCAGCTGAACTATGGTATTCTATTCTATTCTATTCTGAACATTCAACTGATACAATTGACCCCTTACAAGTCCAGTGTCCGAAAATGGAAAATCACTGTTCCTGCAGTGGTAGTCCTTCAACTCAGAGGAATGGGCAGCCCAAGTGATATAAGAGATTGTGAATAAAAGAACAGGAACTAGAAAGAGGGTGAAGACTGGGAACATTATTGGTAGCAGCTCAGGAGAAACTAGAGACAGGGGTGCCAGTTCTGGGAAAAGCACACGGGAGGAGATTTGGGAAACGGTAGAGCAAGTTGTGCTTCTGCTGTAGAGGTCTCCCATGGGGGACTGACCCTGAACTGTCAGAAACCTGAGGAGTGAGAGGCAGTGGAAAGACACAGCCCCTATGGAGGAGAGCCCTTGGGAGTCTTTGTCCCAAGGAAGCTATTCCTAGTTTCAAAATTTCAAAACTGTTATCTGAAATGACAACTATTTTTAATTGATTATGACATGCTCAAAGCACACTTAATAGGGTGTGAATAATCAGGACAGCTGCTTTGGTGACACAAAATGCAGAGAAACCGTTTTGATCCTATTTCACAGAATGTGTTCTGTGTCACTTACATGGCATGATCACAGCTACCCAGGCTGCTTTCTTGGGATATCTTTGGGTTTAATTACCCTGTCAATTAGAGTTAGAGGTATTAACCCTAGTGGCAGTGAAATGATACTGATTGCTCATGGGTTCTGTTATCTACTTGTTTGCATTCATCAGTCTTGAAAGAGGAGGACTTTACACATTGTCTTGACATGGATGCTAATAAGCCTACAATGAGAGATTCGCTGCATCAAATAAATAGGTGCCAGCAGCCATGAAGAGAACAAACTGAGATAATGGCATAATGCAGTCCAGTAATGATGAGGTGGAGACTGTAGGCTCCTGGCTAGGGCAGAACTGTCCGTTATTTTTCAACGATGAATGTATTTCACCAGTGAATGGTTCAAGGCATTTAAAAAGAAGGGACTGATGACAAAACCAGCCACATTTGAAGAAAATGGAGCAGGACAAAAGTGCATTGTATCAGCATATGCTCTCTGAAGTTATAGCGATCATTTAAAACTGAGTATTTACTAAATGGAAGTAATTTCCAACTGAATCCTGAACTAGGGTAAATCAGAGAAGCATTCTTAAAGTATATGAAGCTATGTTGACTTACATCTCCTGAGAATATAAAGAACCAGACCAAGTCCCATGTTTATATACAAAGCATTGTGGATCAACTTTTTTTAGCTTCAGATGATCTGAATTAAGTTGGACAGAGTGTCAAAATGAGAACTATTATTAATATTGTATGCCACAGGCTATATCAATTTGTATCAAATGTACATGTTTGTGTGCAGGCCAGTCCTTACTTAGTGCTTTCAGCATCTTTAGTGGAGCAAAAGCCTATGGTGTCCCTCGGTGTTTAAACTACATTGCTTTTCAAGGTGAAGTAAAACATGCATAAAGTCCATACACTTCTAGATTATTTCTTTGTGTGAATCATAGAAGTCATATCATGCTGTGATTTTAATGAGTTCTGCCTTCACATGTTCTTACCCCTGGAAGACCTTTATGGCCTTGCTCTGTAAACTTATTCCCTCAAGCAGTTTTATACACAAAACAGAACTAATTCTGAGAAATGAGGTTCTAAGATCTCCATGGATATATTTGGGTGGAAACAAAAAAGTGTAAGCAGTTGATGCTGCTAGCCACATCTATAATAAAATGGAGAGAATCTTAAAATTCAGAGTAGTTCTCATTCTATTTGCTTTCAGTTTATAGACTATGATTTTTCAGATTGCACAAAAAATACGCTAGTCTCTTCAGTCAGTTTCTTGTGCCAATTTTAATGCACAATGCGTCAGTACTTGGATTGAAAACACTGAAAGGAGAACGAAGAATTCACACTATGCAATTACCATTATATAAAATCATTAAGTTTTATAATCACTGTAAAAAATACATTCATTCCCTCTCCAAAAGTTTAGGACCTAAACTACCTCTCAGCAGTCCCTTTAAGAATTGCAATTTTCCTAATGGCCCATAATATCAGTACAAGTTCCCTTGCAGAACAAGGGCAGCAGATCAGTTTAAGAGCATAGATTCTCTGAGCTAAGGTTAACAGCCTTCTCTGTGTTTATTTCAGGAAGAACTTCCTAACGGTTAGAGATGCTTCTCTGGGCTGTAGCAAAAACATTATAAGCCTTCAAAGGGAAGGACATTTGGGACAGTTGCAGACACCGACCAAATACATATTAAGCTATTATTTACTGCATATGTAACAACTTCAGTCTAAGACTAGATTTTACAGCCTCACATTTAAAATTGTACAAAATGATTTATTAAAATTCCTTTGAGTTTGTTTCTTGGATGTCTTTTCTCCATTCCCCTTCCCCTCCGCACATTAGAAATATCTAGCATAGCATTACAGCTTCACTATTTCCTGCTGCAGGACTCTTTGGAAAGCTGGAAAGAAAGGCCACAAGCTCCATCCTCCAGGAATCTCTGTAGACAGGATAAAGCATTCTGCTCACAGGTTTCACAGAGCCATCTTCTGCGCCGCACTTCTGCATAGTGAGGCTGTCGTCTCACTCATTTACAGGGCTGGTCCCTTAGCAGGACCCCATGCTAAGGACCCAGAACCTTGCTCTCCACCAGCACCTGCCCTCCCTCAGCTCCTTCCTGTCCAGCTCATATAGCCCAAGCATCATGAAGCCTGGTAGAGCAAAAAAAAGGAGGGATTTAACTTGGTACCTTCCCTGTTCCTGCAGCAGACCATAGCAAAAGACAGTCTGATTATTTAGAATAACATCTGGAAAAAGCAAGTCCCATCATTAAAGGTATTGTATACTGCTGTTTTATTGATCTGCTGGGCTATTGTTATTCTGTGTTTCATGCATTGCAGAAGAAGTAAGAAGCAGCTGGAAAGAATCTAGAAATTCAAGATCTATTAGGATTCATCACTACCAGCCTCTGTGCCATCAGTGTGCTAGCCTTTGGGCTACTCGATTTTTCTGCATCTAGCCATATCCAGCTAGCAATGATTAGTGTCATTAGCCTGTTTCACAATAATTAATAAGAAAACAAACACAGAGCCACCAGATGTTATGGTGGGCAACAGGCTGATGGAAGCTGCGAGACTCTGATGGGACTTTTCTTTGTTTTCCCTCACAGTCTCCTGCCTCCAGCCAATCTCACCTTGTCAGAGGATAACAACTTTTCCCTTTGAGACAGCACTTCGTCAAGGAGCTGCATGACAGGGTGGCATTAAAGGCCTTTATGCTGTCCACTCCGTCTGTTTAAAGCTACAGCTCCTTTTACCCAGTACAGTTGCTCTCTTTCAACTTCTTCCCCAAGGTATTTCATTTTGTGAAGGAAACTGTCTCTCCCTACTTTTACTCATGTAAGGTAAAGGACTTCTCTACTCCTCAAAGCTCCTCCTTTCTGAGAGTCACAGATCTTCTTTGCTCTTGCGTACATAGCAATCTCTGCTATGCTCCAAGTTGGGGGTTTTTCTACTATGATGGAAAAGATGCAGGTGGTAGGAAGAAGAGGATCATGGTCTGCCTCTAGGCCCTCTCCTCTCCTCCTGCTAAAATGGAAAACCCCTTCTGCTCTAGAGAGGGAAAGGAGGTAGCCTGGACCAAGGCGAAGGCCACAACTCTCATGGGTAGCACAGAAAGGGGCCTGGATGCCAAAGCAAATGTAGAGGACCTCTGTTACATCTAGCATAAATTTTGAATCCAGATACTTCCCTGGTATTGGAATATCACTCCTCTCTAATCTTCTGTCTATTCCCAAAACCTCACCCACCCACCTGCGTGTGCCTTTATTTCTGTTTTGCCCCAGTTCAATATGCACCTGCTATCAAGACACCAAAGAAAACAATAGCAACTGAATAATGTTAGCATTTGATGTTATAGAAATAAAATAAAATAAAATATCTGAAGCAGAATAAAGCTACAAGATAAATGTCTTCAGAGTCAGAAAAAAGAATGTCATGGCTTTAACCTGTTTACATGAAAGTATTTTCTCTGGTGGGATAATCAAAGTTTCAAAGATCTTGTCCTATATAATATCAAATCCTATTACTATTCAGCAAGGGAAAAGCTATTCCCTTAAAATCAAGGTCCTCTTTAAGATCTTCCAGCAGGAAAAAGCTTGTATTGTGTACACAAGCACACACAGAAGGCATCTCAAAGGGAAATGTTAGCTTCAAATTAATTTCTGTCAGATTTGATTGAAAAACTCACACATATCTGTCCATTGGAGGTTTGTGACCTGACTCTGCCTGACTGGGATTTAGTAATCAAATAGAGATGCCTACAATACATTTACCAGTTTTGCTGTAGTCAAGAAATATAGCTGTAAAAGGTACGTAACAAAAGTAAAATTAAAACAAGGAAATTTTTTAAATTCTCGCTGTGCAGCTTCATTTGTTCATTAACTGAAAGAATGTCCATAATATGAAAAAAGCAAAATACAAATAAGAATAATTTTAAAATGTTACACTAGTATTATTGCATCATGTCTGAAACATGTTGTATTGTTATAGGGTAATGCACTTGAATGGATTTTTCCTACTAAGCCAAGCCAGATCCTTAATTTCTTGTGCACTTGTTGTTGTTGGCCATGATTGCAGATGCTCTAAAAATAGGCAAGACCTCGATCCTTTCTCATGTGGCAAGTTGGGCAATGGGCACAAACTGGAGCACAAGAAGTTCCATCTGAACATGAGGCAGAACTTCTTTACTGTGAGGCTGATATAGCACTGGAACAGGCTGCCCCAAGAGGTTGTGGAGTCTCCTTCTCTGGAGATATTCAAAACCCGCCTGGACGCATTCCTGTGCAACCTGCTCCAGGGGCATCTGCTTTAGCAGGGGGGCTGGCCTAGATGATCTCCAGAGGTCCCTTCCAACCCCTACCATTCTGTGATTCTGAAAAACTGTACCATTAATCCTTCACTCAAATTCCCAAACGACTGCTCAAATTTCTCTTATTTTCTCTCAATTTCTTAATTCTAGAACTTTAACATCTAAAACAGAACCACACCTAATAAAAATGAGGTACTTGAATGTAAAGGCAGTAGTTACAGATGTGTAACTGCATTGCCACATAGCTGACATTACACTGGAACCAGCCAAACTCCTAGTTGTGCTGGAAGCCCCATGGAGAACTGCAGAAGCATAGTTCTTTTGACACAATAAAACCATAGAGAATCCACATCTGCTGTCAGCTATTCAAAACAAGAATCTCAAATTTTATAGTCATTTATCCAAGACTGCACACCATTTTGAACTCTGGCCTCATTATATCACTTACTTCATTATGAGACACAACTTCTGAGACAGAACTTCTGATCCAAATTTCTCACTATTTAAAGAAATGGTGGAAAAAAGGAAAGACTTTCACGCAAATTAAACTGACTCAGGCAGCTGTGAGAATATCCTATTAGTTGGATCTATCTTCAGAAATTTTATTTAGTTTATATCACATCTCTTTTAAACTTTCTTTAAAGGATCTTTAAATGAAGCAGTTTTGGAAGGAAGGCAAGTGGTGAATAGGAAACTGAGAGGAGGGCGAAAAAATGAGAATGGAGGGTAAGAAGAAAGAAGGCAAAGAAATGGGATGTGGGCAATTGAACGATTGAGTGAATGGGAGTTGAGCAGGAAGAAAAGGGGCAACAGCAGTCGCTGGCAAGATGAAAGTGAAAGGATTGGAGGCTAAGAGACAATGTCCAAGTTTCAGAGCTAAGATAACAATTATCATCTCAAGAAGATTCCCTGGTTTCTTCCAGAGCTTCTGTGTACAGGGTAACAAGTCTGCTAGGTCTTATGCCTATGGAGGTCCAGCTTGGACAAGAGGATGAGTAAGGAATGAAAAGGCCTGACCCTTGAAAACTGAATAATAGATATTTGGGACAGGAATGGAGCTAATTTCCCTTATATTTGTTCCTCCAAATAATACTCCAACCTTTAGGGGACTGATGAGGAGAAAACAGGGTCTCACTTTGGTGACCCTGACTAGTACAACAGAAACATCACCTCCCTGCCATCCCTGCCTCCATTTCTATAAAAATGTCATGTTAAAAACTAGCAGAATTAACTGCTTCTTTCCTTTAGTTTTATATGTTTTTCTCAGTCTCACAAAGGAGGTGAAAGAGGGGAAGAACATCATCGTAAGTTGACTTGTACACTGAATGAAAATAGAAAAAAAATCACAAGAACCGCGGCAGTAGCACTGTGACCAAACATCCAAGTCTCTAGCTGCTCGGGACCTGCTGGAAATGTTGGGTTTAATTCCCTGTTGCCTCAGTTCATGTGTATTCATTTACTCTGAGGCATTGTAAAATGCCACCATTTTGATTTGTTGTAACATTTTCCATTGTATATTCCTCTTTTATCTTCTTTATCTGCAAACCAGATAACAGTGTATTTTTAACAGGCATCTCCATTAGGGTATTGACTAAGTGGCTCCCAAGTCCCCTGTCACAAGCCACTGAAACAACGAGATAGGTAAAGTAGTTATTGATGTTTTCTACTGCCTTGGTAACTGACACTATTCCCAACTAGTTTTGGAGGAGGAGAAAGGAGGGAGCATAAAAATAACAGAAGAGGGTTACTTCAGAATCTATCTGCAGTCAATTGCAGTAATTTTCTAGTCCCAAAAAATTACTGTGGTGCACAAATGTAGTTTTCTGGCTATCATACCTCCACAACTCATCACACTTTTTACAAGGGATTGAAGTTGCAATATCTATGCCTTTGGGATGAATGATTTTTGAGGAATTATGGTGGCTACAATTGGTGAGTACCAATAAACATTAATGTTTTCATGGAGTAAGGTCTCTTAAGGACCAGACTCCAGAGGTAGGAGTTAAAGCAGAAGCTAGGCCAGCCAAGTCTAAGAAGGGATAGAACAGGAGAAGGGAAGATCGAAACCGTGAATAATGGTGACAGCTTGAACACAAAGTGGTTGGTCACCGTTGGTTACAATACAAGAGCTCAACAAAAGCAAGCAGCATGATCAAATATCATAGTTCAAACACACAGAACTACTTTAAAAAACACCATGTCATTGAATTCTGGAACTCACTACCAGAGGATTTTATGAAAGACAAAGGTACAAGATCATGGGTTTGGAACACAGTGGTCCTGGTTGCAAACCGTAGCCAAGTTCTTCATTGTAGGAAGTCAGGAGGATCACTTAATTTTGCACTATTTTGCTAAACACCTAGGAGCAACCACTGCTGAAAACACCTGTGGTGTGAACTAATATGGCACCTTCTTCAGGAAGGCAAAATAGCCCACAGACAAATATAATTGCCAAGTCTTGCAATCATTGGTTTTCCTTAAAATTCCAGTTCCGGGAGTTTTTATTGCATGGGAATCTCACATTGCATCTGAAAACTCAAACTTCTAATACTGATATGTGTAGAGTAAGCTTGCAAATATGACTTCACTGTGCTATATATATGGCCTGAAAAAAATGAGAGAAAATAATCATATGCACATTTCATTTCTATAAATGAAGCCGGTCTTATAGTCCTGGTTCATGATTTTGGAACACAATGGCAACTTGCAGTTTTGTTCATGTTTCAGACTTATCAGTACAGTAAATACATTCTATGAGGCAGAACATTATCAGAAAAAAATGTAAAACATATTTCCAGCAACTAGTTATGTAAAATACTGTGTTTTTTGTTTCAGGACTTCAAGTAAGTGCTGTCAAATTCTCTGAACACTCACAACCTCTATGAAAGTCTGGTCTGGGATCCCTTCATAAAAAGCCTTGTGTATAACCATCCTCAGTTTTACTGTGTATCATCTTGAATACCAACAATCTTATAACAGGCCAAGAAACACATAGATATTCAGGGTTTGAGCAGAAGCACAGAACTGTTCATTTAGAACTTGTAATGGTTTTGTGGACTCACAGGCAGGCTGACGGGCAGGGAGAGGAACTCAGCCCTTGTTTCCTTAACAGGATCTGTAACCTGTGTTGACAGCACTGCTAATATTAGTCATCTGACAGATAGGCTGCTAATGAGTGATTTTCAAACACTGCAGCTTTGTAAGTCTCCTGAAGTAGAAATGAACTCTGCTTGAGTTCAGAAAAATTGCTGAAGGGGGTAAGCTAGGGGGGTGTGTGTGTTTCTGTAATTTAATGCTTTGGAAGACAAAGAAGACAATGTTGGCATCACTTAAGCAACAACAAGCTGTGGCCAACCTTCTAACTATTTAACAGGTGGTTTTAAAAAATATCCCAACATTTCATGTTGTAGTAAATAAAGAAGCGAAACTGCACAGATGATATTTTCTAAAAGTTCTGTTCCAGTACTGTCCTCAGCGAAGGGTTAAAAGAAACTGCAGCCATGCAATCTAGTTACTGTCCAAGACACCTGAACTGAAATGTGCTATTTGTGATCACAGTCAGTGTTGAACCAGTTAAAAGCTTTGAATCTAATCACGCCAGTTGCATGGGAAAGATTTCGCTAATACAAAAGACCAACAAAACAAGGGCGGTAGAATAATATGTCTCTTGACTTTATACTGCTGCCTTGACTGCAGTATTTAACTATTAGCAGAAAGTCAGCTAAAGGAAAAATTCAAAACCGAAAAGCATTACTGAAATTAAAATTGCAAAAGTCTTAGAGCAAAAACATCATGCCTTTTGTTTTCTAATTCTTAGTAGCATTAGTGAAATATGTTCACTTTCAACTGCAGGATTTTAACTTTACTGAGAGTAAAATCTATTTTAATTTGTTAATTTGTTTGTACCTTTTTTTTACTTTTCAGTGATTTTTTCCCCATAATCTTTAAGTGACCAATTTTCTATGCTTGCAAGATAAAGTAATTATTTTTATCATGGAAAGAGGTAAATGGCAGAGGAAAAATTTAAATACTCTCTTTCTAAAGACAGAACAACTATCTCATATAATTGCTTCTTATCTCTGTAACAGTTTAACAGCAAGATTCAGAATTGTTTCAGTTTTTTTCACATTCTAGAATTTGGTTAGAAGTTGCAGAAAACACCATTATCAGTACTGCACCAGTTCTGCTTTTAGTACAGAGTATACCAAGGGAAAAGAGGATTATAAAATGAGTGTCTGAAGTCAAATTGCAAATAGCTGGGAAGTTTCTATTGCCACTTCATAAAAAGAATCATGGTCTTTTCTGTCCTGTGGACAACATCAATTTTTTAGCGCTCAAAGTGTCTTAGTTTCAGAGACTACACAGGCTGCTTAGACAACATAATAGTGAATTTCATTTTGCCACTTCTCATTTTCAGAATCAGAATTTTGGCTTTTCTGCTCCTGCTCCTGTGTTTGTTTAGCACATACAAACTACAGTCTCATCAATGGCATCCTGCAAGAAAACTGTCTTTACAGATATAGAGACTTAAGACCTTCCCTTGTTTCAAACATGGCCTTTAATTCTCACAGCAGTGCAAGTCCAGAGATCTTATACCCGGCACCAGACTACCAAAGGTAGTATTTCAGCATTTGTCACAGATTTTGAGTGTATCACCACGTAAGCATCTAGACAGATAGTGCCTAAAGGTAAAGTCAGTAGAAGTTCAACATCTCATGGTAGTTCAGATATATGTGCTCAGTCAGCCACCCAACCCACCAGTGTAATCTTTTTTCACTCAGACATCGTCTCCTCACTCCTATGTTTAATGAAGCTTGTTGAGTAATGATCAGGGAAAGAATATGGGTGGCCTGCTCTTCTGAAAAGGAGAGAAGACATTTCTCTGGCTTATGGGAACAATACTTTCCCTAAAGTCCTTCTGCTTCTTGAGCAGTATGGTAAGGGCTTATGCTCCTGCAAAGCATACTTTATTCAGCATATGATACCACCGGCTCACCTGCTGACAAAAGCCAGCATACTTGGCTTGATGTAGAGCACAACAGATGGAGCACAGACTGCTGCCTACCGTTGCCAGGACTGTGCTCTGGTTTTGTTGCGACTGAAAGGCAAAATAGAGTCCTCAGTTTAAAAGTCTATCTATAAATTGCTGAGCTCTATTGGTAAAGAGTTCTGTAGAAATACCTCTAGATTAATAATGGTGTTATTTTTAATTCAGCTGTCATTAGCCACCATCTGTTTTCATAATTCATCTGCACTGCAATGTTACTCTAGTGAGACTCTGTGCTAGTCAGTATTGTTGCAGAGCTGTTCTTTCTCTCCAATCTAAAATATCAAAGGGCCAAAGTAATATGGCACCAGAAAAGATATTTAAAATAAATTAACAAATGAGGTATGAATTTTAAAAATGTATTTCTGTAAACTGAAGCACTTCTGTGCATGAAAGCTTAAATTGTGTTTTGCAATGGTGGAGAAAAGAATGCAATTTTAAAAATTATTTCTCAAAATCTACCTCATCCTGTTGCATCGGGAATTTTTGAGTGGGAGAAGAGGAGAAGGGAGTTACACAAAGGTAGAAATTTAATGCATAATTTAATTGGTTTCGGGGTTTGTTTTACTTAGGTTAAAAACCTAACAGGATGAAACATTAGTCATGGAGGAAATGGATAGGAGTTATTTGTATTGACTTCAATGGACTTTAGATCAGACTCAATGAAAGACCTATCTTGCTAGTCTTACTTGACTAATGAGTACAAAAAAGAACAGTATAGCATGATGTTGAAGTAGGGCAGACATTCTGGTCCCCGATCAGCAAAAGCACAAATCTTCCCAGACTTTCACGTGTGACCTTCTCTGTGCTCAAGCAAACCCATCTGGATTACGTTGCTCTGGAACATAGTCCTCCCTGCACTTACCAGATCTTGGTTGGAAGCTGGTGGAGGGACGAGGTCTGAAGTGTCAGAAGCAGCTTAGCGCTCAGGTGGGAAGGAGGCAGAATGAATGCTCCAGAAAGCCAGGAGGTGAGGGAGTTTTCTGCCATCAGCCCTGAGCAAGGCAAAGAGAAGTACTTCTGGAAGCTCTACTAACCTGTGGATTTGTCTACATTTTCTGCGGATGTTTAAACCAGAACATAAATACGGAAAGACATTTGGCTATAGCACAAAGTTTTTCTTGGGCTAATGATCTCCCCCACCCCCTCTCCTCAACCTCCTATGCATACACAATTTTCTTCTGGGGTAAAAAAAAGAGATATTGATAGCTTTTTAGAATAGCTATTCCATAACATCTATTTCAGAAAATATGTAAGCTTATAAAAGCCATAGGGATGTCTTCCTCTGAGGCCCAACACCATGAGGTGCCAATGTCCCTTAACTGCTCAGCATGTCGGAAGGAGGCTCTTCACATGCATCAGCATTGCTCAGTCTCTGCTTAATGTACCACCAAGACACAGAAACAGCCTATAGTTCCTGAAAAGTTGAAACAACAGAAGCTTCCTGTGGTCCTATATTAATGTTTCCGAGGGAAAATCTGCAGGTGGATGTTCGCTCATTGCAGATTCTCATTCTCTAGCATGTGCCTGCATCAGTTATCCCATACTCCTCTGTCGGCTGGAGATTTCCTGCTATTGAACTTGACTTTGGAAGGTACTTTGTACATTGTTTTGCTTGGAAGAAAGGTCTTAGAAGAAAGCATAGACGCTAATCTCAGTAAGCTTGTCTCTTAAGTACTCATTCACTAGCAGACATCATTTTGTTCTTTAGAAGAAAAATTCCAAAGGATAATAGCGGTGTTTATTACGCATCATTGTGATCAGTTTGATACTAGAAGTAGTAGTCTTTATGTGAGCAGGAATAAAGCCAGCAGGATGCAGCAGGAAAACAGGAAAAGAAGATAATCATTAGGCTATCTGTTAATCGTTATGGTTATGTCTGTAATGGAACCTGTGCCCACCTGGCTAACATAGCCATGTGTTTCCAGCAGTTGCAGTGCAAATGGAAGGGTAAGTAGCATATAAGAAAAAAACAGGGCTTGCGCAAGGGGATTATATATTCAAGGGGATATATAAGGTTACTTAATTATAAAAAATTAAGTAACCTTAAGGACCTGTAGAGTGAAAAATGAATCCACTGAGTATTTTAGTATCTTTTGTTCTGATGTAACATCAGTTGAAATTGATGGGAATGTTTCTAGTACTTTTAACAGCATTGGATCATGTTCTTAAATGTAAGAAAAGGTGCCAAAATCTCACATACAAACAATTCTGAAACAAGAATTTGAAGTAGAGAGGGTTGGCCCCCAGTCTGAACAGCCTCAACTCGTAGAAGAGTTTGGATATAAATTTAGAATGTCACATTCTTCCATGCAGTGCCAGCATATTCCTCCTGTACCTCGGTCAGCTCAGATCTCACAAAAAGAAACGTACCCTTATATCATTTATGTGTATATTTTAAAGCAAGATTGTTCACTTAGGGAAAGTTCCCAATCTCATTAAAAAAAAAACCAAAACAAACAACCAGGAGAAAAATAAAAACACCTCATGTTTACGTAGCAGATACACTAGGAAAGGACATCTAGGATCAAGTCCAGTCTCCTGATATCACATCCTACTATATCATGTATTCCCACTTAAATATTCATCTTTATTCTACTGCAATCAGTTCTCTGGACTTAGCTTAATTAGTAATTAAACATGGGTCGAGTGCAGTTAAGGAAATGACTCTTAACCGAAAAGTGTTTATGTGTGAGGTGAGAACTGGGCGTCTATCTACTTTTACATGGGTGATCAAATTTGTGATATAGGCTCAAATAAAATTGTGCACCCAAACTCATGTGGGATAGAGAGTGTTGCTTGTAAGAGGATTGAGAGGCCGGGGAAGAGTGCACAGAGAACTTTGACAACGTGGGAGCGTGATGAGAGAGAACACTGAAATCTTACAAGCATACTGGAATTGAGCCCATTAATCAGGCAATAGTGGTCCAAGTTTCTCCAAATAAGATAGGTGACAGACACAGAAAAGAAAGTGATCAAGATTTGCCATTTGTTATAAAATCTTGCTTTCAGCTTGGTTATCAAGTACAAAAGATAGCAAGAGATATTTTACTGTAGGGTTTTTCAACAGCATCAGCAGTTTCAAACACAGTGTTCATCATCCTGTTCTGGCCAACACTCAAGAAATAATAAAACATCTAAGGCTCTATTTTGATGTATGGTCTACATCTGGTTAGGGGGTATATGTTCAAACCTGTTGACTAGTATTAGATCTCGAAGGAGGGCTCCAGAAGAAATAGCGTTGGGCTAACTCCAACAGTTCTCAAACAGTCAAAGTTCTGGTGGAAGTAAACTGGAGAGCTTAAGCTGCTTTGCAATGCAAAATAATGACCTGGCAGGAGAAGAAGAAAGGTTTCTAGAGAATGACTAGCTGGCATAATGGTTTGTAGGTGTAAATCACTTCTTGTACTCTTTGCGTGTTTTCTATTCTAGAAGTGAAGAAAAATAAGAAAATTGAAGAGTTAAATTATTTTTCACCACAGGAAGTTTAATCAAAATAAATGTAAAAGTTTCCATTAATCACCAGGCTTCTGAAGTGGTCAAGAAGGATACATAAATACCCTATGGTATTAAACCCACTTAACAGATACATGAGCTAAAGCAGAAAGAAGCTAAGTGGCATATACAAGATGCAGGTGATATGTGGCATAGAATAGAATGTGTATTTCCTGGATCTTTGACTTTAACCAGCATGTGGATATGTCTGCTTTGCCAACAGCTAATTCTTTCCACTCCCAATTATATATATACACACATATACATCCCAAGAACGTGATACGTTACAGAAAAATGTGCTGAAGACAAGTAATGCCTCATCACAGTTAATAACGTTTGAAAGCTTTAATGTGAACAATAGCACTTGTCTGTTCTGCAGATTTTTCATTAAAGTACATAGACCAATTTTGAGGAAAAAAATTAAAAAGAGATTTGAGGAAGTAATAACCCAGAGGTTAAAAAAATATTGATTAGGAAAAATATTTTCTTCATAAAGATAATATTTCTGTTTTAGCAAACAGAAGCTGCTTAGTCTCCAGAAAAAGAACACAAAGTATGTTCTGAAGGCACCCATTTCATTTGTTGTGAGCTTTGTTGAATAATGAGCAAAACTGTCATTCGTCTTACAACCTTCTTTCACCTTACCTACCACACAGAAAGATTTAAAATTCTTCTGGAAAGTCTGCGCCACTTAACTTATTATATTGAAAAAAATTAAACACCAACTTTTAAATACTTTTTGTGGGGTTTTTTTGCAGTCTAACTACCTGCCTTTTGGTACCTAACATCTTCTTAGAAGATACAACCTGGTAAATTTAGTATGGATTACCACAGACAGCATTTACTTCTAATGAGACATAGTTTCTCCTGATCTTTTTCATCTATCTTCAGAGAAGAAAGATAAAAAAAAAAAAAAGCTTGTTTCTGTCAGAGTTCGTTCTTTGGTGTCAGGGAAACATGCTGGGTTTTTTCCTTCTCCATCTTCTAAGTTTTCACCTTGATCTTGTAAAATATTACAAATAATCCAAATGCATATATCGCACTGCTGTTTTGTAAATTCAAACTGAATAGTCAAATGGCGGAAGATAATGAGAATGATTACTTGAGAATATATTTTTCCATCTTCGAGAAATGCATTGGGTGGTACATTTCGAAATTTCAGGAGACTGGTAGGTGACTTGCAGACTAAGGCAAATGCAAATTAAGATAGCTGAATCAAGGGCCTTCTGAGGACTTCAAAGGGCTTTGGATCGAGCCTCAAGTTCTTAGGACTTTTCATCTCTAGATATCAAAATACTTCACAACAATCAGTACATTTCATTACTTCTGTTTCATTGATGGGGAAACTGAGGTATAGAACAGTGAAACAATTCTCCTCCTATTATTTAGTGAGTCTGTGGCACATCACAGGATAGCAGTCAGCTCCCGTAACTTTCCTCTTCTGCCATCTCAATCAAGTTTTCTCACAAAGATTGCCTTAGGAAATAGTAGTTAGGCTTGTTACTTCAGTAATTTGGCCCCCCTTCTGACTAGAGTCCGAAGTAACATGTTATGTATGACTTGACAGAGGAGACCTGTGTACTGATCCTGCAGGACTAGTGCTAGATGTATTAGTAAACCTGAAAATTTCCAACGTGCTGTGCCTGCCACCACCTACTCTCATCATGGCAGTTCACTTGCATCTTTTCTTATCTCCCTTTGATCCTCCCCATCTCTTACTAATCCCAGCTACTTCAAGGGATTAGATGGAATTCAAATGAGATCCTGTGTTGATTTAGAAGTCTGTTCTTTCAGACAGAAATTGTATCCTCTTATCTATGTACAAAAGTAAGTAGCGTGCTATCATCACCACCACAATATAAATGGCTAATTATAACAAGGAGCTGGATGCTCATAAAATAAATAACAGGATCTTTGAGTGCTCCTGTCCTGTTTCTTCTAAATTGTGTCATCTGTTTTATATGTTGCGGGCCGGACTGTCTGCATCATGTTAAATAGTTAAAGGGAAAGCCTGGCACTTTGTCACGGAGGAGTATTCTTAATAGCTGCTGTTTAATACATACCACCAGAAAAAAAGATTGTGAGTGCCCATTGGATGAGGAACAGCAGTTAACTAATAAATAGCATTCCCAAGTGATTCACAAACAATGAAGTAACCAAAAAGAGCTACGTTAATTTCTATTCTGTTTCAAGCATGAGAACAAAATCAATATTTACTTAATGGAAAAAGGCAATATTTGAGGCAGGCCATCAAGGGTGGAAGGGCTGTCCTGTAGCCAAAGCGTAAGGCTGGGAATCAAGAGACAGAGATTTTCCTTTTGAATTGCTTAAAATGAGTTAGTATTGCTCTTTGCCTCACTTTCCCCACTTCAAAAATGGGAAGTTGCTCCTCATGGATGCTGCATGAAGCAAATAGACGGTAACAGTTTTCAAGCACTATGGGTATTTTCTGGCCTGGCAGTGAACACTGTGGAGAAGTGTTGCTGGTGACCTGTCACTATCACTGCTGACAGCAATCCAGGCACAGATAAAACTGAGGCTGCTTCTTAGCACTGTACTAAAAATCTACTTAAATGAAGTGGGAAGGTGAGGACTGGCATTCTGCTGCTGCTGTGCACACTTACCATGCAATGGGTAGAGCCCTTCAGTATCCGACCCAACAGCTCATAAAAGTGTTATTATCCACAAAATACATTCTTGGTGCCTAAAGAATGAGAAGAATGGAAAGAATTTATTTCAAATTTTAAAAATGGCTTTTGGGGAGGATATTGTCTTATTATTGCCATGTGGCAGCTGTATTTATCCACATCCATTGTTGAGAGCGATCATCTCATTAACATTTTTATACTATAACCACATGCTGTAGGAATGCTGTGTAGAAATGCTATGTATAAAAAGCTCTGTGGCCTTTTTTTCTATGAAACACTCATATCTTTTAAAAGCTTTGGAGGTGAATCACTTTCTTAGTAGAGACTATTGACTTCAGCAGGACTGTTAACATTTCATTAGTATTGTTTGTGTGTCAGAAGTTGGTGGATTGTACAGCATTTTTTAAATCTACAGCATTTGGGTAACATAACTTCAACAGCCTTACACATTTGAATTTACTGAAATCTGCTGATACATTACCAGAGTTAGGTATGTTTCCCACATCAAAATACAACTCACTGAGAATGTATTTGACTAAAAAGATATTCCCCTCCGAGGTGGAGGGAGGTGAGAGGAGATACTTAAATAGTCTGTGTATTACCTTGGGCACCACTCACAGGCACTACCCTGCACCCCAGGGACATGGATTTTGACTCTGTCGTTGCTTCATAATCAAGGGTTGTCCCAGGGTGAACTGTCAGACTTCAGCTACATGGTCTAGGGTCAAATCCTGAGGGGATGTAAGAGGATGGGAAGAGATGGCAAGGAAAACATAGCTGTGCAAAGAAGCGAGTTGATACACGCAGCTAAAGATGTAATGAAAGAAAGAACTGGGTTTAAGAGGTTTTTTCTAAGCCAGGTTATGATTAGAGCATCAGAAAACAGAACACACAGTGAGGACTGTGCTTTCAGTAAATGGAGACGTTGTCTCATAGGTACAGGAATTTGTGATTAAGAGGGCCAATGGCAATAAACTGATGGCCTCATCCTCAGTTACACTGAGGGCTTCCTGTGAGTGCAAAAAGAGTCTGAAATGTAAATGATTATTTGCGTGAATGTCATACACACCTGGAAAGAGAGCGGACTTCATTGAGACGATGAAGGGTTTATCTTGCTGGACAGGATCCATTCTGCTCCTCTGCTCAAACAGTGTATGGTGGTAGCATAGTTGGTAAGGTGGTAGCACCAGTTAGACGGGCTCTACAGGCTTGTGACACATTTAGTTTAATGTTTTGGGCTGCAGGAAAGTTAATTGGACTTTTCTCATGAATTAAATTGCAGGATCTGTACCCAAATTAAGACGGTTCAGTTATGCTGTAATAACTGGGAATGAAGGCAACTTTTTTTCCTGTTATAATGAGCTATGTGCCTCTGCTTTCATGTGTTCATATCTGTTGTTTCAATCCTTGGGTTAACAGGGAATACGGAATATTTGGGTGAAGTCTTAACCCTTTTTTGATGAACAGCAAAACCCTTATTCAATTTAGTGGAACCAGAATTTTATGTCACATATAAGCAACACATTTTGTTGCTTCTCTTCCCTTCTCCCATTTTTAGTTCTTTCCTTCCTTCCACTCTCCTGATCTCAGTTAAGCATTATTACAAAATATATATACAAAGATGGCAAAGTTGAAAATTCACTTCAGAATGTATAGTGTAATATGCTCTATGGTTATAACCAGAATATTACGCATGGAAAGCATACAGTATTCCTGAGCTAGGAACTCTGATAATCTCATCAATCATTTCCTGGATGTTATGTACACTATTTAAGTAAGTGGAAAGCTAAGTATTTTTCCTGGAGGTTAAGTGTATGTCAAGAAGAAAAAGAAGAAAAGTGTTTTTCACTGTAAATACAAAATAGATTTTCCAATGATCTATTTAACATTGACTCCATTAAAAACCTTCAGTAACAGAGAAGATCAGAAGTGGTGAGGGAAAATAATCATCAGCAATAACACTTGTGAAGAAAAGGAGTAGGAGAGAGCTTTACTAGGCTTTGGTGATTCGACTCCTGAGAGTCAATGGCAAGATACAACATAGCTGTAAAGAAAAAGGATTTTTCTGTATCTATATGCCAATATTTTAAAAAATTGTTTCTTATATATTAATTGTTTGAAGAATAACTGTTGGTATTTTCAAAAGCATAAAATATTGGTCTAAATCTTTTCCTACTGAAATCAATAATAAAACTCCTATCAACTTTACTGGCAGCAGGGATAAGGAGCGGCTTCTGAAAATATTACATTCTAGGGACATTTTTTCGGTGTGTGGAAGGAGAGGGTTATTTTGAAAATACATATATTCTATAGTTTTTTCACCTTGAAATCATATAAAGTACGACAAGTTCAAAAAGAATACCACTTTTGTTTCAGGTGGAAAAGACTTCCAGAAGAACTCAAAATCTTTAACTGTGGGAAGATGTGTCATAAACAAACTGTTTTACTTTGTCTTCACAACTCAGCAAGTGAGGCAGCCCAAGCCAAATATATTCCAGTGACAACTCATCTATCCACTAAATATAAAAATATATCATAATTACATTTTCTTCAGGATTGTATTTTATGAAAATGTCTCTATTTAGGTAATAATCTGTTTCTTCATTGTTTTTGCAAAATTCTTAATTAAGGTACTTGATTCATGCAGATTTGTAATAGCCTAAGGAATTTTCAATTTCGAATTCCAGAAATGTTAATAAAACTATAAAATTCTAGAGTCAAGATTTGGGGTCCTACCTAAATGTGTGTTTTCTTTTAAGAACTGGTCTCGCTTATCAAGATAGCAGTTCTCGATACATACGAAGGAAGTCTAATTGCTAAAAGCCAACAAAACCTAAATATGAACATGGGGATTAAATTTAAGCTTGTTCTTGAGACTCTCGGACCAAACAGTGTCTTAAGACTGTTCTAACCATTACGCATTAATTTTAAATTAGATAAAATCTGAGTGCTTTCTTTGATGAAAATGCTCATTACTCAAATTACATTTATGTGTTGACAATGGAATATGGCTTTTACTTGAAGAAAACACTAATGCTGCTTTGAAAAGATGAAACTAATGAATAAGCAGCTAGGAGGAACATACAAATAGGAAGTGGGAACTCTTAAAAGAATAGCGAGGACTCTACAAGACCACAAAACACAAAATATCATTGAGGAAGATGTGAAAGCATCCATTACAGGTTTATATCTATATACTTTCATTTTTGTATTTTGTTTCAAAGAGAAAAAAATCAGTGGCAGTAACTAGAAATTAAAACCTAGGAATCATAAAAATACATATCACAGGAAACAGGAAAAAAGGAAGTCAATGTTAGAAGAATTAAAGACAAGGAGTGTTTTATTTCTAATAGGAAGAAGAAGGAATCCTAAAAACTGAATGACAGCTGGAAATGCTAGAGCTATTCATAATAAAATAAATGCAAGATGAGTGATCATCTTGCATTAGTTTAACATTAACAGAGTCGTGTCCTACTAGGCACAAAGTAAGAAAGATGGTAACAGATTGGAGGTGTAGCAGACAACAGTCATAAAAATTATCTGTAGGATGTAAAAGATCTTTTCTGAAAGAATCAGTGGCATCTTTCTATTTAACAAATAACTAAGAAGTGATTTCATGTTAGCTACGAGTACTCACATGGGGAACAGAGATCTTTTAATACAGAACTTTCAGAAGTTGCTGACAGACGATGCCATAGTGGACATAACTGAGTGGCTCAAAGCTGAAGTAAGACATATTTAAATTTGCCATGGGGATAAGGAAAACCCATTATGTAACCGAGTCCTCCAATATTAGAACTAAGGGGCACTTAACAAAACCGGTAGGAGACCCATATCAGAGTAGTTTAAAACAGGAAAAAAAAAGACAGAACTCCTTTAAGCACAGGCAGAGAACTTCTGGGCTTCATTGACTCAGTAGACTGTGGAGGCAAGCTGTATCAGCAGGTCCAAAAGAGACAAATTCATCAACAGCATGTTCATTAACAGATACTAGAAGGAGCAGTCAGGCATGTGCATTCTAACATCCCTAATTCCATGCCAGTACATGCTGGGGTAAAACAAGCAGAGTGGAGCTCAGAGGCATGTGCTCTCCCCAAATAGCATCTCTTACAGCCACTGTTGGGGATTAAGCACTGGGCTAGATGGACCACTGTTCTGATCCGGTAAGAAATTTATTTTGTGTTCTTTATTTTTCTAGCAGTGAGTATAACTGCCCTTGAAATGACTTATCATAAGTGCAGGGAGTTCTGTGTAATTGGAAATGTTATGTCAAGGCATGTTTTCTTTTAAAAAAATGGTACAAAGAGGATTTAATTCAGGTAAATCTCATGGTCCATGTTAGGGAGGAGTTCAGATTAAATTACAGTGCTATTCCCATCTGGCTTCATAATCTATAGATCTCTGAAATTGTTTCGTAGTATAATAATTTTTCCATTTCAGACTTGCTCCTTCTTTACCAGGCCCTTAATATTTTTAGCTATAAGGTTTTTAAGAGGGCCCCTTACTACCTCTCCCTATATATATATAGCCCTTGTTTATCTTTAATAAATGGATAATTGTACTGGCTTTATGTTGTTTACCATTCTTCACATTTATTCATCTTCTCTGTGTGCTCTACCTAGCACAAGAAGGTGTCTTTCAATAAAGACTGCCTGAGAGTGGAGATGAAGAAAGGGAGCAGAAGAAATACAGACAGGGGGTGAGGGTCAGAGGAAGAAAGAAAAGACTAAGGGAAATGTTATTCCTGAAGGATTTTAAAATAATTCGCTATAATTTGGAAAAGTCTTTAAATTTCAGGAAACACAGATCAACTATTTTAAAGAATTTGTAATAATCTTCCTGAGATTACTATCACTCTCATTTTTATAAAAATAGGCGATCATTTAAATTTAATTTAAATATGCTGCAGTGTTGGGACATAGTGGTAATGTGTACTTCCATTTCTTACCTTGCCTGTTTGGTGATATGGCAAATTACAGAGAGGTAATCTTCAGCTCCAATTAAAGAAGGCACTTACTGTGAAGCTCACATGGTCCTACTATGTTTAACAAAAAGATATTTATTTAACCTTGTTAATGGCTTTCCTATTAAGATTTGCATATGAGCTTAGCTTTATGATCGTGGTTTATCTAGCTTCAAGTCATCAAAGTTTATTTATTTGGGTTTTTTAAATTTATAATTGAAATGGTTTTTATAGTCATTGTTCGATTACTTATTTCAGGAAGAAATGTGATAAATACATTTTAGAGGTGGATTAAGAAGAAAAGAATAAACAACTGCAAAATAATATAATGCTAGCAGGTGACATAGGATCTTTTTTAAAGTACAAAGTTCCTGAACATATTCAAGATTATATTTGTGGAAGCTGTGGTACAAATTGAAAGTGTCTCTACAGAAATAATTCTTTGATAGCAAGGGGAAAAAAAAGACAAGCCTTTGCAAATTTCTTTCTACAAACAAACAGAAAGATGAAAGCCTTTGAACTTCTATTGTTCTGACAACAATATTAGCTATGTTTTACCCAGCATAGTGTTTTTAAATGCTATTAACTTACAGATGACACCACGCTTTTTTTTTCACTGAATAAGTGGTGGTGAGAGTGGCAAGAGATAACCCAGCTGAATATTTTGTTGGATGAATCAGTCCTACTTGAAAGCAACTGAGAGCTCTTGGAGACTGAAATACAATAATCTCTACCAAATGCCATGGATACTTGCTACTTGTCATGTTTCACAGTAGTGAGGGAGAAAGCGTGTTAATGCAAAAGATAAAAATTCTAGCAGTATTTGAAATCTGAACGTTGGTCAAGGTCCAAGTTTCAATGATAACTCTGATTTCTGCGGCAAAGATAAATCAGAGACTTGAATATTAGAAAGCTGGATGGGAGCGTCAGCGTCCTGTTAGAAGTGACCTGCAGAATTGCTGACACCTGGAAGTCCTGCATTAAAGTAGGCACTATGAGCATTAAAAGCTTCATGGTATGGCTAAAATCTTTCTTTTAAAAGACTTACGAAGAGTGCCATTTTTGGTGAACCAAGTTAAAACTAAACAATAAGGTAGAGCCAGCCTATCACTTGAGATGGATCTGAGCCAAAATGCTCTACCTAAACTTCAAAGTGTTCATAATCTCACCAGGGATCCCAAACCTCTCCCACTCGCACAACTGACTTACTTAACTCAAACTTCAGGTCTATGTGCTGGCAGACAGTGAGAGAGAGCAGTTTTTAAGGTTAGGACAGAACTTCTACTTCCTTTAGGCAGTGCTAGATTTTCCACTTACACTGAACTACTCTTCAGCATTTTATCTCCAAAGTTTGACTGGGATGTTCACAGGCCCGAGTCCGTAGGATGCTGAGTGCTTTGCTGTAGGTGCTGAAAGATTTTAAAACCCATTGACGTCATTGCTTCTCGATGGCTTTCAGCACTTTTGGATGGTGGGTGTGGGAGGGGTGACAGAATCAGATGCCAACATATTAAATTTTCCTGACACAATAAAAACCTATAATCATGGCAGATTGAATTCACACCTAAAGTCTAAAGAAGAAAAATCTAGTTTTGCGCGTTTCTGCCAGAAATAAGTAGCACACTGTAAGTAAATCACATTGTTTATACCACTTATTCTATGTGCAATGAAAACAAGAACAGCTGTTCCTTGACTGCTCTGTTTGAAACAAATATGCCCTGTTAGCTGTTATAATAGCTAAGTTTACAACATCTGCCATCCTTTCCCTTACACTCTGTTTTTCTTGGCATTTATGAAGTCAGTTATTAATGTTCATTCCAGTTTAAAAAGTGCCACACAATGTCTCTGTTGAAAGGACAAAAAAAAGTATCAGGCAAAGTTTCCTTTCACTAGATATACACAGTCTTCAAGTACCAGATAAGGTTATTATTCATATATATATATCTATATATATTCATATATAGAGAGATATATATATATATATTCATATATATTCAAGTACCAGATAAGGTCCTTATTACAGGACATATCCTGGTTCCATTGACAGCAATGATATAATTATTTTTTTTCATTGATTTGAACAGGACTAAGATTCAAGAAGGTCAGAATGGGACTGGAATGTGTTCTCTGGGTGAGCAACACAGCTGCCAGCAAACATCTCTTACAGTCTTGTATATAAGTTTATTAAGTCTCATCTTGAAACCAGTTAAATTTCTTGCCAGCAAGGTTCTTCTGAAGACCACAGTTGTCTGACACATGGGAATCTACTTCTCATTTCCAGCCTAAATGTGCTGAAAATAGCTGATACCTATTTGATCTCATACCTTTTACTTTAATAGCTCTTTTTCCTCTTCAGCCCTTTATTTCTAGACTGAAGAAGCCAAGCCTTTTTTTTTTTTTTCAGTCTTCTCCAACAGAACAGACTTTAAATTTCTGTGTTCGCTTTAGTGGTCCTTTGCCCCCTTCCAATTTCAATATATCTGTTTTGCAACAAAGGTGACTTGACACTTATCATTATTTCCAGGTGAGGTGTCAACAATGTTTTGTACAGTGGCAGCCAAACATCTCCTTCTCTGTAGATATCTCTTGGCTTATATGGCCAGGATAACATTTACACACTCTGCCACGGCACCCTGACAGTCCACAGACATCTGGTAACAGACAAAAATGGAAGTTTTCTTATGTCATTTGCAAATGAAATGCATTCATGATAGTTATATGTTCTTGTACTGACCCTGTTAACTTTGATAGCTCTCTTTCACTGCAGTGTCAACCTCTCAGTGTGATTTTAAAGGACAGTTCTATCTCCTCTCAGTCGAAATTCTGGCTATTAGTTTCTAAAGGTATGGCAATGATACACACGATTTTCATACCCAAGTTAATAGTCTCTGCAATTAACTTTCATTGTATGGCCTTATGGTCACCTGGCTCCAGTATACTATTCTAAGATTACTTTTTTGTTGCCAAAGTTGACCTGCACATTTTTTAATTCTTGTCTTTGATGCCAAGGGTAGGGACTGGGTACATTAACACTGTAGTTCCACCCTAGATTTAGAATAGGTCCACTGGTAAAACCTCAGTGATAAAAAATACTGCCTATTGCTTTTTAGCTTTGGTTATATTTTTAACATACAGATTAATTTGGGTTCAAGCAAGACTCTTGG
>VZSC01007881.1:68642-82404 GCA_013398225.1 Steatornis caripensis
AAAAAAAAAAAAAAAAAAAAAAGTAGGAAGACACACCCTCCTCCGAAACTACATTTCCCAGGGTGCCTCCGTGATCGCCAGCTTCCTGCCCCTCACATGACAGGTTTCCGGCCGCACCATGGCGGAAGCCGAGGAGAAGGTAGAGGCCGTGAGGGCACTGCTCCGCCGGAGGGGGAGAGGAGCGCGGCGGCGGGAACCCGGGGCCGGGCGGCCTTTGGGAGCAGAGGGGAGAAGGGACAGCGCGCGCGTGAGGGGGCGGAGGGCGTCAGCCAGCCCCGCGTTGGGTGCGAGGGCCGGCGGCGGGGCGGGAGCGGTGCTTAGAGGAGGAGAGGAGAGGAGATGGAGGGAGGCGGCGGTGCGAGGCTTTCTGTCCCCCGCCGCGCTGCGCGGACGGGGCTGCCCGAGGCTGTATATCGGGTTTTGTCTGAAAAAACTGATAGACGGCCAGGGGAGGCGGCGCAAGTCGTGAAGTACTCCGCCCTTTGGAGAACACCCGGTGCGGGAACCTGGGGGCTGGGCGGGAGGGAGCGCAGCTGGCACCGCTGTGGAGCCAGGGTTAAAGAGCTGAAGGGTCCCTCAGAAATGGTTGCGAAGCTGCCGTTTACCAAGTGGCGCAGCAGACACCAGCAGGTTCATCTCGACAGGAGAGTTTTCTCCTGAGACAAAATTTGAGGAGTTTGGTGTTTGTGTGCTGTGGGTCTCTAAAGTGGATGTCCTCCTAAAGCCGCCTCTGCCTAGACCGCTCCTTCCCGAGAAAAATGTAAGATAAAAGCAAGACGTGAAGTTCCCAGTCCCTTCAGATACTTTCTCAGTGTTTCTTTGTTGAGCCAGGGCTTTTATTTTTGGCATGCAGTTTGAACCCCTGAAGGTGGGACAGTCTTAAAATTACCTCAAGGGAATTGGCCTTAATTGGAAATTGGCATCTGGTTTCCACCTTGCCTGCTGTCAGGGGTTTTGCTGAGGGGGGCTCGGAGGCTTCCTTGCCTGCCTTGGTGAGTTTTTAACTGTGGCAGCATTTGAAAGGGTTCTCGGGATAAAGCCAGCTCTGACAAATATTCTTACCTTATTTAATAATATAAGAGATTAAAACAGCCTGGGTTTTACTCTGTTTGGATTATGGTAGGAAAGTTTCCCTGTTTGTTTTTATTTCCTCTGGGGAGTATGGACACCCCTGCTGAAAGCGGTGTGTGTGTTGTGCGTGTGGGTGAGGGTCGTCACGGTTTCTGTGAAACCCGAGTTTCATTGGTTTTCCCTCCCAGCAGCTTTAAGTTATGGGCCTAAAAATACAGTTGCTATCATCTGATTATAAAAGGGCAGGAAAGGAAAAACCTTATATCCATCGTATTGGAAAGCCAGATTAAGAGTTTGTTGCAAAATTATGTTGGATCTGCTAAGTGAGAGACTGTAATGGTGAGAGATGACTTCCTCACCTGCATTCCCCTTCTCTGTTTTAAGGCTACTTGAGCAACAGCATTTGCTAGCTGGCTGAAGCATACTGCTGATTTTTCCCCTGGAGTCTGTGACCTACCACTGACAGCTGTTCCTATGTTATTTGGGATTCTGGTCATCTGCAGATCCCTGTTGAGGGATTTCCGTTTCACAGTTACAAGGCTGCTGAAAAGTAGAAGTGAGGGATGATCCTCTCGGCTCATGCATTTGGAGGGAGGGGAGAGGAAACCAACAAAACCCCAGGGCAGTGATAACTGCAGTTTGCTCTTCCAGTCTGCCTCTGTGAGTGGAAGAACTCGGGCAAAAAGCTTTTCATAGTAAGTTGCTACCAAAGTGAGTTAGTAGGTAAGTGTCAATTATAAGCGCGTTCAGCTAAGTTCTTTTCAGAGAACAGTTTCTGCACATCTTTTGTAAGCCCAGAGTCCCTCTGAATTTTTGCATGTTATTTTCTGCAGTAAAACATAAAGGCCTTGAACCATTTCCTGAATTTTTGTGCCAGTTACGAAATTTAGTAGCTACAGTTGCAGTGGCTTGTGAATACAGTAGGGATACCAGGGTACATGTCTTAAATCAAAACAGTTTGATGCTTTCTTGGTTCACACAGGCTCATTATTTGAATCAACTTCTGGTGTGCTCTGATTTTGTAGGCCAATATTTTCCAAGGATGCCCTTGCACATAACAACTTGCATCTCAGCTTAATCTTTATTAATTGCCTCAGGTGGATGTAAGGATCAGTGGCTGTAACAGCAAGTGAGCTGTTACTCCACCCTGCATGTGTGTGAGTCTGTCTGCATGGTGTTAGATAGCAAGCTTATCCTGAAAATTATCATCACTGGCTTTCCCTATGTTTGTGTTCTCCTGAAGAGCCAAAGCAATTAGAACCATGGGGGGACAAAATGTAAGTGGTGCAGCTGCACTAGAAAGTCTCATGTGTACCAGCAAAAATGTCACTTGCTGGAATTGCTTATTTTGTTTAGGAGAAACAAATAAGCAATGGGTTTTTTTTGAAACAAATTCTCCTGTTGTTACAAACGATGTGAATTGTATCAAAATATCAAAATGGTAGTGCTAGTAGTTTTGATTTATTAAGGAGTTAAATAGGCAACTCTTGGTGTTCAGGACAGAAAGGCAGGTTTTTTATTAGGAATCCAGTGATATTTTGCATTGGACTTTGTGTGTTGCTCCGACATGTCCAATAGGCTGGCAGTGTTACACCACAATATTTTAGTTCTGTTCTCATTTTGTTATTATTAAGCAGAATTTAAGATGCACAAGGATTATATATGACAAAAATGTTATTTCTTGAAAGGTAACTATCTTGTGAGAGGACACCATGAGACTGATGGACAAACAGTTGTACTTGCAAAGTCAAACCTAAGCTTGAAAGGATGCCAGTATTTTATTCCCTCTTCATCTTCCCTTGACTCCCGTGTTCTTTCTACTTGCAATTTCCTAACTCATGTCATGAATGTAGACGGGACAGGTAACCCTTCTATGGGATGCCTGTTCTAGAGGTGGACTTGGATATAGCAAGTAAAATGGAGGAAACAGATGGCTGTAATCGTGGTAACGCCTTGCACTGAGTTTCAAGCAGCAAGTAGAAATGCTGCTTTTCTTCTCCCCCGTCTGTATCTCTAATCTGTTGTGATGCTCACTATGGTCACTAAAGGTGAATCTCTGCTGATGCAAAGGAGGCGTTTGCTTTTTGCCTAGAGGTCAGAATGAGTGCATTTTATAAACACGGAAAATAAATAAATGTGACAAAGCAAAAATGACACTGATTCAGTGCATTAAATTTTCCTCCCTTTCCATTTCTCTTTAAACTGTTGGTAACTGTCTCTTTTTTTTTCTTCTCTGGTGAAATTCTGTAGCTATTTATCTTACTGTCCAAGTACTGCTTCCTAAGATTTGAAATGCTGCCTTCTCTCTTGCTCTTTCTTTGTTTATATCATATTTTGTTGTTAAAATGCTTACATTCACTGTCAGCGTATTAGTTGTAACCTTTTATTGCCATTGATAACAATAAATACGTTAAGTAAATCTTCATTTTGCTGACCTCTTTGAGGAGGCATTGCATCAGCAGATTTTCTCAGTGGACAGGTGAGAGATTAGCAGGAGTTGACTTACAAAATCTTTTTTGTAGGCCAGTAAGAATCATTGTCTTGCCAGAGAGAAATGTTTTAAAGGTACAGTTGCTTCAAAGGCAAAAGAAAGTCACATGGCCTGCATTGACATCGGATGGGAAGGAGAAAGTCGTTAAATGCTGCATTTCTATAGAAAAGGATTTTGAGTTATTTAAGTTTAAAAGAAAGCTATATTAACAGTTGAATACCAAAGTTAGTTTGTGGATAACTTGAGAGTGCTATTCTGCCTTGCGAGTTAAGACATGGGCAGTTGCTTTGCAAAACTTGCTGCCAATTCTGGAAGGAGGGAAACTTTCACAGGAACAAATTCTCAGATAATCCAATCACTCTCTCTTTTAGGGTAACTGACAATAGTATCACAGTCAGCTGGTGCCACTGCGTGTCAGTGTGGCACTAGTTTGCAAGTTCAAGTACAAATTGATAGGAATAGAAATGATAGAAACCCTGAACTTTGCGTTGCTTCCACCTTGTCTTATGTTTCTTAATAAACATTTTAAAAGTACTTTAAAAAGGGAAATACTGTTCAGTTATATATGTTCTTAGCTAATTTTCCCGTTGTTCTTTGTGTCATTTTCAGGAAACCAGGTCTAATGAGGAATCAACAGATGAATCTGAGGTAAGCCTGCTTAAAATGCTTCACACCTGAATCTGTATCAGTGCTAGTTCTTTGTCAGTATGGAGGGAAAAATACTATCTTGTTGCCTGTTTTTAGAAGTTTTGCCAGTACTATGTAGCAAGGAATGTTAATCTGGGCTTAAATTATTAAAAAGGAGCTGTGATTTGCTATTAGAATCTGCTATAAATGGGGCAACTGGGGGGGGGAGGTTTAAATATAAAGAAAAGTGAATTACATTGAGACTCAAATTCAAGTGTGTGCACTTTTGTTTTGGTAAAATGAAAATTTAATTGTCACTATGATTATATATGTAGTAATACTACGTTCAGGTAATTACTGTGTTATTTTAAAAGCTTCACAGTCTAGATTTGATCATATTCTGTAGAATCTTTGTTCTTGAGATGCAATTTTGCCAAAAATTGTCTCATGTTCTGGAGAGGTCTGCCTACCCTGCTGTAGGTGCTGGCAAAACTGCACCATGGTTAAGGAGAGAAAGGGAGCTTACAGAGGGTTCAAGAATTTATCACTGAGCAGTAGTGTACTGACTTCAAACCTGCCATCATTGAAGGAACCATGAGAGATCTGGAAAGAGATACTTGACTTCAGTGTGGTCTAGGATGACTACAGGAAGGAAGAAAAGTGTGGTTGAGCAACTTCGTTTGTGGCCACCAGCAAGGACAGATGATACAGAGCTGGGTATTATCTTGACAGAGTGCTTTCACCCATTATATATGTAAATGAAAGTGGCTCCTAGACTATCAAAACATCAGTTAGGAAGATTTTCTGTTCTTTGTCTAGGGACAAATCTTCATGCTCGGGATCTGGGTTTAAGCACTAAGCAGGCAGAAATCCTTCTTTCCAAGATAGTGGATACTCCAGAGGCTGCATTGGGGGGTTTTCAAAAAATGTTTTTGGAGAGGATGGTGGCTTTGTTCCTTGTGGGATAATTTTTTTTCTCTTCCGCTTTTCACGAGCGGCTGTGTGCAGTTGGCACTGTAGGGGATTCCTGCTGAGAAGCAGGTATTTCTTTGGCCCTTTAATGTTGTTGTGTGGAACAGCTGCCTGGACCAGACTTTTTTTGCCCAGTGTGAAATGATTTCATTCTGAATTTTGCTTTGTGATATGAAGTGGATGTAGACAATGACTGGGCAAGGACTCAATGTTTAGTAGAATAATAATCTTCTCAAGGGTTGACATTCACAGGATAGTGAACAAAATACTTACCTGCTGAGGCATTTTTTTTTCTTTAAAGCCTATTGCAAGTGAGAACTTGTTTTAGTGGCCTTTTTAATGGCCTTTCAACATTTCAGCCCATAGTAAATAAGTATTTACAACAGATTTAATCATAAAGGGGTTGCCAGGTTGTTGGGGTTTTGTTTGTTTTTATCTTAAGTAAAAATAGGGATCATGCAGCTTTCACAAAATTGAAAGTCATACAATTTCAACAAGACCTTTCTTAAAGTTGATACTTTTAATGTCAGTTTCACATGCATAGAGAAGGGAAAAGGAAATTTGCATATTGAAAATGCAGATGTTGGATCTAAAGAACAATCCAGTCATCATTCTAATGCCTATGACAACACTTTTCATGAGTTGTCTTTGAATAGTAAGTCCAATCTGTATTGTCTTGACACTACGCAAGTAGCTGAAATGAAACTTTGAAACCATGTTTAGAAAGTGCTTAAAGGAAGTAGTGAACAATTTTCAGAATCTTAAGTGTTTACATTCTAATGATTATTTGGATAGAAATCAAAAATAGTGGTAGAATCACAAAGTCTGAATGTTGTCAGTCTTTGCTTATATTATTTGAAATGTAGTCAGAGATAAGATTGAACTGATGGCTTCACTCTTAGTTCTTGTGATCATAAAATTGTATGATTTCTTTTAGGTGACTCATAGTTTGAATAACGAGGGATGGATTTTATGGTGGCAGTACTAGAGTCTGAGACTCTAATCCTTGCAGCCTGTGTGCTGTTTTGTCCATTGAAAAATACAATATTTATGGCATGGACTTTGTAGACATCATCGTAGTAATAAAGACTTTTGCATATACAATTGGTCTTGCACTTACTTTAAATTCTTTCTGTAAATTTGAAAATATTAGTAGTGGTTTCACAGGGCACAGGACACATCTAAGTTATACTATAGATGTCTGCTGTATTATGGAAGAAGGCAATTTTTAAATTCCTGATTTTGAGTGAATGATGTCCCTGTCTGAACAGGGAGTAAGTAAATAAAGTAAGTAAGTAAACAGGGATTACTTTTTTCCTGTATTTTTTACACTACTTTGCCATTATCTTAGTAAAGAATCAAGCATACAGTGATTCTCTTTTGTGCAGCAGCTCTTTTAGCATGATTCCTTTAGAAGTTCGTAGTAAGAAAGATGCTATTTCTAACTTGCTGCCGACTTGGTTTGTTTTGAATGATGGACGGTTTAACAAATGCCAGGATGCTTATTTGCACAGACTTGGTGGTAGAGCTTTCTAACAGGCCTCAAATGTGGGAGTGTGCAAAAATTGACTGTCTTTTATGTCCCTCAGCTAAGAGCCCTTCATTGTAAGTTTGGCTCCAACTCTGGCTTCCCAGGAAATTGAGTTCCTAAGGCTGCTTAAGTGTTTAATGCTTTTGAGCTGTTTAAATCAGAATGTGTCAAATTCGAAGGTGTCAGCAGAGATGGTGCATATGTTCACACGTTAAGCAGACCTTTAGGTGTAGAGATAGTGGTAGTTACTTGTGTGAGCACTTGTAGAGTGTTACAGATCTTTCCTAGTAACTACAGTACTGCGAGCGGCGAAGGAACATGCAGGTCGACTCAATGTGAGTGGTAAAGCATTGTTCGTTTATTATCAGAAGGCTGCCTATATTTATACCAAAACAATTAATTATGCCTACTAGTCACTCTCTGATTGGTGCAAGCTCTAATGGTCATATTTGCATAGCCCTCCTACTTGCGGTTAGCTAACTTTGCGGCTTCCTTATTTTAGCAACTTACGATACCAGCTCAAGGTCAGGGAGTCCTTGGGCATCAGCGGTTTCACACGAAGCCTAGTTATACTAAAAGCCTGCTTACGCTAAACTGCTAGAACAAGCTCTGCTTGTACAACTGCTCAGTTAAGCCAATCTCCAACACAGTACAACTTACACTTTTTTAATCCTTACATATGATACGAGGTATTACAAGCTTTGTCTTTTCCTGTAGACACACTGCTATGTATTATACCATGATAAGATGAGGAAGCATTATATCTAATGCTGTCTTTTAATTCTCAAGAGAAAAACCTACTTGGTTTGCTAGGTAATTGCACTGAAGTCTTGAAGCACAACTATTTTATTTTTGTTCTGGTTGTTTGGTTTTGGTTTTTTTTAATTGTGTTTATGAAGTATATTTGCTTTACTTTTCCCAACCCTGTCTAGTCATTGAATGTGCTGCATTTGGGGCTGAGCCTGAGCAGGTTTCTCTGGCTGAAGAGTCCTAGTATAATGTGGTTTCATTGGCTTACTGAGTTTTATTTTACAGCACCTTGAGCTGCACGTTTGGACTGTCACATTTTGTGAGATCTTAAAAATAGGCAACAAAGTACTTGGACTTTTGGCTGTTTGTAAACTGTGGAGGAAAAAAGTCTGCATGAGTTACTTACAGCCTGAATCTTAATTTCTGTTTTCAAATTAATTTTCTTTCTTGCAATGTGTCTGTCTCTGTAAAATCTTACTTTTCTCAGTTGAGCTGTTGTCTGTCAAGCAGATATTTCTATTTTGGCAGCTGATGAGCAAAAGATGATGCCGATAAATGTATAAGTAAATAGTTAAACTTTCTTCAGTAGCAGTGCCACAAGGTGATAAGGTGAAATGCACAGTGGTATTTTTCTTGCATTTAAGTTGATGCTCCCGTGCAGCTTGTAATTTCGTCTCTGAAAGATTTGCTTTTAATGAGAGAATCCTATTATATTACGTAATGGACCGTTGCGGAGTGTTTTAAACAATTTTTTTTAAATTTAAAACAAGTGATCTTTAATTTAAACCAAGGAATAGTTAGAGTACAGTAGTGCAAACAACAGCGTGTATTGTGAAATTCACTCATGAATCACTTTCAGTGGAACAGGTTTTGTATCTCTTAATTCAAAGGAAAGCTTATTGAAGAGTCAGCTTGAGTCTCCGTGCTGCTCTGCACTGTATTGCTGTAGAGTGTGTTTATTTACAGTGTGTTGTAGTTGCACAATATGGCAGTCGCCATTCATTATGTTACGCTATGAAATCTTGTGAGGTCAGGTGAATGTTATTTTTGTTTTCACTCTGTATGTAATGCACTAAACATTCCTATTGAGACTTAATTTGTACCCATAAAAGCATATATTGATTTTGCACCCTGGAAAATTTGTGGTCTGCGTAAATTAGTAAGTTATTTCAGGTAACTTGCATGTAGCAGAAAAATGTTTGGAACCATGCCTCAGTGTCTCAGGACCTTCAGCTTCTGTCTCAATCTCAGACTTCATGTACAAGTTGATTCTCAGCCTTCATTTACAGGTTAATTATGCTCTGCCTCTTTCTTGCCTGTGCACCCCTCCTTTCACCTGCCTTATAAAAGGGAACAATAGTTTCCTACCTCTGAGAGGTAAAGAGAGGGTTTCAAACCCCATTTGTGAGTGTGAGGTACTGATAAAATTAAAGTCATGATGTATCAAAGGCCAGAAACTTCCTCCTCAATGAGGGAGTCAAAGCTAAGTTACCATCCTGGAATTTGGTTACCTATTTGTTGAAGTTTTCTGCTCCCTTCTAGTTTACTGCTGGGGCTGTGAGCAGATTGCCTGGTCCAGTACTTATCTTCGTTACAGGGAGCACCTTTCCAAGAATAAGTGTCACTGGAATCATAAAATGAGTGCTATGTCTCATCCTGTGATTATGTAAGGAGTTCCGCTGATTTTTTTGTAGATGCTGCTGTACAGGGTAAATCTTTTGTTCCGTATTGTTGGCCTGTTAAAGGTAACCACCAAGAAAAAAGGCAGGTAGGTGCAGATGTTCACTTTCTGCAAAAAGTTAATAAAAATAATATTTTCTTTTTTAAAAAAGTTCCATTAATATGTGTATTGCTGTTTTTTCTCCTAGGTACTTGTGTGTGTTAGTCATCAGTGTTGCGTATGTTTCCATTCTAACACTTCCATGTTTATATCTCCTGTTCGTCATGTTTTTGGGCCTCTTTTCTGCTCTTTGATCACTGGTACCCTGTGAAAGGGATATGTTTGTTCGTTTAGTTTATTCTTTTATTTATCTAAACACACTATTAAATTCTAGCAGAATTTGTAGAGCTGAAAATATAGAGATTCTTGGTTAAGCCAGTACTCAAACACTTTATGGTGGTTTAGAAATATCCCTCTCTGATACACGTTTCCCACTGAAATTGATATGGTTTTGTTTTCTAAGGTTTTGAAAACTGATCAGAGCAGGAACACGGTTAGGAAACACGTAAGCCTTAAAAAGAGACAACTAAAAGCCTTCATGTTTCCATTTCCTTTTCAGTGCACTCCAGATCTTAGTCTTGTAGGTTGGGTCTGGATTAGGTCAAAGCAATTAAATCGTTTCAAGTAAATAAAGCATCTGGTAAAAAAGGTTCCTTGTCATATTCCGTTTCCATCAAAATGTTCTCTTAACATGGAGAGTGGAGCATTGGGCTGGAAAAGGTGAGCTTTTCTGTGGCGAGTAGCTTTTGAAGGGGCATCATGATTGCAACAAAAAATGGATGCTTGGAAAGTAGATTTGTCTGCTGTACCTCGGTCCAGCTTACCTTTTTGTCTCCTGTCTGACCTTTGCCAAAGTACTTCTTTTCATCGTGCCTCCTTTCCTATTATTCAATAATAGAATAGCTCTACGCTAGGTCGCCATTTTTCTCATCCAGTTGTTTTAAGCATATAAAACGGGAGAAAAATGCTCAAAAAGCATATTCTTTCACATACCTGAGCAATCTGAAGGGAGATTGCTTCCCCCTGCATAACTTTATGTGAAATTGGCCTTTTAAATCGTGAGAATGGAAGGAAAAGATACATACATTCCAAATAGAAAGTTCTCCTCCTTATTAATGAGAAAATGTATCATGCAAATAATTTATCAATTTGAGTCAGTAGGATGAGCATAGTAAATTATTTATTGAAGTTTAAATGGAATCTTTTCATACATTAATTTGAAAAACAAGTTTTCAGTGACTGGTAACTAACATTATAATATACATCGTTAGAGGATTGACTTGCAGGAAAAATGGATTATTGCTATATTCTTTTAATATCTTCTGGTTTTGAGTGAAAATTGGATACTTTGTTTAATGAGCTATTAATATTAACCAGAAGTGCCTGTTCTGTCTGTGTGTTGTGGAATACATAAGTAAAAATGCTGCTGTGCCTATTACATAAATTAAATGCAGTTGCAAAGCTAGTGTGTTAACAGAGTGTGCAAATGTGGCTTTCCCAAAATACTAAATGCATCCATCTGGGTGGAATAACACTCTGGCCTGGAAAGAAAGTAGTGGGGAAATTCAGCTGTTCACCATTTAGGTCTTCCACTGTGGTGAGTAGGTAAACTTTAAAAACTGCTGTTCCCAGAACTGCACTGTAGAGTTTTCATATGCAGTACATCACAAGGTGGCAACCAGACTGCTTGAGTAGTGTTCACAGGGGAAACAAATGTTTACCCAAGTTCCTTACTCAGCAAAAGGAAAATACAAGTAGAGATGTGTAGTTTCATTGAGATTTGAACTGTTTGGATTTTTCAGTGTTGGAATTGGATTTGGACATGGAAGGTGAAACAACCTATCCCGTGGTGCCTCTGTATGGTGCACTTCACGTGGATGGACTGGTTGTGTGCTTTTGAACACTGAAGTGGATTTGGAAGTTTTCGAGTGTTCTTTGCCATGCATGAAACTGCCAGTAAAATAAAACAAGCTGATGGGAGTTGAAGCGAGACCGAAGTGTACTATATGGACTTTTCAATACTTTTTTTTAACATGCCATTAATGGTGATTGCTCATGCACAGTATGTCATCTGTGTGTTACTTCTGCTTCACAACTTGGTTGGTGTCCAGCTCCTTCAAACCTATAGGAGTGAACCTTCAATTGGTGTTCCGCAGACATAGTGTGACATTCTGTGTACTACAACAGTTTTGTGAAGAAATAAAATGCTCTCTGCTTTGCCTTTTGTCTGTGTGTCATTTCATACTGTGAATGCAGCCCATTTTGATACATATTCACAGGCAGCCATATCATCTTAATTCCTTGCTTCTGGTGTGTATCTGCATTTACCCAAAGAGGTCAAGAGATTAAGTAAATCCCTGCAGAAAGTGCATGGGGAGAACAGGAAACTGCTGTGTGAAATTTTACCATCTTAATCCATATTTGTCAATTTCACAGCCCGGATACTGGGAAAGTATTGGTGATTTGCCTTATGAGGAACCATAGAGGAACTGGATGGGAGGTTATTCACTTCACTTCCTTCACTGAGCTAACATTACTGTATTTTTGCCATAGAACTAGAGGGAAATGTTTTAGCAGCATGAGTCACAAATGTGTTTTCATGGTTTAGAAATTTCCATCTTCGTGCCTTTTGTTGTCTTGTGTAGCAATAGTTGCAAATAGAAACTAGTTCTCGTACAGGTTGCAAACTTGAATAGATTTTTAGTGTTTGTTCCAAATGATTGTAACACCTATTCAAAACTATATCCATTCTCACAAAACCTGAGTTTGTATAGTGTTGAAATACAGCTGCTTGTGTTCTTTTGCACTGTCCTGCAAGTATTCTACAAAACTTGAGTAAATAATGAGATCTTTTACAAAGATAGTGAGATGTCCTTCATGCCCCCCAGTAATTTGCATCTTTAAGTGACAACCCAGGTTGTCACTTGAGATCAGTAATTTTATAATATGGTGCTCTTTATAGGAAATTGGAGTTTTTGGGGAGGTTTCTTTCTCTTCCCCCTCCCCCCCCCATATTGGTTAAGCAGGCTGATAAACAGGACCATGGATGTTTCTAGCTTTTACTCACTATTGCTTGACCTGCTTTTGAACCCGTGACTTCAAGGCGAAAGGCTCTTCGCTATTCTTGTTCTTAAACCAACTAATTTTTTTTCCGTTTTGTTAAAATTTTCTTGTGGGAACAAACTTTTAAATAGAAAAGTCATAGAGGAAAAGAGGTTGATGTTCTCTTAGTAAGTTTTTAGCCTCCAAAGGGTCTGGTAAAGTGCTTGGTATTTAAATTCAGCAAGGTAAATAAAACAGCAACTTGAAGTGAAATTGTGTTCCAATTTGTGCACTGTCTAGCAAACTGGGCTTTTGAAGGTTAAAGGCCTTAGTCTGAGCATCTCTTTGGTGTTAGATATTTGATTGTATTGAGAGAGATTGAGTCAGGATCCTAGTTCTGAAAATAGCATAGGTATTCCCTTTATCATTGAGACAGGAACAGAAGTCTGGAAACCCTATACTAGGGATGGAGAAACAGTAATGATCAAGCTGCACTTTGCAGTAGCTATGTATGCTTCTACTATAATTCTCCTTGATTGCTCTGTGTCACTTGTTTCTTCAGCACAAGAGGATATGTCTACCCGTACAGCAGAGGATGGAGTGCCGCCTTCTGTTTTGTCTTTGGATTTGTTTTTCTTTTCTTTTAAAAGAAGGCAGGGTAAGACCTAGAAATGGCCAGCAGGGAAGGTGTGGTGTTTGTATCATTTTAGAACATAGGAATCTTTTTAAAAATCAAATATGGCCATATCTACTTGAAGATCTTTAATACATGACTTTGAAGTGTTATCTTCTTCAGGACCGAATGGGCTTTTAAATTGCACTTTGTGTTTCTTGATTATACAAAGTAACAATCCATTTTGCAACAATAAAACCAAATTTTGGCAAATCTTTGTGTTGTGAATTTCCAGCTATAATTATCAGAAATAATGATTCTTTATTTTTCAAAACCAGTGTTTAGATTCCAGTTGTGAGAAGAAATCTGAGTTGGGGTAGGGTTTTTTCTGATTCCCATGTCAGAATGGCAAGCAGTAGATTGTCCTGTTGGTGGTTTCCTTCAAAAATGGCAGCATCAGAGGCAAACACTGAAGAAGGTCAGATGTTACAATGGAAGAAATTTTACTTCTACAACTTTCCAAAGGCAAATGTCCCTTCTCCCACCATTTCTGACCAAAACTGGTCATCATCTTCAAATAAGATGAGCTTTCCAAATGGTGCTGAGGAAGAGTAAGGCTCTGCTGGCATACATGCTCAATGCAGCATGTGTTAATAGCAGGTCAGGTTAGTCGAAGTTGCTGTAAGAAAACAAAGTCTGCTTTTGGGGTAGAGGAAAGTGGACAAATGTCCATGAATGTTCTTGGATCCCTTCTTATATCAAATAGATGTTACACTGAATCCAATTTAATATATGTGGTTCAAAGCTTTTACCTTTCATCTTTAAAGTAGAAGTGATTATCTGATGCCAGCGGGAGTAATGTGAGAGCAGGATTTACAAAGAGTGACTTTTTTGAGACTATTTTTATATATATATAAAAAGTATATTATATACATTATATATAAT
>VZSC01007881.1:95782-125482 GCA_013398225.1 Steatornis caripensis
TCTGCTATTCTTTCCTTTGCTTTTCTTTAGCATAAAGTCCTACCAGTGCCTGCTGGGAGGGTGGTTTCTTAGGATGAAGTTAAGGTTGGGCTATATAAGCCACCTCTGCTCTACAGTGCTTACTTGGTTATCCCTTTTCCAAACTTGACCTGCTTCAGGATGAAGATTTTTGTGCCATGTCTTCTTACAGAAATGGCAATGATTTCTTTTTAACCTATTGTTTGAGTACAAGCTGCTTTTGAGATGGAGAACAGGAAAAAGAAGTGTTTCTTGGATTCTATTTTTAATGTATCTATCTCTTTTTATAACGTATGTGTCTCCAGTGCAACAGATAAGTTATATCCTGGATCAGGTGGACAGGGTGCTTCTTTTTTTCTTTTTTGTAGTTTGAAGAAAATGATTTTGATGTAGAACCACTTGCCTTTAAAAGAAAAGTTTTCCAAGGAACTACTTAATGTTTTAGAACAGAATGGACTGCCTATGTGAGAAACAAAGCAGCTCTGTGATATCCTTGGCTATTTAAACAGAGAAGTTTTCTGAATGAATGTTGTTGGCTGCTGAACCCCTAGACAGTTTATTCTGAATTGGCTGCTATACGTCAGAATATTTTCCTCCTAACCTAAATGTTTTGAGATCTTGGATTGCAGACTAGAGGCATTGCTATCAAAATCTTTAGTGAGGTCTTCCTTTTGTTCTCTCCTGCCAACGCCTGTTTACTGTCTCCCCTCCTGGGGGATTTGCATTAGAGCATTGCCATGTTGTAAATCTCAAATAAAGCCTTAGCCTTTCTTGAAAAGAAAGTGAGCCACTTCCTAAAGTCCAACAGATGTAAAGCATTCCTTGTAAATGCGCTGGGGCAAAGACTATTTTCTCTGGTTCTTTGTTGGGTCCAAAATGAGCAAATTCCTTCAGAGAAGTGTTTCCACTGATGGAATGGCAGATGTAATTCTACCTTGAAGTTGTAAATAGGAGGAGGATCTGATGTTACTAATTTCTGGAAATTAGTAGTGTATTAAAATTGTTCTGAGTAAGTAAAATAGTCTCTCATTAAAGAGCAAGCAATTTTACCACTGAAATCGTGAAACTGTTTGCAGTAAACAGCGTGGCTGTGGAGTGAATTTTATGTATTTTTCTTTTTGAAAGAGTTTTTTTAGCAGTTGTTTTCTGTCTTATGATATGGCAGAAACAAGTAGTAAGAATAACAACGTGAAGCCCTCTGTCTAGAAGAAATCAGTTATGTAATTCAAGAAATTGTTCTGCATTTGAGTCTTTATCTGTATTTTTCAGAGTTTTGATGGTTTTTCTTAAAGCCAAGTTGGGTAATAAAAAATTAATTACTTTTTTCTTAATTGCATGTGTTAAATGTGTAAGTAGAAAAAACAAACCATACACAGGAAACTTTAAAAGTCGCTAGGTCTGAAATAGTGTTAGTATATGAAATAAACCAGAATGGAGAGAGGGGTTTTTATTTTACCCTTTTTAAAAAATATATTTTATTTTAATTTTATTTAAATCTTAATTATTTAACACCATTACTGCTACCGTAGTCCCCTTGATTTCCATTTTTCTTTCCTAATCTCAGGTAACCATGTTCAATAATATAGATGGGCTTGGAAGTTGAAGAAATAAGGATTTTGTTTTTCCAATAAATCATTTATTTTCCATATTGGCTCACATCTGGATTTGAGCCAAATTGTAAAACAGAAATAGAGACTGATCTCAGGGGATTTGCAGGATAATTACTTTCTCATGTCTCCAGCTGCTGTGAAATTTGAGGGAGAACAGGTATGTTGCATAATCTACAAAACTGCCGATTTTTTAATAATGGCCCTGCTGTTGAAGGCTTTAGCGTTGTAAAATGCCAAAAACAGCTGTAAGAAACACTAAAATGTAGTGGCATCCCTGGAAGTTCTGCTATCATAAGGTGGCTTTTTGTTTTTNCTGCCGATTTTTTAATGATGGCCCTGCTGTTGAAGGCTTTAGCGTTGTAAAATGCCAAAAACAGCTGTAAGAAACACTAAAATGTAGTGGCATCCCTGGAAGTTCTGCTATCATAAGGTGGCTTTTTGTTTTTGTTTTGTTTAAAAAAAACTTCTGAAGACTTCACTGTAATGTCCATAGCAGCAAAACTATCTGGGTATCCTGAATTGCAAATACTGGCCCTAGTGCAAAAGATGAAATCACATGCTTTACTTCGACCCATAAATAGTCACAGAGGCATCTGTGAAACTAACATAGACGACTAAAAAGTCTTTTCAGAACAGAGTCTTGCTCTCATGTTGCTTTTAAAATACCCAGTGCTGGATGCTGTGCCAGGTAGATGTCTAGTCTTTTCGGGTTTGCAGCTCCTTTTGTCAGCAGCAGTGGAAATGTGTGCTTTGAACTGGGGTGGGAGACTTTTGGTTTGGGGAGAATTGAGAGACAGGAATTTGGGGGCTTTGGCCTTGGGTGGTGCTGGTGTCTCAGCAGCCACGCCTGTGCTCTTGCATGAACCCCTTTCCTCCTTGCCTAGTGTGCTTTTAGCTCTTGCCAGTGTGTCTGTCTTTGACAATGTCAGCCGCCTAAGATTAACTGATATGCATCCTCAAGTAACGTATGTTTGACAAACTGGTGTTCTCTTGTATTAGGGTTCAGTGCATTGAGTGAGATGAAATGTGTCAAACGCACTGAAAATTATTACTAAAAGGCAAGAAGAAGGGGGGAAAAAAGCCTGCTAATGCCACTGACAAAGGATGATGCAGGACTGATTCACAGCATGTTAATTCCAAATGCCTCTCCATCTTTCTCTTCTTCATAGACTGTCTACAATTTATTAATATAATTATTGCCTCAACTGACATCTTGTGGATTAAAGACTTGTAGATACGAAGAAAGCTGTACAAACATGTTTAGTTAAGTAACAAATCAAAAACCTTTCGAAGGGCAAGAAAACCTGCCACCATTCTGGTCTTCTAATAAACATCAAGCTTAAAGCAAAAATGGTAAGAAGTCTTGGCTGGTGCCAGTGATATTCTGTGAGAAGGGGAAACCGCCTATTTTACAAGTAGGGCGGATTTAAATGTTTCGTGTGTCAGAGGTGTTTCAGAGGTGATGCACGAGCCTAGAAAATGATATAAATAGTGTTGTAAAGCTTCTATTAGTGCAAAGAAACTGAAGTCCTTTCAGCATGCAACATTTGTGAGCTATTCAAGACTGATGAAATTTCAGAAAGAAGGAAACTTTAAGTAGAGGCCTCTTCTTGTAGCATTTCTTTTTACTACTTCTTTCCTGGACTCACCATTTTTTTTTCTAATTGTCTCATGTTGTGTAGTGCTAAACATTTATTTATTTTGTTTTAACTGGAATGACAGAAATCCAAAGTCACTAGGTCATCTCTGCTATGTTGAAAAATTAAAGGGGAGTTCCTTCCACAGTGGTATTGTTGCCCTTGGATCTATTTGTTAGAGCACTCACCAGCCTTTGGAGCATGCTTCCTTGAAGGTCCGTGGCCTGTTGGTTTTGCTGATGTCTCAGCAGGCTGCAAAGAAAATGTCACAGTTTTCTGTTGACTTGATGTGCTTTTGAAAGAGTTTAATTGCTAACAAGAAAAGCATATTTACTAATGAAGAAGCAGCTGTTGTTAAGCTCTAAATGCTGTTACTGAAAATGATGTGGAGCCCACTAACTGCTGTGAGAGATAATGCAGGATCTTTCAATGGGGAAGGTAACTTTTAGCATTTGATTGTATAATGAAGAAGTTACTTTGAATGAAACTTTACATGAGAGTTTAAGACTAAGATGATATAAATGTCATTTATTTTGACAGACTACTTAAAATTCCCTGTTTATTACTTTAACTACATCATTTTAGTTGTCACTGTCAAACTGTGAAAGAAGACTTAGTCGGGAAATGAAATGAAGCAATAGAATTTAGAGTAAAGATCTGGGTAGCTGTGTGTTAGTATTTGCACGGTGTCACTGTGCCTGTTAAATTTGAAGCTGAAATCCTGTGTTTTGTATAAAACCAAGCATACTGCTGTAAACTTAGTCTCCAAAAACCGAAGTGAAAATTAAGGTTTTGATCGGAGCAAGTGCCTGTGCGGGGGACAGGCTTCCTTCACCTCCAAGGGACCTGCCACCCAAATGGGTGGTGCAGTCCTAAGGCTTAAATGCTGTCAGTTAACCCCTAGCTCTGCCCAGTGAGAAAACTGGAGAAAAGTCACTTCCTTTGGGATTTTACTCAAGACTTGGATGTCTACACCCAATTTAATTGCCCTTCTTTTTCTGTCTCCCTGTCTTTTCATTTTAACTGCAGGTGAATTGGAATCCAGAGGTTTTTACAGTAGTTGTGGGAGTAACTCAGATGGCCTTTTCAGTCTGGCTTTTTGGATGTTATAAAGGCTTGGAAAGTATGCCTTATGGTGTTTGTTCTGATACTGTGCTTATTAGGTTGTTTGTGACCTGGAGTGTTTCCAGTGGGAACTGTGGAGCTATTGAAAATGAGGACCCTTACTTGCAGGAATCATGGTGTACCTGTGTGTCTCTGTCACTGGATGAGAAGTGAGGTAGCTTGTCTAGACCAGCAAAAATTGTGGTGTTGGGGCCTCTATTCCATAGGTCTAGAAAAGTATATTGTCTGTCATGACTGAAACAAAAAAACTTCTTGTAGATGTTTTGCACATCATCTGTATCCTATATAACTTTGATTTGAACGGAGCATTGCTTACATTTTCACTTAAACAAGGAGATCAGATGGATATGGGAAGGTATTTGTTATTACTAGAAATGTTGCTTGGAGTATAGATGAAATACAGGAGTTTTAAACAATTGTAGTGTCATGTATGATTAATTTTTATAAGCTCAAAACTGAGGAAAGCATGACCATTTAATTAAATTATTCTTTCAAGCTTGTAGCTTGCAATAGCTCTGTAGCTTCGTGCAGAATAATGTAAAAACTTTAGTGTGGAGTATGGGTTCAGCTACAGAAGGTCTGGTATGGTCCAGCCATTTATTTCATGAATGCTGTTAGCTCACACAAGTAAAAGACATGCTTGCACACTCAGAAACAGCAACATGTGTGCAGTAGATTAATTTAATCTCAAATATAAAGCCCACATACTTTATCAGCTGTTTCTGGGATTGCAATGGTTTCTTCCTTCTCTTTTGAACTTTTCATTAGCAGCTATGTTGCCCATGCACCTTCTTTTGAGAAGGATATCAGCATCGTCTTTAGACTGAATGATCTTTCTACAACTTCATTACTCTCCAAATGTATGTTGTTTTTCCTCCATTTTTTTTATGTAGAAGCATAGGAGGAAGTTTCCTTTTTGTCCTCCAGTATCAATCGCTTTTCTACAGAGTGAGTATCCCGTTGTCTGTCAGTTGCATTTCATGACCAGCTCTAAACATACTATGTTTAAGGTGCCTTAGCAGCCCTGTTTAATGTCACTGGTTTCAGTAACAATTTGCTAATGGCACCTCTTAACGAGGTAAAGGGTTGTGACTGAATACTCATATGTCACAATTATCTAGACATAGCAAGTAGTTGAGTTTCTCTTCACTTGGTAGGATCCTATGGTACTCTCTGTGTTTTCTCAAAAAAAAAAAAAAAAATCTGGGAAATTCTAGGGGTAAAAATACCTCATTATGGGAGAATGCTAAACATGAAGGACATTACTACTATAGTATTTAATACAGCATTGTTGGTCAATGAAAGGGCAAAATTTCCATTGTATTTTTTTACCAGACCTTGTAGGAACTCTGAGTCTATTTTTGTGAAAGATCAAGTAGGAGACCTTACTGTATTTCTGCTAAGTGCATTTACATGTGACATTTTCAAACATTTTTGAACAAAATTATTCATGACATTATGTAGCAACATCAAAATCATCAAAACAGTTCTTTTTTTTTCTTCCTTTCCTTCTAACTCTTTCACTCTCCAGGTTTGGTAACATTTGCTGTTTGAATACCTACTACCTCATGTGCTTATTTAGAAAATGTAATTTGTGTTTGCAACTGTTACTGACCTTTTCTCTAAAAAAATGCCCTATGCACCATAACTTGACAACAGTATTAGGCAACAAAGTTTATTTGCTTTTAACGAACATATAGTAACACAGTTTCTAATTTCAAAGACATATTAAACAACCACGCACAGTAATATTTTTTTAACCTCTGATTTAAGTGAAAGATTACTTTTCTGTAGTGTAATTGGCTTTTAAAAGAAAGCCTCAAAAGACTCCTGACAAACTTCAGACAACTGTTAAATAAGGAACATGCTTTTCTGTGCCTTCCAGAAACTTAGTCCTTGACAAGACTAGATGCTGCTAGGTTGTTCTGTCTTTTACTACTTGTTGGTATTCAAAGCAGCACAGATTCTCACCATCAGGGATGTCCCTGCCGTACTGGGAGCTTTCTGGTTTGACCAGGGGATGTTGACTGGCATGAGACACATGTTCAGCAGTTCACTGCTGCCATTTTCCAGTAATCTCAGAAGCATGTTGTGCCACTTGAGTGAGTCTCATACCCTCCCTAAATGCTCTTTGCTGGTGTACAGCTGGGCCACTGGGCCGAGTTGCTCTAGAGTTTTTATTAGCAGCAATGAAACTGCTACTTTGAGGTAGCACTGATGAAGTCTTTCCATAAAAGGCTGATAACAGATGTGTGTTTTCTAAACCCTAACAACCTTTAAAAGCATAGGGAGGATTTTGAAAGGTTTGATCCCTAAGCAGCTAGTACACTGCTGATTCCTAGAGCTGTTTTCCTTTCAAATGCCATATTATACCTGGATGGCATTTTCCTCTACAGGGAAAGCAGGCACTTGCATGCACGTATACAAAATAATAATAGTTTGCTTGTCAGAATTATTCAGAGTTCTGGCATTAATAAAATATTATTTGCATTAGAAAATGTTTTCCTAGTTAGAAAGTCCAAAGCCACGGAGTTCTGGAGGACGATGGTTTTTATACAAGTTGACATTAACGATAGAGCTACAGCCCTTTGTTTCCATTAACAATAAAAATGTAGCACTATTAAAAACACAGAATGACATAACAGGGGCATAATATGATGAACAAAACATGAAGGCAAAACTAAGTAGTTTTTTCCCAGGGGGGTAAGATATGATTGATAACGAACTTTGTAAATCTAATAAAGGTTCCTTTCTTCTTTAAAAGACATGACAGTGTGTAGAGCAGTTTTTATTGCATTCCTAATGAAATGCCAAGTGTGGACAGTCCAGATTTCACCAGTGTTGGGTGTTAATACCCTCAGAGTGTCTGCTGACAAAAGTAGCTACTTTCAAACTGGTCATCTCCACTGTGATTCTGCTGAGGAAGCTAATTCCACTTAGTGTCCTGTGACACAGGGAAATAAAAGTTTAAGAAATTTAAGAAATGACTGTTTTGGTGTTGGGAGGTGCAGCACTGTAACCCTAAATTGGCTGCTAAATAAAGTCTGTAGTTGCTGCAGGTCTTGGCAGTTTTGAAGATAGGAGCTGTGAAATGTGAGCAGTGTAAAGATGGAGGGATGAATGAATGTTTGCTTTTTTGATCTACTTTATTTAAAGTTTATTATAAGTAATCATGTCTACACTTCTCTGGTATTGAAATAGAGCCTCTTTATATGTAAATGCATTGAGGAATTTGCACAGGATCAATTCATCTTAACATGTAGCTTTCCCTATCTTACTGTCACAGTGAGGATGTGGCATACAATATGCCGCTTACGGGAAGTTACAGTGCACTTCATGATCCAGTTTCTGCTTGTGTGAGTACTCTCCTCCCTCTCCCCCCATCTTTTTGATTTGCTTATATTTTTAGGATCCTGTCAAGAATTAGACGCCCAACGTTGATCATTGTTGAGTATCTCTTACGGGGTTTGTGAGACTTTCCCAGATGATATAATTGCAAATAAAGGAAGTTCCAGAGTTGGTGTCCAAAGAGAATACAATGCTTTCAGTAAACAGGAAATGACTTATGCTGGTCTATACCAGTGTTGATAACTGAACGTTTACATGGAAGATGGCACTTTAGCTCTAGCTGTTGGCTGAACTTCAGCGTTGATCACCCAGTGTAATATTTGACTATACCAGGAATATGACTACTTATGTCGTTTTCAGCCAGGAAAGGGAGTTCCTTCCCTTACAATATTTCTGCTTCTTCCTGATTCCATCAGTGAGAGATCTTTTCACTGATATCAGTAGCCATCAGGTTGGGATCATTGTCTGTAGTGGAATGACTGACAGGCTAAAATAACTGGAAAAAATACTTAGTGTGGTTTTTCATTGCAGGAGATGATAGAAGGAAGAAAAGTATGTAGTTGTGGAGAAAATAATGGCTACATAATGGAATGTATGGAGAAGCAGGGATGCTAGGCTCCATGTGGTCATGTCCTCTGTCCTGTGTTAGGTCAGGGAGGGGAATGAGTGTCATGGCTGTTGTGAAAACCTTCCTGGAAATGATGTTGGCACAACATGCATGACCCCTGAGAAGATTAGTCAAGACTCTCTTTGCTAAAAGTTGTTTCATCAAAGCACCAATAAAATATAATCTCTAGAAAGAAAACCTGTCCTGACAAGAACTTGCACTGTATGACCTGGTTGGCGTCTCTCATCAGTCACGTCTCTTAAATGTGGCTTATGAAGAAATGGAGAAAAATGTCATACTTTCTACTTTCGGGGTTAGAATTCTACAAAATCCTGTTAAATACATTAATGACAGTGGTGGTAGTATTCTGTTAGTAACAAGCTGTGAAAGTGCCCCAGTAAGTTTCATCCTCGGAGGTTTAGATATAGTTTTTTGGATTGTTCTTCAAAGCCCAATTTATAACTCAGTAGCCTGTGTGGAAAGTTAATGCTCAGTGGTGAATTCTCAAAGTTCATTGTGCTTAGGGAGATGTTCCAAAAACAAAGCAGTTAGAGAAATCAGTGTGGTGAACCTCCAGGTTGCCTGGTATAGTCTTCTCCCAAGCTGTGTTGAGTCTTCTGAGGAAGGTGTATGTAGTCATTGCCTGCAGCCCTTCCTGAGTCCCCCACCTGTACTTCAGCCCTTCCCATGGGTGTGCGATGGGGAATACGGCTTCCGATTTTCAGATGGCTTTAATACACAGATAACAAAGAAGCAGAGACAGGTTTAGGATGTACCTTCATTGAAGTGCTACAGTTATACAGTGTATGGCCAAGGGGACCTGGGGAGAGGAGGAGATGTGAGTAGTTTGTTTACTTTGGCACAGAGCTCCCAGGAGAATATCTCCTTACACACCAGTGTTTAAATAGAAAAGAGTTTCTACTTTGGATCCATCAGGAATTAGCTAATGGTTAAACTCTGCTAGGAAGAAGTGTGGGCTTTCAGTATAGATTTGTTTTCAGTAATAGTTCTATCATCCCTAGACAAGCATTCTGATTATCTAGCAACTACTACAGATTTAGCGAGATCCCTTGTTAATTTTTTTTTCCTTGGATGTTTTGGGTTTTTTTTCATGGTCCCTGTAGTTGACAAACAAGATTAAGGGATTCACTGATGTGGAAAATATTGAAATCACTGTACGCTTTTTGGTCTTTCTCACTTTCTCAGACTACATATGAGAGATTCCTTGTCCTCATATTCCCTTAGTTTTAGACAAGCTTTTGAGATCTTTCTTTTTTGTAGGCAAGGTCTGCCTTCCTGCAGACAAAATAAAACTTAATGTTGTTATTGTTCTTTGTCCCAGACCTTGTCATTCTCCCCAGCTTTCCCCCATCCCTTTTCTTCTAACCAATATAATCTCCCATTTTTCATTTGGAGAATGACAGCTTCCAGAGTGTTGTAAGAAAAGCATTGGAGCAGGAATCCTCACCTACCTATCAGAATTTGGCTGCCAGTATTGTTGAACAAAACCTCCTCGGTGTGGATATTAATAAATTTTCATCAAATGAAAATTGAAGTGTTGTAAATTCAGAGTTTATTACTTCTATTGCAGGCAGTGGTGAACAGCTTATTCTGTAACTTTTAAAGCTGCTGTTTCAATTTAAAGCTTTGTGTAACTACGTTATGTTTCTCGGTTGTGTCTAAACATATAGGTCTGTGTGTGCTTTTGTCTTGTTATAGGTAAACCGTGATACAGCATCAGAATTTGCTGTTCTGAGTTGTTTTTCCCTCCATTGTATCACTAAAACTACAGATATGCAAAATAGGCGTAATTCAGTGCAGCACTGCAGCATCTGGGGCAAGAAAAGTGCATAGTTCAGTTTCTTCCTTTTAAATATAGTTCCCCAGTACAAGACGTCTCTGGGCATTGGTGTTCTGAAGTCAAAACAGGTGGTACAAACAACACATAATACACTTGTGCTTAGCTGTTGCACACCTTCCTTTCTTTTTTAATAGTTGAAGACCCTCTCACTGTCTGGTTGATTTGCTGTCACCGCCTATCACTTCTGAAAATGAAAAGGCCCTGAAAAGTAGAACTCCTTTTTTGACAAGTTAGTTAACTTAGGCTTTCTTCTAGGTGGGCTGAGCTTCTAATTTTGGATTGGAAAGGCACCCTTGGAGAAAGAGATTATTCAGTACTTGCTTAGGTTTTTTGGTTCCCCCTCGCCTTCCCCCCCACCACCCCCAGTAGCCTTAAAGGCGTTGTCTGCTTATCATAATTCATTGGTGTCGATGTATATGGAACGTCTAATTTATGGACGTAAAAGCTGAAGTGTTGAGGCTCTATTCAAAGCCTGTTCTTCATCCTACCTAGAGCAAGGCTTGTATTTTGAGAGGATCTTAGCTTAGTTATGACAGTAACTGAGGCAGTTTCTATTTACAAATCAGTATTTTGCACTTGGATACCTCCACTGTGGTAGAAATAATCCAAACATAAAAATGGTAGTCCTTACTCCAGTGGGCTAACATTTTAAGCAGTGGGTTTGTTGGTTATATTGATGTGCATTGGAGTTTTGTGAATGTCATACAGATGGTCACACATGAATAAATGAAAAATAGATACTTGTAGGAGACTAATTTTTTTTTTATTACAATACAAACTCTGAGTGCATACAATTTGCCTTAGTGTGGAGAGCAGCTGCATAGTGGTTATGTAGATTCAGGTTGATATTAATGTAGCAGGAAAGATCTATGGGTGTTTTTCTTCTTTAGGTATGTATATGTGTGTGTATGGATAGAGAAATAAAAATGTTTGGGTTAATTTAGAAAACATTTTTGAAAATTCTTTTTAAAGAATGGATGAGAAGGCTACTTAAAGGGATTATATTAGCAATGGGAATGTCTTAAAGTAAAATGAGCTTTGCTGTAAGTATGACCGAACACTGCTTTGCTTTTCACACTCCTAATGTGTGTGTTGCTTGCCTGCTAACCGTGGCTAAAAGGCAACTATTAAAACGTTTAGATTCCTAGCTTGTAAATATTGCATTTTTCACAGAATTGGAGTGAAATCCAGTCTTATGTTTCATGTTCATCCACTTCATATCCATTGGGATGCAGCATTTGTGAAAGAATCAATTATCCATTTGTTAGTCAGAAAAGCTTTACAAATTATACATTAGCAGATTGATTTCTCAGGTTCACCGTTGGGAGACTGATAGTATAAGGTGGGTTGATGATGAGTATCAGGGGAGAAGGAGTTGCCACAAAGAACACAATTAAAAGAAGCTTTCTGAGTGGCTGTGAATTTACTTCTAATTGAAGAGCTGACATAATCCATACTAAGTGTGTTTATTTCAAGCATTTTACATTAGGTAATTGATTATCACGAGGTACATTGTAGATACCTGGTTTTCCTTTCCTTTAAATTTAGAATTTTGCAAAAGCCTGCATTTAGACCCCTGCATTATGAGCAAGGTGCCTGCTAGCTTTTTCTCTTCACCCTAAACTTTTCTTTCTTCCATTAAGGTAACTTTTTTTTTTCTATAGTGTCAGCTTGACATTATTGATTTTGAAAAGTCAAACTTACTTATGTTGTCCAGAATTCCAAACGTGTCTCCATCAGAAAGAAAACTGCAGCTAATGGAAATTCAGCTGAAGGTGTTACTTCCTTCTTTGCCAGGACTTCCACACTTTATCAAATTCTGAAGCTGTTCCCAGGTTAATAATTTCAGTGTGTTTCCTTCCATAACTAACAGGATCCTCCTTATTGCCAGATTTGGATTGTGTTGCTTTAGAAATACTATGTGTGTTACTATTACTTGTACAGTACTGGAAGTATCATTGTGACCGCAAAGAAGTTGCGTGTTTTTCCTTGTTTGGCCTAAAGCTAGGCATTCTGATTAGGTATAAAAGTAGTTACCCAGTGTAGTGCTAATTAAGTAATTATCAGTTATTTCCTCAAAATTTTATATGAATCTGTATGTGTTTTTATGGCATGGAGTTTAACATTAGATTATCTATTAGTTGAGTAATATTTACATGGATGATATGTTCCTAATTTTTAGATTGACACTTTGACCTCAGATTGCTTTTGTAATTCTTGATTTATTTTTTTTAAATATGATGCCTGTAAATTTTAACAGATTTTTTCCCACCCATTTAAAATACCTTTAAAACAGTCAACTGACCAAACCCCAGAGCATATCCTGGTTCTGACTGTATTGAAAGATCAGTCCTCCAGATTGTGATGAGTTACTGACTACCCATGTCTTCTCTAACCTTGAGTGATTCTTCATCTTTTGTTGACTTGTAAAGGCGGATGTTGTAGGAAGGGCATTTATCCTCTGTACTGTAAAAACCGAAAACTATTTTCTTTTGCCAGGCAAATTAAACTCTTCAGTGAGTTAGCTGGAATAAGGTTTTAAAAAATCACAAGTGAAAGATGGTTGCAACTCCATGGCTGAGTTGATAATGTTTAATAAAAACAAAAATATTTAAAAAAATAGAAGCAGGGTTAGGAAGGGTAATCCACAAAACCATCTAGGCTCCTCTTTTCTGAAATATCAAAATTATCCACAGGGTGTTGACAGAATATAAGTACAACTAAATTTGAAACAGTAAGTAACTTTGATTGGCACAGCAGTATATTTATAAAAATATTCAATATGAAAAGATGAATTGGAGCTGATTCTAGAAGAAACACTTTGGTTTAGATAACACATGTACCAGTTTTATCTGTGGTCTTTTCTTTCCGATTTCCTGGATAGTTTTAGATACAAATCTTAAACAGCTTTCCAGTGGAATGTAGTTCTGGAAATGGTAGGCTTGACTGTTACTTAGCTCTGAACAAGAAGATCCTGGCGTTAGCTATTCTTCCCCGTGCTGTAACTTTATTTTAAAATGTATTTAATATTCAGATTTGACTGGCTTTAAGTTCATGGTCTATCATCACTTTCTGAGCCCCATAGAAAGTTCTGACTGGTAAAGTCAGTGAATAGGCTAGTAGCCAATAGTGCCAATTCATCTTGAGTGCTGAAAAAAATTACTCTGTTTGCTTTGGCTGGTGTATATTGTCTAGAATAGCATCTCCTACTGGAACTTAGCTGGAGGTTTGTGTAAGCAAGCAGGTCTGCTTTTAGTTGAATTTGTCTTCCCTGATTACCATCTGTGTATACTGCAGACAACAGGAAAAAACAATTGGAAATACTAAAAGTTAAAAGCAACTGATACGGGTGTTGGGCTTGTAGAAGGCTTTTAACAAGTTGCCAGTTATATACAGGGTCATGAAATACTGTATCATCAAGTCTGTACTTAATAAACCAATTTTGAAGTACTGTGCACAATTCTGAATGTGGAAAAAAATGCAAATACTGTGAAAATTGCCTTTTCTCCGTAGTATTCTGCGTGTATATAAGGAGAGGCTTTGCTTTGCTAGGCATCATTTGGCTACCTGAGTGCAATTTAATCTCCATTTAATCTCCAAAATGTGCCATGTGGCTTCCTAACTGCAGTGTGATAGATAAATTTCATCATCCTGCTTCTTGTCTTCATCTTTTACGTGAAGATAACTTACATAGTCTACCTTGCCTACTTCCTTCACTTCATTTTTTGAGTGTCAAACTTTATCAAAGCTATTTGCCAGCAACATGAGGACAGTGTGGACTGCATGACTGAGGTGTCAGCTCTTCTAGAGTGTCCTGTTTTATTTCTTTTTGTCTTGGGCTTTGTTGCAGTATAGTGTTTCTGAGAAAGCCCATCATGCAGGAGTGCTGCTAGATCTACAGTTGCTGTCCTGTCCTGACACAGATGTAGGTGCTGGAGAGAGAAACCATTTGAACATTGTAACTTAGCATATGATCCTGTGTCAAAGTTTAGGCTCATCAAGGTGGATTTTTTGCCTTTCCAATTGTAGAGGAATAAAAGAAGATAAGAACTTTTGTGAGATAGTTGTGGCAATGGCAACTTAGATGCAGCCCAGAACAGAAAACCATACCACTTCCATGATGAACTCAGTTTAACTTACTATTCTTGTTCTTTCAGAGGGCCAGAGGGAATGGTGGAGACACACTGGCATTTCTTCTCCCTACCTTGACAGAGACAAAATATTCTCTTGCACCTTGATGATCAAAGCAGAAGTTTAGAAAGACCTTATCAAAGTAAGGCAGGAATAAATTGCATGCTAGTAATTTTTAAGAAGCTTCTAGAAAGTGAGATTGACAACTGTCATGTCTTGCCTTACTCTGCATGCTTCAGTCCTGGAATTAGCTAGCCGTGTGTGTAGCAGCTGATAATGAGAGCTTTCACAAGGATGTTGACCACACCAGCAGGCTGGTGGGCTTGAGCTGTGCTCCTTAGCTGACACCCCTCAAATGTGTCTGCAGAAAGGCAGCAGGGGAATGCACACCAGCTGCCTATACTGCCAGTGATGTACTCGCTTCTGATTTTGAAATGCAGCAAATCGGCGTAACCACTCTGTGGCAGTTGAAAATACTTCTGAAACACCTAAGTCAAGGAAGTCTAGTTTGACTTCTTCCTCAGCAGTGCATTTTTTGGCAAACAACGCACAGCAGAAAGCCCACTTTGATAGGCAGTAATTGCAATATTTCTATGTAGCATTTTGTGGGCGACACATAGTGAGACCAAGAGTGGTGTTTCCTGCATGCAAGGAGGTGGGAAAGCAAAAGGGCTGGCAGTGTCCTTTTCCCAACTCATCAGGCAACTGTTGCAGTGCAGGGCTCAGTTGTTCAACCTTGGTTAGAAAGAAGCTCCTAGAAAATGAAATGTGATTTGGGCATATATTCTTTTCAAAGTGGAAGAGAGGAAAACTTCATTTCCCTGAGTTGGAATTCTTTTGCATGTGAAAGATTATGGGGGAAAGCTTTCCAAAGACTGTAAGAAGGCCTCAGTTTACCTGCTGTAGATGGTCCACCTGGACAGTGTGTATTTATATAACTTTTTATTAAGTAGTTTTTATGTAATTCTAACTGCCATAGCATATATAAGGTCCTGTGATATCTTAGACACAGTCGTGTAACATCTAATGTGACCCTCCGACTCCAGCACTGTTCCAGTGACACTTTCTTTTCACACAAACATACGATGGATTTCTCTTTTATTGTACTCAGAACCACAGAAGTGATCTGTTTTGTGGTTCAATCTGTTCAAAATTTTATGAGTAAGAAAAGTTGCTCTTAAATGTGTAAGAGAGACTTACTTGGGTGAAGACCCTTCAATGATGCTTGAAATGATATTTGTTAGAGGGTGAAATCAGGATCATGGTATGTAAGAAGGTTCTTGGTACTTGAATATAATTGAATGGGATTTTGTATGCGAGAGGATATGCATTGCGTTACCCAAATGATTTTGTAAGTTAATGCTCAGTATTTAAGGTAAGAGTAGATGTTTAAGGTGAAGTAAACAGTAACATGCCATATAACCTGTAGATTAGAACCAAAAGTATATCTGATCTGAGTAGGGAAAGGAAAAATTATTAAATTGGGGGAGTCATCAGGCTTTTTCCAGTATTTGTCTAAGAGTGAGTACACCTATGTTGCACTTCAATACCTTCCAATACTTGCTTCTGAGAACACTATTAGAGGAAAAAAAACAAAAGCAAGAGAAGGAATTTGAAGGAAGAAATTATTGCCAGCATAGCCATTAGACCAAACCAGAAGAATTTTCAGTTGCTTTGATCTCTGTGTGCTCAGTGTGTTTTATGCTGATTTTTGATAGTGGGAGAGATTCTTAACAAATGGCTGTGGTGCGCAGGTGCTCAAGATCTGGGAGCCTGGCATGTCAGGATTGCTCCAGAGCCCTGAGGCATGTAACTGCAAAAAATGTCCCATTTCTGGGTTAGGCAAATTGCTGGAAAGAAGGCTGGTTTTTTGCATTGTCATGGAAATACCTGTTCTGTGAGGCTTTTTTGATTCATGTGACTAAACTTTAACAACTGTTAACACACAAATTTTCAGGATGTGTGTGGGGCATTAAAGCGTGTGATTTCTGATGTAACTTTAAATTCAGCTTTAGAAGTATTTTTTCTTTTCTTTTCTTTTTCTTTTTTCTTTCTTTAGAGCCCAGTGAAGATAAATCAAATCAGCCTGGATGAAAGTGGAGAACACATGGGTGTTTGCTCAGAAGATGGCAAGGTACAACAAACTCGTTCATACATTTAATGAGGTAGCAGGTAGTCCTCAGTATTACGCTTGAAATAATTGTGATACCTGTGGAGTTAATTCCTGCGTTTAACACTGCTGCTTTGACCATCCATTTTGAGAACTGAACTCACCTTTGAATACTCAAAATTAAAGTCAAATATATTTTGCACAAATGTGCTGTAGGAAAAGTAATTACAAGAATGTCAATAATGTAACTGGTATTAAGCTGATTAACAGCTGTGGCAGGAGGACATGTCACCTTAATCATTACTGCTGTGCCAGTTATACTTCAGTGACTACTCTGCTGTTCCTGCAAGACAGTAGTTTAATGCCTTTCTGCTATAAATCCACAAAATTGGATTTTGTGGGCATGATTTCTGTGGGCTGGTGGTTTTCATTTTCACACACGTTATGAATGTTTCTCTTGAATTACAGAATCTTTTGATAAGCAATCATAGTTTATCAGAAGAATAAAGTGTCTTACAACAGCCACATTAAATAAATGTAAAATCAATATATGTACAGTTTCCTAAAAAACTGGCACCTACTTCCTTGACTGAGGGAATATATCATTTCTGCAGTGTATAACTAACAATTATCAGTGCTTCTCTGGAATGTTGAGCTGTGACATTTAGTGGCTTTGGTGATTGATTTTCCACTTATAAGAATGTCTTTTTTGTTTTTAAGTCGATGGCAGTCTTTTCTAATGTTGGTTTGCAATGATAAAATTCTAATGCACAGGGTGTATTTAAGCTTCTTTTTAAATATAATGCTCATATACAAATGCAGTGCACTAAAAATCATTTAAATCATTTCTCAGTATCCATCAGACTTACTGAGAAGAACATTTCTTACAGAGCAAACTAGGGAGGAGGAGGAATGCTGGTGATCCTAATGGATGCATCTCATTCAGCAGCAGTTCTATAAATTAAAACTAAAATTGGATTTGCAGTAGGCAAAATGAGGAAACAACCCCTTTAGACTGTATGCTCTTGGGTTTTTTCCCTACAAGTAGGTGGGTTTTTTTCATCAAGAGGCAGATGGCCAGCTTACATATCCAAGCCTTTTGTTTCTCAGAGATATCTTGATGTCAGTATCTGGACACATTAATTGGGATACTAGCACCTATCAAGTGGGTTGTAGAATTTTACAGCCTGTGAGAAACACAGCAAGAGTGTCCTAATTGTCTAAGCAAGATAAGAAAAGGGTCAGTAATTGTGCAAGGTAATAAAAAAATGTTGAGCTGGCATTGTTGGTTTGGGTGTTTTGAATGGTGGAGGGAAGCAAGCACTTGCTGTAAGGGTTCCTCAGTTCTGGCTGTGCATTACTGACTCAAATATGTATGTTGCAGCGAGACTATAAGCTGTGCACATTTTTCATATATTAAATTAATATTAAAAATATGTGTTTGATTTCAGAAACATTCAAAAGTTCATAATCCCTAATCTGATGTGGTTGTATTTGAAGAGTCCAATACTTTAAATGGTGAACCTATCTTTGTGCTATACAAGCCAGTCTAAACTATGGTCCCCAAGCCAGGGCTAAGTCTAGTAATGTTTTTGACACAGGGCTGGAGTATCACAAGTACATTGTTCATCATATTTGCATTTCATAGAGTCCAGAGACATTGATGCTTCACCATATGCTACCCTGAAAAGGTCTTCTGGAGGTTTGAAAGATCTGGGTGTTGCAGAAGTTAGACTTTCCACTTGACCTGGAAAGGCGGGTCTGTATGAAAGAATACACCCCTAAAATGGGTGAAAACACATACTTGTGTGTTGGGCTACTGTATAAGAAAATGGCAGAAATTCCTGGCCAGATAATGTAGCACTTCTAGGTTCTGGGTCATAACAAAAGTATAACTTTACACTCCGTGTAGGTCTTTCCTTACTACAGTGGGAGTGTTTGTATTGTAAGAAGTTAAACACTTGTATAAGTGGGTGCAAAGTCATCATTAATTCAGATAATTAAGTAAAAATAATTAAATCCTTTTTTTAAAGCAGAAAAAGTGAAACAGCTTAGTTTTTCTTAAATCAGTTTTAAACAAAAAAAAGGGGTATAACAGACCTGTGAATTTTGAGCGAGCTGCGTTGATGCAAGTATTTTCTACCAATTAATGAAGATATGTCCTGTAGGCCACTGCACAAGATTTTTGCAATAGGCAGGGAGTGCATTTTCCCATATCAAAGTGGATACAATACGAGGGAGATGGAAACCATTTGTCTTCTTGAAGGAAGGCCTTATGATGAGAACCCCCTCCTCATATCTGTTCTGCTGTCTGATGTATTTTATTTTACTACTTTTTTCTTTCTTTTCCCACTCTCAAACTAGATTTGGATTAGCTACATTGATTGGGAGGGTGGCATAGCAGCACAGTGCAATTCTCTAACTGTCTTGTGAGGTGGCAGCCAGACCTAATGTCAGAACCTGGCACCTGTATGTCACACATGGCCAACAAGTGATTTGGGAGCCATTTGCAGCTTTTTTGTACTGCACGTTTGGTTCTTTGAAAACCTTCCTTGCCGATGGACTCAACTGCATCTGGTCACCACTGGCATGGAAAAGAACAGAAATCAAAACCACCACCACCACTCTGGTCTGGCCACTAGCTGGGGAAAATAGCTGACTATTGAAATATTAGGGTATAAAAGGAGAATTTTGGTGCTGGAATAAGTAGAAGCGGAAACAGGATTGTAGCTTCAGAATTGTGGAGGTTTTTTAGGCTATTTTTTTTCCTACTTGTATGCTGTCTTGAAAAACCTGGATCTGACCCCTAACTTTGCTAAAGCTCTCATATCATTTTATAACAGTAATATAATTTGCACCCTTATTAGCTTGTAACTTTTTTATAGAAAGAAATATAAATTATGTTGAAAACCCATGTGCTTACATGTTTTAGTGTCATGTTTAATGCCTGCAACAACTTTTATGTTAAGAATATCCGTAAGGTGTTACATTGATCATTTTCAAGAAATGTGGCTTGTAGATAAAATATGTTTGTTTTCCTCCTTTTTGATGACTGAAGATTGGCTGCTTCTTCCACATGTGGAAGCAAAGACATGCACTGGAGCGGTGGGTTCTGGATATTTAAAATTGAAGAGGACAGGCAAAATGTAGTGGACTGTCATCATGAAATCCTTTTTCCAGCTACCCAAAAACATGAGCTGAGTAGGGATAGAAAGCAGAAATAGATAAATCCAATATAGGTTTGTAATATCAAAAGAATCACTTTCTCTCTGAAGAATAAAATACATTGAGAAGTAATAAACTGTTATATGGTGTCCCTAGAGTAAACATGATAACATGTATTTTATGCTGAGTTGTTTTTTCCTCTTTAGTTAACTGGCTCCATTTTGTTTTCATACTCTTAAAGGAATGTCATATTGCCATGTTCAATGTATTATAAAATGTTGAAGGCACTGTTGCTAATGTTAATTGTGATAAATTAGTTTTAATTTGAGATGGGGGTTTTCTCCTTTTTGAGGATTTTGCTTCCATGGAATTTGCAGTGTTGTGTTTTAACCACGTTTATTCTTTTTCTTCCTTGTTTTTTCTTTCTGTCATATTTTCTCTTTTCTCTGTTTCTTATTTTGTTTAGTCTGTTGCATTGGATATGCTGTGTCAACTGGTGAAAACAAAAACCCAGAAAATAAAATCCTCTAGACATCAGCCTGAAGGTTTTCTAGGCTTACAGCCAGGCCCAACTCAAATAAAACCCTTTGGTTGGCTTATACAATCACAGCTTTGCGATGCATCTCACTGTCTCCAAATATTGATTTTCCAATCTTTTGGAGCAGTAGCACAGCCTTACACAGTGCATGCAGCAGTATTTTTAAAGTGTGTTGTTAGAAGCAGTATATTTGCTAATGAGTAGTAGACAGAGCTGATAATGCTGCTTAGGAGATGTATCCAGGAGACAAGCTTGAAAGGGAGATGGGGTGGTTTGAGATGTTTTTAACTTCACTGAGACTGCTGAACTTTGAGCCACTCTGAGGATGGCTTAATTTCTTGCTGATGGCTTAGTTCCTCTTGTGGTTTACTTGAAGTCTAATTTTTTTACTCTGTCTCCTTGACTGTCTGCAGGAATTTTGGGGCTTCTTGTCCTCTGAACTAATCTTTTTAGAGCCATTAAGCCTCACTTTTGTGGTCCGTTGCTGGTATTTACTGGCTTTGTTCTGCAGATTTCTATCTAGTGGTTTTTTATTTTTTGTTACTATTTTTTGTTTTCCCCTTGAAGGAATCATGATGGGGATGGGGAGAGAGAAAGAAATAAGGTTAGATGTCTTAGGTCTTTGTGTCTTAACTTGTTGAACATGCAGAGCAGAGTTACTGAAGGGATTACCTTTTTCAGAAAATAAGGATGAATGACTAAACCTGTCTGAGAATCTACTGAAGCAGATTTGCTGTTGGAGTTTTCCACTGATCAGTCCATGGGGTGCTTTTTTCTGTCCCTTCTCCCATCAGTGTCCATCCTTGCTGGGGTGATTGTGTTCCAACAGCTTCTGGCAGTGGGTGGAAACCTCTTAAAATCATAATGAAAAAGCAAACCAGTTATTATTCTTTGTGGCAATTGTAATTAGAAAATAAATTGCTAGTTCCTGGCCATAAGTCTTCAGCCCTATTCTACTCCTTGGTTCTGCAGAAACTGAGTTGTCAGTTGTCACATGTGAGAATTGGGGAAGGGAATGTTGCATGTTGGATGAAGAGACGTGAGCCTAGAAGAGGGTTGTACTTACAAAAAGCTTGAGAAACTGTAGTCATAGCATCTAAGTGTAATAATATTTAACACTTGATACCTCTGTACCTGTTGTGTAAGTTAAGGGAAGAAAACATTTAAAAATCTGTTAATTCTCTTGACAGCAGAAACATACTTCGGGTGTGTGTGTGTGTGTGGTTTTTTTTAATGTTGAACGTTCTTCAGATGGATTAATTCTGTTGGATATTCTGATGGCCTATGGTTATGAAGTCAATGCTGGCTATTAAATGTACTGAGACATCAACATAGATGAGAAGGGAGGAATCTTCAGAGAAAGACATTTCCAGTGGTCATGGAATAAAACAAAATAGCACTGAACGCACTTGGGAGGAGGAGAGGATTCTGAGAAACATATGGGACTTGGTTTTCAGGCTGGTTTTGCTTTATTGTCACAAATTTCTTTTTTCTTGCGTAAACCCGATATTGCTTGGAGGGGAAAAAAATCCTACAGTTCTTTCTCAGAAAGGAAGAGTTTTTAATTTATCTTCCCCTGAATTTTATTATGTTGCTCTTACCTTACTTAGATCAGTATCTGTTAAACAGATTTGATCAGCCTAAAGCAAAAGGAACTTGTAGTTTTTGCTGTGTTTGTAACAATAATAAAAAGGAAAAGGATTCAAATAATTACTTTTGCACTGCTACAAATATTTAGAGATACACTCTAATAGAATCCAAAGATGTCTCAACTCTGAATTGTTAAATAGTACTTTTTTTCTTTAGGAAAAAAGATGTAACTGTTAGCATTCAAATTAATCTTCTAGTTGTTAGTGATTTACATTCACCTCTAATTGTCAAGTGGTTATCAGGTAAATATTTTTTTTGTTTTTTATATACTTCTTTAGGTGCAGGTGTTTGGATTGTACTCAGCAGAAGAGTTTCATGAAACATTTGACTGTCCTATTAAAGTAAGTGCTTGTTTTAATCTTTAGTAATTGTGTTGTTGTCGTCTTTAATAACAGAAAGGTCACATTGAATCTAAATGAGAGAGTGGAACACTGCTTCCTTGTAATGTTATTCAAGTCACTAGAAAACAGCTATCTATCTCAATATAAAAGCTTTTGATCTGGTTAGGCAGGAAGAAAGCCGATCTTAGTTTTGTAAGAAGTATTATTGAGTTTTTCAAATACAAAAGGCAAAGTGAAAGAGAAATTGTCCTGTTTCAGCTGTTACCTGTCTCAACATATTTCTTTCTTTGTAGATCTGTGGTACAAATTCTGAGGGTTCTGCTAACTGTGAGGTCAATGTTTTGCAACCAGTTCTGATCTGTTAAACTTACCTCGGGATAAAGGGATGGGTGGCGATGTTGATGTACCCTGTCTGAAGGAAAAACTTCAGTTATACTCTGCCTGAGAGACGTGGGGCTGCCTGTGGCTGCCCGTTGAAAAAGCACCTCTAGTGGGCCTATGAGAACATCTAGCTTTTTTTAACAATAAATGTTTCTTACAGGAGGAAAGGTAGTGTTGGCAAATGATTGCATTTTGCTGCTTGGGGTCTCCCATGTTGCAGCTGCTCTTGGGGGGGGGGGACCAGAATGAGGTCATTAAGTTTTCACACACATCAGGTGCGACTCACTTGCCTCGTAGGGCCTTACAGCTGGATCTCCCACACTTGCCACGTAACACATAAGGCAAAGTTATCCTGCAACAGGGCTGAGGTGTGTGTTGCCTTTAGACGGGCCCCAAAAAAGACTTACTTGGGGTAACCCTTGGTTGCAGTGGGCCTGTGCTTCATGGTGCCAATTCTGCCGCTTGCTGTGAAAAAAAGTAATTGTTCAGTGTAACATGGCCTTTAGCATCAGGCATGTGACTTGTCATGTGCCATATAATATGGAGAATTTTCTTCTTTTCTAGGAAAAACAAACCGAGATCTCTGAAACAACTAGGCCCTACTTCAGAGAAAGAACTCAGCTGTAATACTTGATAATTGGCAAAGGATTATCTAGTTTATAAAGTGATGTGGTGCTCCCTGTAAACTCTTTATTTAAGCCACAATCCTATCTTTTTTTCCTTCTCCCTCCCCCCACCCACCTTCAGATTGTTGCTGTTCATCCTCATTTTGTAAGATCCCACTTCAAGCAATTTGTAACAGGAGGGAAAAAGGTAAGCAGTCATAGCGTAATGAACTTAGGCAATCTTTAGACAGCTTGTAAAAATAGCTCAGAAGGCTGTGCATACGATTTTTAACACCTAGACCAAAGAATTCTGCTTTTTCCTTCTCTTTATGCATTGTATTCAAAACCATTCTTACTTAATTAAGACTAATTCGGAGGGGAAAGGGGGGAAGTGCTGCACTTCCTCTGTTAAAAACGTGTTGCAATAAGTTGAGCATCAGAGTAGAAATGCTTCTGTGTACATACTCTGAAAAAGTCATTTGCATTTCCTAGGCCAGATTTCTCCATTCATTTTAATTTATTGAAGTGGGTGCTGAAGTTAGACCTTAATGCTGATCTTCTACAATGCATGTTGGTTTTGGCATTTGGAATTTTTCTTTTGCTTTACCTGTGGGTGTTGGGTTTTGTTTTTTGTTTTAAAATAAACAAACCCAAGTATCTTCATCAATTTTTGTTCCTGGTGTTGTTTTTTTTTGTTTGTTTTTTAAAGTAATTCAGGGCAGCTCTTGGTAGAGTAGAGCTCCTACTTTTTTTAAGTACTTATATCTGTGTAGTTAGGTTTTCTACTTGGGGCAGTTGTTATTTTGAATGTACATTCGGTGTCTTACTGGACGTAGGGTGCAATTCTGACTTCCAGATTACAGCTCTTTCCAGGTCCTACAAGTATATTGTATCACATTGCATATTTTCAAAATACGAGAAGTTTGGTTTGGTTTGGAACAGTTTCTTTAATTCATGGAGTTTTATGTTCTCTTATGAATTAAGGATGAACAATCCTCATTTGTAGATGCATCAAACGAAATGCCATGGCTCTCCCTTACCAGCATGTAAGAAATAGACTTCTAGTGCTGAACACAACTTAATTTTCATTAACAGTTCAGTATTTTTCAAAGCATAGCTGTGTTTTATTTTGATTTTTAAGTGGCATGTATGCTTGACAGCTTTTGCTGGCTGGTTGGAGTTGGTGGTGTCTTTTAAAATAATGCACAGTCAGTGTATGTGTTTGTCAGCCACCAGTTTGTGAAGCTTTTTAGTGCTGATAAAAGTGGTATGGAAGGAGAGAAGCAGAGAATTAATAGAACAGGGCTCTGTCAGGTGGTAAAAGAGCTTGCATTCACCTGATGCCGAACAGAAAAAAACATCAGGGAGTTAACACATTCTCTTTGGTTATCTTTGATTACTTGACAGGTTGTTTTATATTCTGTCCTCTGGGGAATGGCATACTTGTTCTTAATGCATTCATTTTTTGCTGAGGAACTTTCGTCTTCAGGAAAACTTTAATTGACATCTTAACTTAAGGTATTTAGCATTGAAATAAATATCCCTTGATGCCTGTAATTTGATTTTATTGATACATAAAACCAACAAATAAAACCTCTTAGCCTTGTGGTAGAAACCCTTCCCCTTTTCTCAGCTTCTCCAAAAGAAGCATATGTGCTTGTATAACAGCCACAACAAAATGCTCTATGAAAATTCAAAAAGTTAAATTCCACCTACTTACTTACTGAAGATATTTTTTTTTCCTGGAAAGAAAAAGGCGTTGAAAAACATCCCTACTTTTTATTTACACATCTCCTTAAGTGTAAAGCTGAAGAGCTGTATAGAGGCAGCAGGCAATGGGGAGTTGGTCCACAAGAGCGAGAAGGAGGCTAAAGCATACCACCTCAGGCTGCGGACCTCACATCTCTCGCCCTGTGTCTGGAGGTTGTGTAGTTGGGTGAGCTCCCTCAGGGAGGGGGGTGGGGAAGGGGCCTCCTGCGGCTCCTGAGCTCTCTGCGCTTTTAGCCTTTGCATGGACACAGCGACTTCATAGCTGGCAGCAGTGGGAGGCACGCTGCCTGTCTTCCCCACCCACACCAAGGCAGGGACAGCAGTAAGGGTCGAGGTAAGGCTGTCCTCATTTTGGATCAAGCTTAAAAGAAAAGGTTTGCTTAAGGCCCTCATGCTATGCTCCTTGCCTTAGCTGCATTCAAAAACATAGTGTGAAGTGTGTGAACTCTTCGCCCAAAGGATTGTGGGATCTGTCTTTGTTTTTTGTTGTTCTGGGAGATGGTGACATAATGTATATTAGCATTTTAAATGTTGAGGATTTTAAATAATTGTTTGCTAAGATAATTTGAGCAGATGAAAGGGCACAGAGAGAAATTTGGTCACTTCCTCAAACCCCTCTAGTTCCATTTATGAACATTGTTGTCTCGGAACGTGAGAAGGATGTTCTTGATGTCCTGCTTGAATTTCATGCTGATTTTGATTTACAGTGAAACAAAATAAAGAAGCCAAACCACACATGCACACAGGAAACAAGAACTTGCCCCTCCTGACCTTAACACTCTGTTTTCGCTCATCTCAAAACCCCACTTTAATATCTGCTTAAACTTACTAATTTTGTAGCCAAGCATCTGCCTCAGTAAGATCCTTAATGAATGGGGTAAAGGGGTTAGAACTGTAAATTACCACCTGCTTATTTTTTTGAGAAATATATAGTTCTGCATAACAATATAAAATGTATAAAAAATACACTTTTCAGTTCAAAGACCCACTACAGAGCATTCTGCAGATGTTCAAGGTGAACAAGAATCTCTTAAGAAAGAAAAACAGGAAAAAGTAGAGAGGAGGAGGGAAAAAAAAGCTGGGTGATGTGCTTCAGGGATGCGTGATGCAGGTCCTCAGTTCCCAACACAGGTGGATGTTTGGAACTTGGGTGAATTGTAGTGTGATGCTGAGATTTGCTATGTCTTAGAAGCTCAGTCTGACCTAAAGCTGACTTAAGAGCAGTACTCTCTGGGGTAACTGTTTAAATCCTTGCAGATTGTTGGAAGCTTAACTCTACGTGCATATGTTTATACAGGTGCTTAACTAGACATGTACTACAGTCCTTTAAGAGCATTTTTTCTCTAAATTGTAATATGAACTAATTAACCAATTTAAATTGTTTGCTTACTAAAGCAGTAGTTTTTAAAAGTAAAGAACTTTCATTAAGCTTGGGATAATATCATTGCCTTCTGCTTTGGGCTGGAAAAGGTTTTTTTAACCCCAATTTTTTTAATGAATGACTATTATCTGTGCCGAGAAACAAGGCAGGTACTGTGGAAACATTGGCATGATTGCAGTGAGAAGGCATGGGTACCATACTAAATAGAGGTGTTTCCCTGCTCCTATTCCCCTTATCTCTGCAATTAACTACAGCACCATTGTGATGACTTGGCAGATGATGGTAACCCTGAAATAATAATACCATATATTGTAAATAACAGGGCATTCCTGTCCAGAGTAGACAATAGAGCTTCAAAGCAAGGGAAAAGACAAATACTGTGCTATTGAAGGCCATAACCTTCTACCTTTTAAAAGAGGGTCTAATCTTAAAAAATAACAGGGTAAAAGCCAAGTAAATGAGGGTGGTAAACCTGAAAACAAGGTGTTCTTTATTTAACCATTAGACTGCTGGTCTTTCCCAACACATCAACTAAATGAACGTTATTGCAAAGTCCAAGTATCCTTTATATCCAGAGGGTTAAAGAGACAGAATTAACAGAGAGAAGACTGAAGGACATTTCAGTTCCAAAGTCAAGGTATCAGCTACTGCGTCTTACATAAAGATAGCTTAGGAGGGCAGGACAACTTGAAGCTTCTTTCTTGGTAGAGGCATTGATGAGACTCCCTTTTTCATGTTTTGATTAACATCCATAACCAGACACAAAGGTTTTTGTAGTTAAATTCCTAAGAGAGTGAAGCCTCTGCAGTGATTGAGTCACTCTGCTGTATGTGTAGTAATTGAAGTTTTTTTGGGGGTTCTCTACCTAGCATGGTAGTGAGGATCCAGCACAATTAAGCAAATGAATTCTGAAGCCAGTATGGAGTAGGATATTCAGTATCTTAAAGGACTGGGCTCCTCATTTATCTAGGATGTGCTTTTTGTATAACAAGTATTAATTTGAATATTCAATCTGAAACATTTTAAGGGCTAGGGAATCAAGATAAAGCTACATAGTGTATTTATATATATATATTTATGCTGGAAATAGATATACAAACATAATTCTAAAGATGTCTGTATTTCTTTTGCTGGAGAAGATACGCTATATAAACTGGTTTTCAAATACAGATGTGTCTGAACATGTTCATCCCATCTATCCTCCTAGAATTACCATCTGAGCATATGGATGCCCATGCTTAAACATTAGACTCTCTTTTCTCTGTCTCTCATAAAAGCAAAGAGAACTTAGTGTTACCCAGAGCAAATTTCTCATTTAAAATACAAATAAATAAAAAATACTATTTCAGTGTTAGAATCCTGGACTGGACCCACAGTGTCTCCTGCCTGAGACATGAAACAAGATGATCTAAATTCTTTTTCACTCCTGGTAGAGCAATGTCATATACAGAGAGAGTATAGTGATTGTGAATGATGCACAGCAGGGAAAGAAATAGCGTTCTTGGGGATCTGCAACTGCTTTTATGGGTAGTGGAATGTGTGTGTTAAAGTCAAGTCTGCTGGGGAATGTCTCGATTTTTTTTTTTTAATTGTCTGCTTTTTAGTGTCAGCAGATGCACTTTGCTTTCTGAGTAAGTAGATGACCTTTACCTCTGAACCTTATGATATGTACTTCATAATAACTGGTTGGACTACTTTGACAAATTATTAAATTGTCAGGATGCTGTTTGCAGCGCAGTCCATTTTTAGAAAGCAGATAGTCAGCTGTTTGGCATTATGTTGGGTAGAAGAGTACCAGACAAGAAAGGCAGATTGCTTTGTAAGCTATAAAATGTCAGTCAGAATACTCAAAAGGTCTGGTTTAAGTGAAGAAAGAGTAAATACTATGGCAATTTCTGTCCATGCGTTGGATAATTTCCCATAAGCAGGAAACAAACTGTAGCAGCAAGGAAGCCGCAATAATACAGGCCTGCAATTTTCTTGCTGCGATGTATGATGCCCAAATGTATCCCATATTAATGAGGAGATGAGACTTCGATATGTAGTGATGTGCTGTTTGATTAATAAGCAGATTATTTGGCTTACGTTTCTTCTTTATTATTACTTGGATGTGCTTTTTTTTCCTTTGTTATGAAAAAGAAAGCATTCTCCTTGTGCTGTAACAAACAAATTTGGCTTGTGTAAAGAAAGAACGGATCGTAGTCCTGTGTGTAATCTATAGTTGTGTGCTTTGCAAATGTGTCTGTATAAAACTTTTTTCATCACCTGAGGTGGCAAGCAAAGAGGATCTAAATTTATTAAATGTGTAAGAGCTTGTGTCTCTGCCTGTAAGGCTGCAGGACTTGCTTTCCAAGGTGTTAATTCTGTAGCTATTTGTGAATAGGCGACAGCTGGAATCGAGCAGTTGAGTTATTAAAAGTACAGCTTAATAAAAGTCCTATAGCATTTGTTTGTATTAAACTTCTCCAGATTTCCAGCTTCTCTGTCCATGAACTACAGCAGCAGCAGCTGTTCTGTATCTCACTGTTGCCATCACTTACCTCCCAATGCTGTTGGTTGCTACCGCTGCCTCCTTGCTTGATGTACCTTGACTGCACCTCCTGCCCTCCCCTCTATCCACACCCCAGCTCCTTAGACAACAGCATTTTGTGACGATATTTTGAAAACTCATCTTCAGTTGAAAACTTGGGGCTTACATTATTCTCTGCCTCATTCGAGCTTATTCAGTCCACTGCTGTCCAAACAGAAGTGGTATTTTTTTTTGTTGTTGCTATATGTTTTCCTAGTGATGCACAACTAAACAGTATGTTTAATTGTCACTTCATGTGACATGCTGTTCTGTGTTACTTTCAGATATCTGTTAATCTTGGCTGTGCCTGTAAATGTTGTTTTTATGCTGTAGTGATCCCTCGTAACCATGGCATTAGCGTTTTAGGTTTTTGTGATCTTGCCTGGCTGAGGGGAGAGTTAGTGACAAAGGTACCAAAAACCAAAACAAATGCCACAGGTAGGCACATCTTCACACTCAGGCAAACAAAAATACAGGACAAAGAAAATACAGGGAGTTTTTCCTTAATTTTTATTTTGTGAAATAAAAACTAATAATGCAGCAGTAGGGAAGGGTAAGGGTGACTCTTCAGTTACAAGTTAAAGTGTCAGCCTTTTTCATCTGTAAAGCTCCTCCAGATCTTTACAGAGAAGGTGCTGTGTTGTAGGGCTACAAGTAGGATTAGAACCCTGGACTTCAAGAAAGCTAACTTTGCCCTCTTCAAAGACCTACTTGGAGGAATCCCTTGGGTTAGGGCTCTAGAAGGCAGGGGGGCCCGAGCGAGCTGGTTAATATTCAAGAACCGCTTCCTCCAAGCTCAGGATCAATGCATCCCGATGAGGAAGAAGTCGAGCAAAGGAGGCAGGAGACCTCC
>VZSC01007881.1:127789-163885 GCA_013398225.1 Steatornis caripensis
CCTGGATGCATTCCTGTGCAACCTGCTCTAGGCTAACTTGCTTTAGCAGGGGGGTTGGACTAGATGATCTCTAGAGGTCCCTTCCAACCCCTACCATTCTATGATTCTATGATTCTATGAAACAAAGTAATGATGCTGTGCGTAGTGCTTCAGAAGTGTATTTCCCTTGAAACTTTGCTGTGTGAGAATAGACATCTTTTATTTCAGTGTTTTGAAGGTGGTATTGGGTAGTAGGATGAATTTGAGTTTAATTACTTCATCATATTTATACCACCAGAGCTGCAATCATTGGCCTCTTTGTTCAGAAGATTGAGAATTCCTGTATGTAGTTTTAAGGACTGGGATTGCGTGTAATTAGTGTTAATGCTAATTGCATGATAGGCTCCATTAAATCCAAGCACTAGTCTATTCTCTTTAGTGGATACACTCTAAAGCAGAGTTTTGGGCTCTTTTTCGAGGAGGTTAATGTCCTGGTAGTGAAAGATACAGAGAGATGTATTCACTAATCTGAGAATTATATCCGCTTGTTTTTAAAACCACAAAGGGTTCTGCACCATACTGTTGTCTCATGCATTTCAGTGTGTCGTCTTTTCTTAATGATCCAGTAGACAAGCATAAGCAGTAAAGAAGACTCACAAAATAATAAGTAGTGAACTATCAGAAGATTGCAATGTACTATGAAGGAGTGTGGGTGGAGACCCTTGAAGTCAAAGTTTGTTTTAGTTTATTTTAGCTATATTATATGTTACAATAATTGCAAGAGATTCTGGAAGCATGACCTAAGCACTGCTGTATTGTAACAAAGGACCAGAAAAATTTACCAGAGCAAATGAAGAAGGGGAAAATACAAACTGCGTTGCAGAGAATGCAAGAAAGTGATTTTTGTGGCTGCTTTTGAAATATAAGTACTGTGAATGCTGACTGCCAAGATAAGGGATTTATGGGAAGTAAAGCCCTAAAATATTTTTCCCCTACCAAAAAGAGAGGGAGGAGGGAGGAACAACCCCTCCAGAAACATTGGATTTCTGTTACGTGTTTAGCTTCTCTTGAAGTTTTAAATGGCTTTCTGGTGTGATAAACGTTTCAATATGAAGATAGAAAGGAAGACAAAGAAATAAATTAGGCTGCTGATTTTGAGAGATGCATTCAGTGAACAGCAGCTCCAAAACTCATAGTTCTGGGTTCAGTAACTCAGTTTCTAGGTGTCATTGCTGTAAGAAATAATAAATAAAATGCATTATATATGTCAAATTGCAGATAAATTAGTAAAGCACGTCTTGAGATTAATTTTTTTTTAAGCCACAGTGTTGAGTGTCCTTTGGCTTCAGTGGTGGACCTATTGCACTTGTAATATGAAACGGGGAATTCTGGGTATTGCAGTGATTCACTTCACATCTTTATTACAGGCGATACTAGACTGTTGTCTTCTACTGTCTTGGTCTGAGAATTTAATTAAGCATGTGCTTAGAGTTGAGCATAGAATGAAGCAGGATTTTCTTTTTTTCTCCTCACTGGTTCTTTCTCAGGTCCTTTGTTTCTTTGCAGTTTCTTACTTGGCGAGAGAGTCAAGAAAAAGCATGATGTTCAGGAATCATGAACAGTAACAAAATAGCTGTAAAGGGTCATTCCAAGCTCACTGTGGATCGTGTGTGTAATGAAGAAACTTAAATCACAATTCAGTCACACGCAAAAAAGATTCAAAGTCCAGTTAATGTAACTGACATCAATCAGTTTTAACCTTTCCCATCATCCGCATCAGTTTTCGTAGCCGTGTCCAGTAAGTCCATATGAAAATACTATGTATTTTGCTGTTGTCTTTATTGCGCGGTGTTGAAAGAAGTATCCAAGTGATAATCTTTTTTCTGTCTAGCCTTTCCATAGGAGTTTGTGAACTAGGAAAAAAGTAATTTTCAAGTCTGGATCAGCACAGCACTTAGTTTTTAATGACATCCTCAGCTTCTGAGTTGAGCTAACTAGTTTGGTCTGAGGGCTGCTCCTGTGTTTCACATCCACCTACCAGACTGCTAATGAAAATTCCTCTGTGTGGCAGATGGAGCTCTTATGAGTGTAGATGTTACCCTTGCTTGCAGTGTCTTGCCCTGGTTGCTGTAAAATAGTATATTTTTTGAGAGATGTGTTGAGTAGCCTTTTCATACGTGGAAGAAAAGTCCTGGACTATCTAAACAGTGGGCCTTCATGTGAGCTTTGTGAAAGACACAGAGTCATTTTGGATGGGGTTGAAGTGGCAAGATACATTTGAGTGAGATGTTTGTCTGGAGCGTGCTTCGGGCAAAAGTTCCTGATAAACCATCCCAGACAGCAAAGGCGTCAAACTTTTGGAGAAAATACTTGTCTTTTGGTGCCATCTTGTGGTTTTACGAGAGAGGGGCAGGCTGTGTAATTGCAGTTAAAAATCCTTTATTTCGTTAAAAGATGTTACTTTAACCATTAGTGTCTTATCATTTGACATACTTACACAAATATGGGTGTGGGGGAAGCCATATGTGAAAAAGCATGTACAGCTGGATCCTAGATAGGAAATACTAGCAACATAGGTACTCCATTTAGGTTTTAGTGTGGTAAAAACCCTTGCAGGCAGCAGTTTTACACCTGTTAATGGACTGGTACCTTAGAGTATGATCTTCATAGATGCTTCTGCTTCTTACTTACGTATCCCTCCAAGCGCTGCACCTTGCATTACTCAAAGTGATTCCACATTATAATCCTGTTAAATAACTTTCTGAAACCATACAGGAAGCGGTAAAAGAGCTGGACTGTCATGCAAAGTGTCTGCATGTAGTTGGGTTGTTCTTTGCTGTTTCAAAGCATTTCATAACATCTCTTAGGCATTTAGACATTTTAAAATACCTTCCTTATTTGCAGAGCCTGGGATTGCCCATCACAGAAGTTTTACGATCAACAGCACTTTTTGTACAGTGCAGTGTGGGACTGACAGACAGCATCTCTAGAGCCCTGTTGAAGGCTGTGTAGTTCCACATGGGGCCAAGCAAAAGGCCAAAGACTTGGGGATCTTCAATAATTTTCTTTGACTACACCAGGCATATGGGACACTTTTCCAATCTCTAGTTTTTTGGAGGGAAGGAGGAGCCTATCACCAGATCAGTGGATAGGTGTGAGACAGCCTGATTTCTTTAGTCAGCTTTCTGAAATGTTGTCACTAGTGCTATAGGCTTAGGTTCTCAAATGCCTTTATTTCTTTACACTTAAAATGGAAATAATTATACTTACCGTTCTCTGGAGAAACTTGATTGAAGTCCTGCTTACTAATATTATTAAAGTAACTTGAATTCTGTAGTATACAAGATTCTTGATGTATTGCTTTTGTTTTGTGATAAGTGTGCATTTTTCATTGCCCTTGAATCCAAGCAGAGTAAGGGATAATTAAGAAAAAAATTACCTGCCATGTTTACATACAGCACTGTGTCACAGAAGTGTTTCTTGTTGCACTTGTTCTTAGTTGCTGTTATATGAGAGAGGCTGGATGAACAGATGGAAGCCTTCGGTTTTACATGAAGGAGAAGGAAATATAAGAAATGTAAAATGGAGAGGACACTTAATTGCTTGGGCAAATAATATGGTAAGTATTTGTCACCTCTGTTAAACGAACTAAAATACCACTGTGTTACACTGATACTTGAAATGTTTCAATGTTAATTGCCAAAATATTCCATTGAAAAAGGGTACATTTAAAGAAGCGAGTGTAAAAGGCATTGAAGGGTAGTGTTCTAGATCCTGGTTTTTCATAGACATTTCTTCTGGCGTTTCCTGCTGGGCTTAGTCAGTGTTCTCCATATGATTGCCTCTTCTGAAGAAATTAAGGAAAGTATGTCTGCATGCCACTGTTAGGAGTGGTCACTACTGTACACCATTGTATAGCAGAGTTTTGACCAGTGCAATTTATTGAAGCAAACTGTCTAAGGAAGGAATGCCAATGTGACTCTTCTTTATATAAAAAATAGAACATTGCCACCCTTTCTCAAAAAAAAACCCAAACCTGCCTGGATTTTGTCTTTTGTACTAAAGTGACATTATCCTGTGCACTCCTAATGTTGCAGATTATAAAAAATTATAGCAATAATTTCTTATTTTGGTAGGCCACAGGAAAAGCCTAGACTTAGGAGAAAATACGCCCTTTTTGCTCTAAGTGCAATTCATATTTTAAAGGGAACCATTGCTTTCATGCTGAGTGGTGCATTTTGCCTATCACTGTATATCTAATTGATGGGTCAAGGTCTGTGTTTTAAAGCTCAGCAGTGAGGTATGTTTTGAAGTATGTGTCGTTTCTAAATTCCAAAGCCTTATTTTAAAATGTGGTGAAAGTACTTCTGAAACACTAGCTTTTCTCTTTCTATTGTTTTTCTCTCCTGAAGGGAAACATTTATTAAAATATTTTAAAACCATTGTTCTTTTATTCCTTTCAGAACCGGTTTTATAGGAAATTGTTAGAGGTGGACTTTACTTTATTTACTCCCCTTTAATAACTTCATTGGAATTGAAACTTCAATGAGTGCTTAATCACTATAACATTAGCTCTTTTGAAGGTTTTGTTGTTTTGAGAGCCATACAATTAAAATATATATTCTAGGTGAATCTGCTGGGAATAGACAGGACAGTTGAGGACAGCTATCCCCAGAGATCACGTGCCGCATCAGAACACAGAAAATTAATAAAATGTTGAGAGCCATCTGTCAGAGACAAAAAGCAATGGTCAGGTCCTATCTTTCAATGAAAAATGAAATGACACTTGCCCTCCAAGAGATTAATATATTTGGTTATTAGCCTTTCCTGTTCCACTTCACCTTTGTAAAAATTTCTCCATCCTCTAGCAAGGTTTTGTGTTCAATTTTTTTCTTTCAGAGTCAGAGAAAATCTTCTATAGCCTTGCTTCTTACTGTCTTTGCATGGTTGCCTAGTTTTTATTTTCTTACGCCTTTTTTCTTTTGGTATACTGTACGTGAGCTTGTTAGACATTGGATATTCTGACATGGGCTCCAGGTTATTTAGGCAAGGTCCAATTCTGCTCGTCAGATGCTCGGGTAACCCGTGTTTGCTCCTATGCCCTCTTCTCCTTCCTTCATGGCCCAAAGTGTAAGTTTTACAAACTGGGACACCTGAGGATCGAATCCTTAGAGGTGTTAGGCTGCCTACCTCCCATTTGAATAGGTTTTAGGCTCCTTCATGACAGGAAGTTGACTCTGGAAGTCTTTTTGGTTCATGATGCAAATGGCATACTTTTAACTATAGAGCATCCTACACTATTGGTTTGAAAGGCACTTTAAACGTAAGCTAGTCTATCCTATGCAGGATTTGCAGCCTAACAGAAGGTGTGGTATGGTGCCCTTTTATCTGAAAATCTTCCTTGAAGACAAAGTGGTAAGATTAATAAAAGATAACTTCAGTAAAATGCAGTTCAAGCAAGACTGCGGATTTTCAGATGAGCATAGAAAACGCAAAGCATAAGCTCGTTGTTTGTTACTCAGAGATCTGGACTCTGTACATTGCAGATGCTGTGTGTAAGTTTTTTCTGAAACCTTAACCTAAGAGATAGCCAATAGGAGTGTGTTCCACACTTACGGTTCTTCAGCTACAAAGATCACTGAAAAAAAACAACCCAGCCCCATACCACTTACTGCTCCTTGTGATTTAAAAAAAGAAAAAAAGAAAAGGAAATTAAAAAGTCAAAACCTGGCTTAGACCATGACCTCCATGTTTAGATTCTTTGACTTACAAACAGTTGAATCTGTATGGATGGGTATGTAGAAACTTGCAGTGGGGGAGAACAGAAATAGGCAGGGGAATCTTTTAAATCAGTTTTGTCACTAGAAAAATCCTAACATGGAATGGCATCCTGGACGCTGACCTTTCAAGGTCACTTCCATCCCCTTTTCTGTGATCATGAGAGTTGTTTTTTGTGCTCACTGAGCTTAAAGGAAATATCTACTAAAATGCTTTGTTTTATTTCAGGGACTTTTGTTTTTAAATCACTAAGAACAAGTCATTACTTAACATTAAATTAATCTCCATTTTGCTATTGTAAAGGTTATAGCTCACCTTTTCTAAATGGCATGGAAAAATCTGATTAATGGCTCTTTTTCCCTCTCTCTCAAATGACTTTAATCTTCCTTTCTTTAAACTTTTTGTTCTGTTAGTTTAGAAGATATCCTGAGGAGGCAGTGAAAAATCTCAGCATCCAAAACCAAGCATCATTTAAATATGCTTCCTTTTCTGTTTTAATGTAAGAGTAGAAATGCATTTCTAGAGAAAAACAGATTTAAAAACTCATTTATCTTAATGAGCTGTTGCTTCATGTCTTTTATTTTTCCAAAGTGGAAATTTCTGCTGCTCTACAGGGGCTGCTGTGGATCAGCTGGGATTTTTCATTTCTCTGATAGTAGCACCAGCCCAACAAGCTGGACTAGTTCGTGAACGGAATTGCTAATCTATCACTCGCTTATTAAATCTTTTCATTTGGCGTGTGAATTTAAAATATCTAACTTACTCTAATCCCTTTGTTCCTTCCTGGGTTAGATGTATCTTTATAATCAACAGCTTTTTGTGTTGGCATGCTCAGCCCTACCCTGAAACTTATGCCATAAACTGCTGTGACTGCCTTAGCGTACAAAATAATATGGGACATGGTGAGTAGGAGTTTGTCATACTGAATAAAGTTCTCCTGTATTTAAACTTCCAGGGCGTGAAGATACTTGACATGATCTCCAAGCAAAGAATTACCAATGTGCCTCGAGATGACATAAGCCTTCGCCCAGATATGTATCCCTGCAGCCTTTGCTGGAAAGATAATTTAACACTGATTATTGGCTGGGGAAATTCAGTAAAGGTACAATTACCTGTCTTTGTAATAAATGCTTGCTGTTATCACAGACAAACAGAGGATTATTTCTGAAAAGCAAAGACAATCGAAAAAAATAGAATTTAGTTTGACTACAGTGTGCAGAACTCCTGCTGCCATAGAAATGTCATTGGACTGACCCTCATGAGGAGGACGAGTGATAGACACCCAGCGGTCAGACAGATCTCTGTGTGTGAGCACGCAGCGAATGTAATCCTCAGGGACACTTCTCTCCTCTGTGCCTTGGAGAGATTTCCTCTTTTGAAAGCTTTTAGTGGGCTGTTGAATTCATTTCTTTTGATTAGCATTAAGGAAGAACAACTTACCATGAGGTATTTTTGGAGGGGATTGTTTTGGGAGCTGAGGAGGTTGTGACTACTGAAGAGCCACGTGATTTTGGTCAACCGTGGGGAAAAAAATGGGGGGGGGGGGGACGACAGGCTGCTTGGGGTTTTAGTCTGCTTTCAGCAGGGAACTGGCATTTCAAACTTGTGCTCTGCAGGCTGACTATGATTTGCTTAGACCAGCACCTGACATGAGTTTGTTACAAGCCTGTTAGCTGTTTTTTAATAACAGACTGCTACATCACTGCACAGTGGAAAATTAAAAGTGCTCAGTAGGAGTAGATGGAAAGGAAGGGTAAAGTGAGGTAGGTGAAGCGTAAAAAGCTTTTGGAGCATTAAACTTTAGTTTTACAAATGAGGAGGTTTGTCATAAGTTTGGCATCTGTCTTCCCCCTTGTATTGTGCGTGTTTCACAATGTTTGGGTATTTGCATTTCTTTATATGCACATACTCTCCTCCTGTTATTGGGAGTTGCAATAGCATATTCTTACTGAAATTGTAAGGTAATGAGACGCAAAGTGAGAGAAGATACCAAAACCAAACTCGCAGATGTGCTGCTATGAAGAAATCCTAGTGGGCAGATGTTTTCAGATTTCTCTTGTGTGGTCCATCTGCCTTCTCCTGTCCCAGCATATTTATAAGGCCGTGGGTTACAGCTACAACTTTTCTGTCTGGTTTTCTTCAGTGATGCGTCGTCACTATTTTACAGCCTGTGTGTTTCAAAATACAGAAATGTGTGTCTGAGTGCCTCAATAAGCAAAGGAGCTTCTGGGGAAAGTTAATATCATTTTAGGAATTGCAGTTTGTTCATCATAATGATCCAAATATCTGTTTCCTAGATTTGCTCAGTAAAAGAACGGCATGCCAGTGAAATACGTGACCTTCCAAACCGCTATGTGGAAATAGGTATGATTGTACGAATGTGCTCTTTTTCAGAACTGTATAAGCTTTAAAGGTCTGCTTTCACATTCTAGCCTGAAAAAGCTGTTATAGTTCAGAGGCAACATGTAGTCGTAATATAAATGTCTCCTTATTTGTAGTTTGAGGTTGTCATAATGCCCTCATGCATAGGGTTGTTTTTTTTGTATTTGTAGAGAATCTTAAATTCTGTGATCACCTGAAATTAGAGATCATTGTGTGAACAGTGGATGTCTTAACTTTCTGTTCACAGAGATTCCTACAGACAACTTGGTTTTTCATCTTGGTTAAATGATGATCAGTGTATTAGTAAGGAGAAAATAGATGCTACTTTATTCAATTATGTGTTGTTTGACTACACTGCTCATAACTTCTGTTTCTTTTTTTTAACATCTCCTTGGTATAGTGCTAGAAAATTGCCTTTTTTGCTTCTGCATTTTATGTTCTGCTTTGCTTTCTTATTTGTCTAGTTTAGATGATGTGAATAAATTTCATTATTGCTGATTAATGGAAAAGCTCTTGACAAAATGTGTGTATTAAGTAAAACTTAAAGTGGAATTCAAAGGAAATTTGGAGGAGAAGAGGTGATGTAAACAAAAAGTCACACCTGTCCCCAGAAGAAGCTTCTGGGGAAAGGTAGTATCTATGAAGAGGTAGTGCTGGGAAGATAAACAGGCCCTCTGGGACTCTGCAGACCGCAGCGGCCAACGTGTTCTAAACTGTGGTGCTTCCTTCTATTGACTGTCATGACCTGAGATTGTAGACAAGAGTGTTCAAGCAAGATCCGGACTTGGATTAGATGGTGCATGGCATAGGTGTATACTCTGCTTTCTGATTTCAAGAAAGAAGTGTTTAAAATAGCTTCTGAAAATCAACTGGGAGACTGAGAGACAATACCATGCCTGATAATAAAATGAGACCTGAAAGCTATATGTTGTTTAAGATTACATGGTCCCAACAGAGTAATTAAGTGTGGAATTCTAGGATATTTGGGAGAATTTAGTCAAGGAGAAGTTCAGTCTAGAGATTTAAGCTCAAATCTTTTGTAATAATCTTTTCTGTACCTGTAAGTAGCTTTTATTTTAGAAAATAATTAAATGGGATTGTTTATGTAGCAACAACTGAACAGAGGCACCTTCTACTTCAGCTGTAATGTGCCTACATGGAAGGAGCTAGTCTTATGTCTATTGGAACTTCATTTAAAAAAAAGAAAAGAAAGAAAAAAGCTGTCATCAGACTATTTCAGTGCAGACCTGAAAGTTAGAGATTTTTGTGGAGGTAACTTTTTCATCTTACATTTTTTAGCCTAAAATCTTTTCTATGTTTTTGAGGACTGGCGTTTTGTCTCACTTAACCTGTTAACAACGTGCTTGGGATTTTTCTTTCTGGTTTCAGGTCAAAGCACTGAAGCAGCTCTGCCAAGTGCTGTCAGCAGCAGTCATTGAAACATGGATATTAGATTGGGAGGGGAGAGAGACATGTTATTTGTTCAAGTCTCAATATAAATTACAATAGCTTTTGATGTAGTCATATAGAAGGTCTTGTTGAGAGCTGTGTGTCATGCCATAGCGTCTATTTCAATTTTATTTCAACTTTACTTTTCAAAGGCATAGCTGGAAAGTCTGATATTAGTGGGCAGACCAGCAACCAGTATAGTTTTTTGCAAGACCATTAATACCCTAAGTGGATGCATGAGCTGATACACTTTCATAACATAAAGAATTTATACCTGGCAAAAATATTCTTCATGGCAGGATAGCTGAATATCCTTCAGATATTTTGACTCATAACATCTTGGCAACATAATTACTGAAAAATGAAACCCATAACACAGTATAACTTTCATTTAGTCGTTTGGGGTTTTTGATTTTTCCCCACCTTACTTTTACAATTTCCACCTGGAATGAAAACCAGACATGGAGTACGAGACTTCATACTTGCTTCTCTGCTCATCAGAGTAGTATATATGAAGTCTGTGATAATACAGTGTTTTCTCATGTCTCAACAGTTTCAGATTTATGCTCTTATAGAGCCATTCTGAGGGCCTCAAAGTTCCATGATAGTATTATAGTAAACTGTGATGGCATTATTAGATCATAAATGTTTCTTCAGTAGTTTGCACCTGAGTAAACAAGGAAGCAACGTTTCCTGCACTGCAAGGATCCTGTGTAACAAGGTCCTCCTCATCTTCTGATTCTGTCTTGACGCATAGCTATACTTACTCTGAGGCAGGAAATAAATACAGTGTCTACCATGATGCTAAACCAAACAGCCCCTAATGTGGGAAAGTAACACCACTAAACTGCTCTAGCTGTTTTATTTTAAAGAAGATAATGCTCTGATTATCTGCAAGAGAAATTAGATTAATTATACAGGTCTCATGCACTGAGATCTGCATGGCATTGCTAATTTTATTTACATCTTTCAGTAAATTAATGGTGCTTTTCTTAGTAATCTTTTCCATTGTCTCTGGTTATATGTTGCAGTTCATTGCCTCCATGGGTCTTCATTCAGTGTCGAAGATAAACTCCAGTAAATGTTTCTATTTAGGTTTAAATGTATGTTAGCTGAGCAGATCCTATCAGTTTAGCTCTGTCAGCTACCGCTGTAAAGTAGTGTATTGATTAGAAAGTATTGGTATTGAATTACAGGCTTAACATGGACTAAATGCTGTTGTGATCCTTCTTAAAGAGTGCTTGACCTCTGTGCTTGCTCCTGATGCGCGTACAAAAGCTGTAATGCTGCACAACTTCTGGTCTGAACAGGGAACCCTTCCTCAACTGGAGCCTATGAGAAGACTGGTTGCTAAAGAACTCATTAGCACTTTGCAGTTAATACGATGCCTTTTCAAAGTGAAACGGGGCATCTAGTCTTTGATGGCGTTGTCAAATAGCTCGGCATTTTATATACTTCTATGGAGAAGTGCTTTATCTCTGCCTCAGTTACTCAGGTAATCATAGTGGAAAACAGAGATTAACACTGGAAGTCAGTAAAAGACTAGAAGTCATTTAGAGACTTCCTATTCAATTTATTTTAGCCTAAATTTTATCTGAGGAATCTCAGCTTAATTCCAGGTGCCAACCAGCCAGCAACTATGCCTCTTAAGCACTTATCTCCCCTCTGCATTCAGTCACATTCCCCACAAAGTAGAATTCTGGTTTAGAAATTACATGTTTTGTACATATGCTTGTAACAACACATCTGTATGTTTTGTTAGGGAATAGCTGTGCAACTGCATGGCAAGTTGTCATGAAGCATTGAGATTGCACATTTTTGTCTGAAAAGAAAACATGGGAATATTTTTTTGTTTCTATAGTGAGATACTGGGGTCTACCATACTAGCATTTTTCTCTTTATATAGACGGAACTCAAAGCTTAATTAATGAATGTGATGAGCAGGAAATTAACTGTGACTAAATGTCATCAACTTTATATGCTGATTTATGCTAACATTTCATTGGGGCAAGTCTGGTACACTCTGAGAAGCAAATTGCCAAAAAAAAAACCAAACCAAAACCCAACAAAAACCCCTGAACCCAACCCATTTATATAGCTGATTCCACTTAGCCTTTTGTTCATCCTATTTTGCCACAAGCCAAAGCAGTCATTTATCAATTTCTTGATAAAATTGGTCAAGACTATCAGACTCCTGAATATTTTCCGCATTGGGTAACAAAGTTTTCTTAGTTCAGTGTGTAATGGAGAAGAGAGTTTTTCAGAAAATCAACTTTGACTCTTTGAAACTTAAGCTCCTGACTTTCCAGTTGTCATCAAGGATTCCACAGGATTTCCTTAAAGGTTGCGTGTGTCTGTAGCTAGAGAGCTGTATAGGCAATTGCTGTATTTCTAAAGGTGATTTTTATTGCTGTGTGAGATGGAATAGGGGTAAGATGATTTCAGCACTATGGTAGCACTTCCATTTCACACAACCTGACTGCAGGTAAAACAGCAAATTGTAACACTGCTTACAGCAGACAAAATATTTGTCTAATTTAATTGGAAGAGTAGACCTCACCAGATAGATGATTACCGGCATGATGAGGTAGTGGGTTTTTTTCCTGATCTTTCTGGTTTGTGTGATACTGTAATTGAGAAAAACTGTTTTGTTTTAGTAGCAAAATTCTTCCTCGTTTCCATTCTGTGCTGGTAGCAAATAGCATGGCAACAGCTTTACAGAGTTTTGATTTGAAGCCTAGGTGTTGGGGTTTTTTGTTTGGTGATCGCATTTAACTAACAGTATCATTTTCATTGCTCTGCTTTGATTTAATGAAAATGCTCTTCTGCCATGTGGCATTCGAAATTATGTATAGAATGATTAATCAATCATTAATCAATCAATGGTTGCTAAACTTTCCTCTAAAGCTTTTCTGAACCCTCAATATTCAAACAAAAATACATTTGAGTATTACTTTTCTAACTGTTTTGATTGTAAATAAATGGTGGAGAGTGTGAACTCCAAGTCTGGAGGCATAAGTTTTTTCTAGTCATTGATGTATAGGACCCACCATCGATTTTAGTCTTATCCTGCTGCTCTTCTTAGTGAAATTCAAGGAAAAAGATAGTCTATTAAAATGCCATCACAATATGTACATGATTAGGGAAATAGTTGCTTAATTTCGCATATAGTAGTACAGGCAGGAAACTCGCAGGGTGTTCTGAGGATATTCAAGCCCAAATAAAAGACATTCATGTGGGTTAGTTCCCAGAAATTTACATTTGCTTTTGAGTCGCAGTTGACATTTCTTTAACTGGGCACATCCTGAGCTTTCTGCTCAGGCTTCTAGTCAGAGGTAGGTCTGCCCTCAAAATTTGAATGCGTGAAGGCTGTTGTGGAGTCTTATGGGAGGTAGAAACTGTTTCTAAGGAAATACCTGAGTGCTGGGGCAGATGTTCATATGCGAAGACCTTCAGAGAAAAATAAGAATGTTAAAAAATGTGAGATTTGTATTTTCTTCAATGATTATGTTGGATAGTACACCTAAAAGTAAGAATATTCTTTTATTTCAATAAAAATGTACCACCTAGTACGTTTATGCTTTGTGATTTGCTTATATCCATCTAAAGACTTAGCTTAAGTGATGCTTACACGGGACCATTTCTGGTCCTCAAGCTGGAACTGAATGCACATACTGTGGGGAAAAAGAAAGTATTTTTATATTTTATATCAAATGAAACTGCATGCACATGATTGTAGCTAATCAAGACATACAATTTTGCATTCTATTTAGTTTTGCATAAATAACCTAGCTCAGTAAAAGCACTGGTGCTGGAGATACCATCTTGAAAACACGTAAAGGAATGCTGTAATGTGGCCTACAGCAATGACTGCAAATTTTGCAGATGTAGCTGAAGTAGCTGGTTAAAAGGTAATTTGGCAATGTGTAGTGGCATTGCACCAGCAGCTAACAGTGCACCAGAGTTCTGGGTAAGCTGGACCAGTTCATGGTGCTTTCTGGCTCTGCTGCTGTTACACAAGTGGGTTACCTTAAACGTGGCTCGTGTGTTGGCCTTTCAATTTCTTCCATATATCATGGAATTTAAAAAAAAAAAAATTTTTTTCTCCACACATTAAGTTTCATTTTAATTCCCTTCATGCTAGTTCAAATTCCTGCTTACTTTCCCAAAAGACAATGTTGAAACCTTGGCCCCATTGAAATCAATGGCAAAAACCTTCTGGCTATAACCAGAATTTTACTCCACAAATCTGCACTGGAAAAGCAGGGGCTGCATTTTGAGATTTGATTCAAGGAAATAGACTTTGTTTCAGTCTACCACATGTGGAATTTTCCAGACTGAAAATTCCAGGCAAAGTTGCTTTATAGAGTTTAGGTAAATAAGGTAGCATATGTTGTTTTATTTCTGTAGCATGGTATATTTCATATGTTTTGTTTCATGAACAACCAAAGATGATTTACAGATTTCTTCTTTTTGCTTCCTGGTAATTTGTTTGACAGCCGTACATAGACGCTGAACAGAGAGTAGATCTGCTGTCAGCATGTCTTCCATCTTGACAGGCATAAACATGTATGACACATGGCCATACCTTGGTCATTCCCGTTTACTTCAATATTATGTTTGTTTTAATTGTTTTGGATCCTTTTCAAATTAACAGCATTTCTGCAATGCCTCTGTGTTGGATTTTTTTTCCCCCCTTCATCACAACAAAGTGTCCAGAGAGTAAGTCAAATTAACCTATCAGTGTTCTGTGCAGCTATAACTTCTATAGCTTTTTTTTTTTCACTAAGACTTTTTTGATTAGCTTCATGAAAGGTTTTTATTAGGTCAAGAAGCACTGTCTATGCCAGCTGCTCTTCAAGGCTGTAGCAGCATTGTGTTTCAACAAGGCCTCTTGAGGAGGATGAGCTGAGAGCTGAAAGTGAAACTAAGGAAACTAAACTCTACTTAAAAGGAAAATTTGAAGTGATAGATTTTATTTATTTATTTTTGTCTGGCAGGACAGTACTGCTACTTCATTCTAAATACACCATTACATGGATGTTACAAACGTTTTCACTGGCAAAGGAACTGGCAAAGTTCCAGTGAAAGTCAAGGAAACACTTGGTTTTTTTTAAAACTGTCTCCATAATCTCTGTAAGTATACCATTCACTACTCTTGTTTTCTGCCCACATTCAAACCACAATATTTTATATGCCTGTGAGAGCCTTCTCTTGTCACTTTTAAAAGCTGAAAGTTTGCTGGCTAGTCCTTCTAGCCAGCATTACAGATTTGACTTTTTTTTCTTTTCCATGTTTTTCCTCCTGCCTTCCATATTCTTTTAAAAAGCCAAATACTAAATTGTAAACTGGGAATAAGATATATTATGTAGATGTTTCTGACATGGTTTGTTTAAAATCATCACTGAGAGCAACATGTGACGCAGTCGAAGTAATCTCATCAGTCTTGCAAGCTAGAAAAAAAAAATTATGTATAGGATTACAAATGTGAACCCATTCTCTTCTAGAATAGATTGACTGCTCTACCCTTGTAATGTGTTTTGGTCCCCCAGTGATGTCAAAAGTGTCAGCAGTCATTAAGAGAAAAACAATGTTTGCTTATTTGTTGAGAGACAGATGTCAAATCTGTACTTTACTTGGCAGTATTTTTTTTCTCCTTTAGCAGACGGACGATTACTTTTCCTGTTTCTTCTTATAACCTTAGCTAAAGAAAATTAGCTTTATTTTTTGTGTCATTATGCTGCATTTTCTTTTTACTTTGCTAAAATAATTAGTAACTGTTGTAGCAAACAGTAAGTGTTAGTAATGTAGCGTACTAAGCAGTAAGCAAGGAAACTTTTTTTCCGACTTATCCTAAAACTGTGTTTTGGGATAAAATGATGATGCATCTCATATTTTTGTAAAAGCTTATAGGTATAAGTTTTTCTAATGTAAGCACTTGGATGATTCCTGCTTTGGGCCCCAGATGTTGAATGCCTGCACTGTAAATCCAGCAGAATAAAATGAAATATCTGTTTCTGTGGTAGAGACCAACTTTAATGAGCCTTCTTGCAAATACAGTTCAGCTCTTTTTTTCTTTCTCTTTCTAAAAACAATCATGGTGTAACTCTATATTTCAAGACCAATTTTAGGAAATTTCTAAAAACAATCATGGTGTAACTCTCTATTTCAAGACCAATTTTAGGAAATTACATAGTCGGTTTTATGAACAAGAAAAGGGGCTATTTAACCATATGTTTTCTTTGTAATGTTGGTGTCTGAAGATCTTCCTGCGATGTCTAAAGTGATGAGAAATAAATAATGATCTTTATGTTTTTATATATATATCTTTGTTTTTATATATATACCAGTAGGTCTAGCAGGTGTGATTCTCTTACGACCACATGACTTGTTGCAAATATGCAAACTAATGAAGATATTCTCTTTATTGCCTATTTTATTGAGTTTGGGTTTGGGTTTGCTTCCTTTTTTTCAATGTGATTACTGAAAATCAAGCTGACCATTCATTTCAAATGTTTCATCTCTAGCATGTCCTGGAGCACAAACATTTCTTGCAAGCTTTAATGGAATTTTATCTGTTAAATGTAATTTTTCATCTTGCTGATCCAACTGGGAAGTCTGTAGCTTTGTTTATATGTATCGAGTCTTCATTTCTCTGAAGTGCTACTGCATGCTGTTGATTGCTGCAGAAAATCGGTTATGTGTTTTTCTTAGGGAGTAGTTCATACATGTTCATTTATTTAACAATCTTTTATCTTTCCTGTATTTCAGTTTTCCAGTTTGACACCGAATTCTATATCAGTGGACTTGCACCTCTCTGTGACCAGCTTGTTGTACTTTCATATGTAAAGGAGATCTCTGAAAAAATGGTAATTGTTTTTGTTAGAGTTTCTTCACAGCACTAAACTGCCCTGTGAGTTGGGCCTTAAACTAGTGACGCAGATCTGATTATCTGTGAAAAAATTTACAGTCCACTGGTAGTGAACAGTGCTTGAAACTTCTCTGACCTATAAAATAATTTTGGTGGAGGCGATGTTGAAGACTAATGTACTTACCTTTCAGAAGTCTGGGTTCCTTTGTTTCTTGTAGGAGGCAGAGAAGGTCTCTAGATAGTCGTTCTCTCTCCTTCTTCCTTCCTTTTGCCCCTCTCTCTTTTTCTCTCCTTTTCTCTCTCTTTCTGCTATTTCTGCGCTAGAAGAAGTGAAGAATCTTTTTTAGCCATAAGAGATGCTTGCTGACACTGCATCTTAGAAGAAATGAGAGTAGCAAAGTTGATCAACTCAAGCAGTAAGAGTCACTGTGGCAGGGGTGGGATGCATGATTGCAAGCGAGTGGCATCATTGTCTCCCTTGCTTCCAAGACCTTTAGTTGTGCACATGCAGATACGTGTGTAGATAGGTAGAAATTAGAATTCACGTCAGCCGTTTTTACTGCGTGCGGACAAGTGTTGTGTCTGTCTCCCACATTTATTTCATATTGCCAAAGAAAAGGCGAGGCAGCGGAGGAAATCCTTGAAGTTGCAGTGTGAGAACGGCAGATGCTCTTGATCATCTCTTTGATAGTACGTCTGCATTAGACAGCCATCACCATAGTAACCTTAAGCAACTTGGTGCACAAGTTGCTAGGCAATGAAATGCTGTAGGTTCAAACAAATGCACGAGCCTGCCAAAATCAATAGGGTTAGCTTCTAGCTCTGCTGCAGGATGTCAGATTATTATTTCTTTATTTATATTAAGGAGAAAAATAATGTCACAGCAGTGTTTCCCAAGAGAGCCAGTACAGTAGTCTTCTAGTGCAAGAGAGTCAGTGAAAGAAAAGGAGGCAAACAAATGGGATAAGGAAGGGGGAGGAAAAGGTGGGTTGAAATGCTAGGGAGCAAGGAAATTGGGAAGTCACTGTTAATGAAGAAGTAGCATGGGAAAGGAGCTAGTATAAAGGAGGTAGTGACTGAATAATGGTTAAAGTCATTCTAACTGCTTCAGAAAAGAGAATTTCAGGTGATACAATGGTAATAGAGAACATAGGAAAGAGGGATTTTTTCATGTATTTGCTTTTAATTAGACTTTTGAACTCCAAATGCTGGACTTCGGTAAGTTCTCAGTTCTCTGGGTAACTCAAGCAAGGAAACAGAAGTACTTTCTTTCCTGACACTGTGTCTGTGCCCAGGTGTGCTGGGAACCCTTCTGTTAGTGTCTTGGCTCCGTGGAGCCCGAGCTGCCTGAGCTTGCAGCAGAAGTGCTGCTTGCTACAAATGCTGTTGGGTTGTGAGGAACGCTGTTCTTCCTACGCTTGATTTCACAGCTTTCAAACGACAGCTTCCTACTTGTTACAAATTGGATCAGAATTGAACTCATGCCTTGCTTTGATATTTTTTTTTTACTTGCAGTAGAACAGTTAAATTGAGAAAAGACTCAAGTGGTGCTGCTGCCAAATGGGTAGGCTAGAGCTGTGTAAATCCACTTGGTATGTCTCCTCACTCTTTCATTCTGTATTCACAGCCAGAAGTAGAAAATAAGTGATTGTCTTGGACTTTGACTTAATTAAAAATACAGCTAGTTGAAGACAGCTATTTCCCTTGGATAGAAGATGGAAATCCATGATGTCATCTTACCATAAACACCTACATTGCACTTGAAAGTTTGTGTCACTCTAAGATCATCAGCACAGCAAGAATTTTAGATTATTTTCAGATTAATTTTTCCCTACTGCGGCTGGACACTTAAAAGTCCAAACTTAAATGCCAACTAAAAAAAACCCCAAGTTCATCTTCGTACCAGGATATCATCGATTCATAGAACTCTGTCCTTTGGGGCCTGAGCCCAGTTGAGAATGTGTCTTAAATTGTTCGGTTGCTTGTTGAATGCAATGGTTGTTGATCATCTGTGATAGCCCTGAAAACTTCTGTGACCAAGGGCAGAAAAACAGTGATGAAACTCAGGGGAAGGGTTAGACCTGTGTCTCGTCTAAAGCTCCTTCTCTGCAATGATCTGTGCCGAGAGTAGGAATAACTTTCCTGTGTGTTTCAGATGCGATTACAGCTACTCTGTGGAGCACAACTTTGCAACTTGTATGGTTTGCAACTGAGTACCCAGTGCAAAATAGTGGATCTTTGGGAATGTTTGCAGCTGTTGAATTTCAGCATTGTTTGTAGGTGACCATGAGTTGGCTTTGCTAAGGTAAATAGTGTAGGATGCAACTAAGATGTTTGTATTTTTCTAGGAAGTGGAATGTTGTGCAAGACCTAGACTGGATATTGTACAACCCCTACCGGAGTCCTGTGAAGAGATCTCTTCAGATGCACTAACTGTACGAGGATTTCAAGAAAATGAATGTAGAGATTATCATTTAGGTAGGTGTATTGATATTGTTTTGTATTATTTTGGTAACTTGGTTAAAAAAGACTTTATTTGGGAGGACTCAGCCTCCTTTTTCATTTTTATGTCATCTCCTTGAATAATTGTCTTTTAACTGCTTATGACTCTGAAGTGGAAGTCCACAAGAACCAGTCAGATGAAAGAAAACGTGCGTATTTAAACATCATGATTTGTAATGCCATCTGTTAAGTCAGACATACTGGGGAAGGCAGAAACATAGATCTCCTGTGATGTCCAGTATCATGGAAGGCAGTATCTTTGATGGACTTACATTCAGCATGTGGTCTGTAATTGCTCTTGTGTCTCTTTGGACACAAAGGGCTTCAGGAGTAGTGAAATGAGTGATACGGTGTCTGGAAAAGCTGTTTTAGAGCCAAAGATGGAATAAATGTCATTTCAACAGTAAGATGCACCTGGATCAGCTTCAAAGAGGCTCACTGATTCTTAGCTTCCCTGTACTGACAAAGCTGTTGGTATATAACAGACCCTAAAATGGTAAAATGTCATTAATAGAAATAGGAGTTTGGTAAGTTCAGCCTAGAAGATAGGTTTAATTACGTAACAGGCAGGCAGACTAAGCCCTGGCGCAATATATACCAGAGTCTTTTAAATAAGATGGGATGATTTTCTGATGCATGGCGAAGCTGATGCAGAATTACTTGGTGACGATTATATAACCTGTGTTATACAGAAACATTCCTTCTGGCTTCTTAAAATCCATGAATCTGATTTTTAAGCATCTTCTCTGGCAGCATGCTTCAAATCATAGGCTTGGCAGGCCTCTTTGTGTACATCAACACCCCTAAGCCACTAGAAATATAGTATATCTCCTCGTGATCTCCAAAATACCTCTGCTGCTATCAGTAGAGTTGGGATTTCTTTATACCTGTCCCTAAGCAGAACATTGATGCCCACAGTTGTACTTTTATGCTTAATGAATATTCTAGTTAATCTGACAAGTCTAATTTTTTTGGGTGGCTTTAAAACACGCATTATTTTGTGGATTGCTTATCAGTTCAGGAGTGTATTTCTATGCACGTATAGAACCAGATAAAGGATGGGGGATGGTTTTCTTTGCTGTACCTACAAAATATTGATGGTGTTTCTTTGTGGGTTCTTTGGAAATAATAACTATTCTGAACAGTCATCTTCTGTGCTTGATTTTACCTTTAAGTACATTTTTACTTTAAGCCTACTCAAAAATAAAGGTTTATGGTATAAGCAAATGCATTATACATATAACCTTAACTTATAGCATTGCAAATGCATTGCCGTAATGATGTGCTGTGTCCCCAGGGGTTATGGCATCTATCATTTATGCTTTTGATGGCCTTGACCTTGATGGGTAGGGTAAGTTTATTGCAGGCTATGTAGTGTAATAGTCCTCTAAAAGTATAATAATGTGTTCTAAACCATCATAAAGTTTACACGTAGTGGATGAATCAGAATTTGCAATAAGCTGTAGTGATTTTTTTTTTTGAAAGCTATTTTACCATTTAAACCAGTTTTAATTTATTGGAGAACACAGCTTCCCAAACAAGCATGTTCTGCAGGAGTAGCCTTGCTGTCTTCCTTGCATCTCCTCTTCTTAAATTCCCCTCAAGGGCATACTAAAATGCAGCACTTTACTTAAGGAAAATATAATAATAATAAAACTGTGTGTGCATTTGCAGAGTATTCGGAAGGCGAATCACTTTTTTATATCATCAGCCCAAGAGATGTGGTTGTGGCTAAAGAGCGGGACCAAGATGACCACATCGACTGGCTTCTTGAAAAGAAGAAATATGAAGTAATTCTTGCAACATTCTTTCCTGAAGGTTTTCCTGGTTTGGAAGTTAGGGTGGGATGATGAACTTTGCTAGGTCATTTAGATGGGTAGTTTCTGTTCCTACAGTCATTGACTAAATGCTTGTAAAAGGTAGGAGTTGGCTATGCATTTCTCTGTCTCTCTGGAGAGTTAGTCTTTCTACTGAAACAACTCATCTGAATTGCACCCACGGGAGGTAGCTGAATTAGATGCTGTGGATACTGCTCTCAGCATCAGATATGAAATGTATTAGCTGTCATTGAAAATTATTAAAGCTGGGTTTCAGCTTTAAAGCAGCAGAACAGTAAACTACTGAGCTGCACAGATGTTTTTCTGAATCTGTCCCAACTAAAGAGGGAAGAGAAATGGACTTGGTAGGGGATATTAGATTTTTCCCATTCTATATCACTTCACTGTAGAGTGAAAAGGTGGTGTTAAGGTACTGTGCATTGCTCTGTGTTACTTACCTTCGGTGTTGAAGCTTTTAAAAGCAAAATAATATGGCCTTGAACTGTAGGTATTGGTGCTGAAAGTAGTGTTGCTCACAAAAAAAGCAGAGCCAATATTAAAAAACAAGAGTAAACAGCTCCCTTAGAAAAAACCAGTATTTGGTTGCCTAAATATTGGTGTCTTTAAGCATGTATATCTAAACACCTAAAACAATAATAAATTCTTACAGACACTATTAATATGTACGCAGTGTTCTGGATTCTGACATCCTGCAGTTAATAACTGAGAACACTTATTATGAGGCATAAAGTAACTTGCAAATGCTTATTTGTTGGATGCCCAGTTATAAAAAAAAAATGTTGGGAAGCCATTCAGCACGTATTCCTTTCGTTAATGAAATTGTGGTATTCCTCATGCAGATTTGTTTAAATCCTTGTGGATGCTTTTGCATCTGAATAGCAAACTCATGTGTGCAGTTTTGCAGTTTATGTAAATCACAGCATTTGGTCCCTGAAGACCCCAGTAATTTGCCAGTGACAGCTGTGCATGTGCCTTTGTGAAAACCATTCAAGGTAGTACATAGCTTGTGTGTTACGATGTATGTTAAAGGTTTCATTTTGTTTGTAAAAGTGCCAGCTTTATTTCGGTACACTTGAAAGAAGTAGAAGTATGGCAAATGACACTTAAATATAAATCAGTCTGACTGGAGAAGACTTTTGGGCTGGGGAAGTGAATGGTACCCTTCCCCCCCACCCCTTTCCTGATGATTTTTTTCACAGGTTTTGGTAGTGAAGGGTTCTTGTTTGAAAATGATCCAATGCGATTGCATTGTCTGTTTCGTTGTAATCTTGCGATTTGATCCTAATACAGTAATGTGGAGTGAACCCAGATGGAAACAAAAGTAGTTTTCTCCTTGGTTGACTGCTTTTGTTTGAGTATGAATTCAAAGCTGTTCATCCAACCATGGCATTAAAAATTCTAGTGCATCAAACACCCTGCTCTGAAAAATAGTTGATTTATGCAGTTCTAGAGTTTTCTGTATTGAAAGTTTCTGTATTTGGCTAGTATCTCTGTTTTCTGCTTTTTGAATACAGGAAGCTTTGATGGCAGCTGAGATAAGTCAGAAAACCATAAAAAAGCACAAGATTCTGGTAAGTCTCAAAGCTTCTTTTCAAAACAAAATATCTGATTTCTTTTAGAATGCTGTGAGATGCTACAAATGCATTCACTGTTCTGTATCACACCAGACAATAGCTGTTAGGCATACTCCAACTGGCATTCGATCTCCTGGTTTCAGCAGCAGAACAGGAATGTTAGTGTGTGAAACACAAAAGGATTTGAATTTTATGAAGGTGCTATTGACATTAAAAGGAAGAGAATTCCACTTCTCTGATTACTGATGGGGTTTTTGTTGGCTTTTACTTTTGTATTTAATTTGCGGTTGTTTCAAGTAACACACAGTATTACGATATCAGAGATTGGGAGGGGAGTGACACATTCAACTTTTGCCTTGTACATGTGACAGGGTTTTGGCAGGAGTTTGAAAGGTGCAATTGGAAGACCTTTTAAATGCTGTTGAAATTCAGTTGCAGTTTCACATCTAGATCTCTCATGTTGCTTTGCAAGTCTCGTTATTTTACATAGTTTAGCTCCTTTTTTTCTGTATAGTTATTTCCCATGTTTATATTCCCTTCACAGCATGACAAAGGCCATTAATGTGAAGGACAAAATGGGGGGTGTGGGGGTGCAATAGCCACAAAAGCATTGCTTATCTTAGCTCTTTTTTTTGTTTAAATTTATCTCAGTCTGAACACATTGGTATTTCATTAATACTGCTGCTTCTTTAAATAGAAGTTTGTATTTAAGTACAAAGTGTTAGAAGATGTGTTTGATTTTTAGCCAGATTACTGCTATAATACGCATGCTGTATATCAATGTGTCTTAAAAATTATTTTCTTCTTGTGTAGTCCAGAAGTTGAAGTAAGACCTAATGGCGTGCCACCACCTATCACAGAGTTTGCATGATTTAGCTGCTCTGTGACCCTTACAAAAGATGTAAAGAATTCTTAAAGGAGGTCCTTGCAATACATTAGAGCAAAAGAAAAAATAAAAAAACTAAAACCCAAGCTTTTCTCTTGGTTTGCAAAAATTTTTTCCGCTAGGATGAAAAATAGTGGGGCTATATACAAGCAGAGCTGTTGAGCGTTTGGTCTCTAATGCAAAACCCATGGAATGTGTTGAGGGAAAAATGTTGACATCAAGCTCTAAGTGAAGGACTACTGTACAGGGATTTAAAACAACTCATGCTCTCACTGCCCAGCAGCAATCAGACCAATGACGCCACAGTCACACCACCTGACAAGTCTGGTGGTCTTGGGTATTTTTGAGGTTGCAGTAATGATCATTGCCCCTCTGTACCTCCTGAGCAGAATGTGAGGGTCCTAAACAACTGCAGATGTATACAGCTCCTTTCCTTATACTGTCTTCTCTGCTCGCTGAGGGGCTGGCCTACAGGACAGCAACAAATCTTCAGTCTTGAGAATAGTGAAGTTGAAAGTACAAAGGTAGTTCCTATAGTGGAATGAAAACCTAAAATCTGGTGTATGTGCATGAATTTTTTTTTTTAAACTTTGTAGTAGACTGAACAATTGAAGTTGTTAGGTGCCTTAGTTCATATTCTGCTCCACTCAGTACTGTCCTTGATTTTGATCGGAAATTTTGTGTTGTACCTCAGAAGAATCAAATGGGGTTTTTTGTAAGAAGCAAGGACTTTTTTTTTTCTTCATTGTGCACCTGTCTTTTTTTTTCGCTGGAAGCAGCATGCTTTTAGTGATGTGATTCTCAAGTTATACAGTGGGTATGCTGGACTGTGTTGACCTTGACACCAGCATTGGGATTACAGCAGAAGGCATGATTGTTTCACCAAAATTTTAATATATTAAATGCCTACCAAAATAATTTTACAGCTGACCTGTGTGATAAATTGTTGAGAGGGGNAGTGGGTATGGTGGACTGTGTTGACCTTGACACCAGCATTGGGATTACAGCAGAAGGCATGATTGTTTCACCAAAATTTTAATATATTAAATGCCTACCAAAATAATTTTACAGCTGACCTGTGTGATAAATTGTTGAGAGGGGAATTCAGTATGTAATAATCTTGCTAAATTCTTGGCAATTCCTTTACTTTATGGAACAGCAGTAGGATTTATATTCTCAATCAACATTTTCCCCCCTTGCAAACTTTGTGTTGACAAAGAAGGTGTCTTGTACGTTGGCTGGTGGTTTTATTTTTGAGATACCTAATACAGGCACTAACTGATCAGCTATGTGTTTTGAACAATCCTTAATATGTAGAGGTGGCACAGTCTTCCCAGTGTCAATGTTATTACTAGAATTATTTAAAAGAGCATCTTACTTTGAACCTGTGAGTAGTCTAGGCAAGTATTTTGTGTTGACTGGTCTGTGGGCCCTACATCTAAAGGAGAACTGGGGGTATCCACTTAGGGCCTGGTGCTTGACCGAACAATGGTGTCTACAGCTGGAATTATGGTTATTGTGACAGTCAAGTCACTGACTTCCAAACTTTTATAACTAATGCTTTATTTTTATTCCCTTTAGGACATTGGCTTAGCCTATATAAATCACCTGGTGGAGAAAGGAGACTATGACCTGGCTGCTCGGTAACATACTAAAGATTTTCTTTGCAGGCTAAAGTGTATCTGCATGAGGAAAAAGCGAAAGCAAATTATCGATTCTGAAATATTTTGTGATGTTGTTGGTTTTGTTTGTTCTGTAGTTTCTGAAGATTCAAAACATACAGAAGTGTTACTGTGCCCTATATTTTCTTGTCTATCATGACACAAAAGTTACTGTGATCTTTCTGAAGTTTAATTAGAATTGAGACACATATTTTTGAAAATAAGCCTTGATTTTTTTTTCAGGCACACTAGATTTTCAAAATTGAGATTTCCTTTGGATGTTGGTAATCTTAAGTTTAGTGTGTCATTACATTTAAGACCATCAGAAAATAAGTCTTGGTTACATGAGTGTGAACAAAAGTGTCAAATTCGGACATCTAAAGTAAGGATCAGAAATTGCCGAAGATTTTCATGTCTATGTATGTGTAAGCATCTCTTTTTAAGTGCTCAGTTTTACTCAGCTGAGATTTAGAAATTTCACTCAAAGCTAACACGGCCCTAATCAATAAGCGAATGCATAGCAAGCAGTCAAGTCCTCTTGGATGCAAAGAAATTCTAAGATGTGAAAGGAGGAGTACCAGGCATACTCTGCTCGAAGCAATGGTTACCAAAATAAGTGACCTTTGAAAGTGTCTTGGTAGGAAGAAGAAAGGAGAAAGGAATCCTTGCAGTCATGCTGTCATATTTGTATTATTCTGCGTACATACTTTTGTTTTCTCCCTTTTCATCTTCCTTCCAGGAAGTGCCAGAAAATTCTTGGCAAAAACACAGAACTCTGGGAATTTGAAGTTTACAAATTTAAAGAAATAGGTCAGCTTAAGGTAAGTTAATTTGTATCTCTGAACTCAGCTAATTGGCATGCTATATTTCCTGCATGTTTTGACTAAGTATCTGAAGGATCATGTTTAGTAGCACCAGTGTGGTAGCAGGATATAACACTGCCCTCAAAATTCCTGCACCAGATCTCTAGTTGTCCAGTTGTCATTCAGATTGATGTATATATGTTAACAAGCCTCAGAACAGGGTTGGAGGCATAGCACATCCAGGTGCTCAGCTGCCTCTTCTTAATTTGTTGACAGCCCACAAGTAAAAGACCAGCCCCCAAGGTCTTTACTTTTAAAGATGCTCACAACTAAATACATCTTTCCCATTTACTTTTCACTCCCATTATGTCCTGAAAAATCCTGCCCAACTCTTAAGGAAAACAACTTCTGTTGGTGCCACCCTTTCCTGAAAATCCAAGTCCCTTGCAACAGAGCCTCAGCTTTAAGTGTTAAAGGATAGTTAAATTGCACAGCAACAGGGAAAACCTATGCTGTGTGGTAGAAATGGTGGCAAGAAAAAGCAGCAGTCTGCCCTGTCTTGTGTTTCCCCTGGTCGCAAGCCAGCTACCGTAACGGTACGTGCTTAATGTAAGATTCTCAGTTAATAAATTGCCCAGGACATAAGGCTATAGCACTGTCACTGCCAAAACAGTAGAAAACATTATGCACGCTCCCATTGGTAATGCATGTACGTTTATTTCTGAATTTTATGTCTTCCTATTCAAACCCAATGAGCCAAAAAGGACATATTATTAAGATCTCACAGCATGGAGTCCCTTGCTGGTTTTGAGCTGTTTAATTCTGTTCAAGGAGTGAAAGTGTTTCAATATTACAGTTTTCAGAAATGTCTGGCTTTTGTTTTAGAGCCACACCAGTCAGAGAACAGCTTTGCCTTTTGTATGAGTTCTTAATGTTTCGGTGCACCTTTGTCACCTTGAAAGATGAAAACTCATGTTTCTGTCTCTTTATTTCAATCCAATAAAGGACCTGAGTGCAGGTACGGGTGAAATTTTGATACGGTGCTTCTTAGTCCTTTTGGGTTTATTTTGTTTTTTAGATGCAAGTGTCTGGAATGGATGTTTTTCTTGTCTCCACTTATGTCATCCAGCAGACTGTAAAATATAAAAATATTTGCAGGTTTGCTGCAAAAACATCTCTGCTAAATTACTGCCTTTCTAAACAGTTGGTTGTTTTCAGCCCCTTGAAAGCAGACTCGGAAAAACCTAAGATGCAGTCTATTAGATTATTCAGCTTCAAGCTGCAGTTGTAGAAGATGCCTTTCTTATTTTACTATTTCAATCACATATAACTTGTCCCAGGCTCATAAAGATATCTGTATATCATAAAGGATGAACTAAGTTAAGCCAGATCTAAATGAAGTGGTTCTTTAAATGCTGGGGGTCACTTGTACGGTATTTGGAATTTTTACCTATTTACCCAACCAACAGGTATTAAATACAATAGTGTAACTGGACTATAATGGATTTAAGCCCTGATGAGGAGACTGAGCTTTGGAGACAAAATGGAATTCAGAAGTGAATTTTCTTAAAGAATTTGCACTGCATATAAGCAGTTGCCTGAAATTGAACGTTTCCAGTATAACGTGATTTGCCAATAACTAAGGTGATAGCGAAAGTAAAGGTTTAAACTTTCCTTCCTACAGAGGGACTAACTAGTGATACCCCAGTGTAAAAGCCTGTGGGGAGAGTCTTCTCTGTTTGCTTGTGGGTTTAGGGAGCTTTTGAGTGTTCCTGTTTGGCCACCCGAGGCTGTGTTTTGCTATCTTGAAATCTCTCGTGTCTTCGGGGAATGTCCTCTAGCAAACCTTTTTACAGCAGTTTCAACATTTTCAAGCCTTGCAATGATCTGCTCCTCTCCTCCTCCAGCAGTGGTGGCTTGATGGAGTTATGTGTCTATGCTCAAGTCACTTCTGTCTCAGCTCAAGCAGCTGTGGAAGGTGGATTCGAAGGAAGACGCCAAACTTGGCGAGTCATGGCTGTTGTGACATGAGGAATATGCGTCATGCTGTTGACTCTGCTGTGACAGCAGTGACTTTCAGCAGGGATGCAGGATGATCAACTAGCTGCAGCAATGTTTTAATGACCAAAATGTTGGCTAGAGGACATGTGAAAGACTTCACCTGACTGGGGTGGACATAGCATAGAGCAACATTATACAGACAGCCTCTTTCATCTCATAGGTATCCTCTAAGGAATAAATAATTGTGGTTTGGGCTTATTGATGAGATGTTGTAGGCTATCTTGTGTCAACTTTTATATGGGCTTTCTTGTGTGTACTCCATCCTTACACCTATTGATCAAAAGGCTGAAAGCAGGTCTTAAGAAGAAACAGGGGAAAAAAATATTTATGTGTATAGTATCCTTTTTTTATTTAAAGTCACTTTAACCACATGGTTCAGGAATGTATACAAAAGCATCCTGATTCCAGAGCTTTTTTTGTCTGACCTCACTTCTTAACTACTGCTTAAAAATAAAATAGGAAGAGTTTTTAACCTCCAGCATAGGTCTTAGTTCACCTTTGTTTCTAGGCTTGAAAATAACTTGGATGCTTCTCAGTTTGCTGAGCACGGGGGCCAAACTGCAGGAGGTGGTTGTGCTTTTCCTTCAAAGCAGTGGGACTTAGGGCAGGAGAGATTTCCTTCCCAAGGCAGACCGGCCCCCATGCAGTGAGGCAGCTGCACCGCTCTGCAGCTAGCTCTGGGGCCAAACCACAGCCAAGAGTTGCAGCCAAGCCTGTTGGGCAAGGCTGTTCATTTAGGAGGTGGCAGGAAGGTAGAAAGTGGGTTTGAAAACAGCTGTTGGAGAATGTCCTCTGCCTTCAAGTCTCCAGCTGATGTCCAGCTTGCTTGCTTTATGGTCAGATCAGGCTTTTTTATGAGATCAGGTATGTGATTCCCCAGGGCAGCTGGCAGGACTGTGCCCCGAGTTAGCTATTAAATTCTGTGACAGATGGTGGGAGCTGATGTTGGCAGCATTCTACATTTCAAAGACTGGCCAAGCTCAAACAGTGTGGGGAGAGAAGAGGTCTCCTGTGAGCAATGAACTTTCAATTTTTGCAAAGTCATCAAAAATGCTTTTTTTATCTGTCTTTTATTTTTACCACCTTCACCTACAGATGGAAGACTTCAATGTAATATGTAACATAGGCAATTGTTTTGATTTAAATACTAGGACAATTTGTTGTGAATAGTCATTGCTGTCTCTAAAACTGAAAAAAAAAATAGTAGATGTTATTTCTCCTGCTTTGTTCAAGCAACTTCAGTAACAAAATGCTGCTGCACTGTGTGCCATTAGTGGGCACAGGCAACATCTCTGAGTGTTTGGAGGATTTTCATCAGCGTTGGGCCTTCAGCTGTAAAACCCAAAGTCCCAACACAGCTGGTAGCAGTAGGGTTTATTTTGGCAGGCAGTAATAACTTTGGTCTGTAGTTGCATGGAATAATAGTGCTAATAAGATGCTGTGCTGAAATTCTGGGGTATGAGGTGATTCATTCTGTCAGGTTCTTGTCTCCTGCCTGCCAGAATGCAGTTCCTTAACACCTCCTATAGAGGAACAGATCGCACACCTTCACCTTTTCAGTGGAGAGATGTAGTCTCAAATTAATTTTCATTTGGGTATGTAAGAATAGCTGGCACAACAGAAATCTTCATAAAATATAGTGACTGCACAGTAAGTCATAAATAAAATGTACGCATTTCTCATAGTAAATGCTTATACCTTTTTACAAGATACAAGACCAAGACTGAACAAAATGGATTTTGAAAACTTTATTCTTCTGAGGGGTCTTTTGTGTGTTTTATTTTCTAAATGACTAGCAGTAAATATTCAGATACCTGTCTTTCTAAGTGCAATGGCTGGTACTCCCATTCTAAGTAGTATCTTACCACTATCTCTAATGAAAATCTTTTCAGATAAGTAATGCAAGTCTAGTGTGTACAATCCTAAGGCAAGTATCTTTAGGATACTGTTTACGGATATGACTATAAAGCACTTCCATTGTTTACCAAGAGCCATGTTTTGCACATGGCTTTGGGATTTTTTTTGTTTCACAGCAATTCTTTTTTGTCATCAGCATACTACAATGTTGTGTGTCATTTCCCTTCTAATGCTTTGTTCTCTTTGTTCCTATAGGCAATTAGTCGTTACTTGCCCAGACGAGATCCAGTTTTGAAACCTCTGATCTATGAAATGGTCCTACATGAGTTTTTGGAGAGTGACTATGAGGTACGACAATTTGACTTGTCCGCATGTAACAGCTATTGCAAGCGAAATGCTCTCAGCAATGTAGAACTCTGGTAGCAAATTCTATGTTGTATTCAAACAGATTATCAATGAACAATTCAACAATAATGAAAAGATGAAAAATACTTATTTTGGTTTAGTTTTTAAGAGAATAGAATGTTCTTCAGAGCATGCAAGTACTGTGAGATTGGTTACTTATTATAAATACTACTTGTAGTTTGCTTAATGTAGCACAAGTGGTTGAGGTGCTGCACAAAGCATACAGCACCTGAGACACGGCTTCATGAATCTTAATAACTTGCCCTGAGAAGGAAAACCTGTGTTCTGCACTGTGCATGACTGTGGGCACGTAAAAGTGGCTTAGAGGTGAAGTGCAACAGGTATCATCTCAGAGGCTTAGCCAAAGCTTTGATGTTTTGAAATGTTCCTTAGGCAGTTCTTTCTATTTCTGTTACACTCTCTTATACTTTTAGGGGTTTGCAACCCTGATAAAAGAGTGGCCTGGAGATCTATACAACAACACAATTGTAGTTCAAGCTGTAGTGGATCACCTGAAGAAAGATCCGCAGAACAGGACTTTGCTGCGAACGCTTGCAGAATTGTGAGTCAATTTTAAACTCCTATGACAAAAAGTAAGCTTGAAATAGTATACTATAGTTTATAAACATTTGTTTAAGACTCCTAACAGAAATACCTGCTTTGTTGCAGTCTACAAAGTATTGGCTTTCTCTACTCTCTACTCTGCTGATTTCACACCTTAGCAATTCTTTTCCTTTCCTTATAAAGTGTATGCTGAGTGTGAAAGCAGAGTTTAGTGTAAGATTGAATTTGCTTCTCCCCTTTCTAAAACAAATAGCTAGCATTCATCANCAGGAAGGCCAATGGCATCCTGGGGTACATTAAGAAAAATGTGGTCAGCAGGTCGAGGGAGGGGATCCTCCCCCTGTACTCTGCCCTGGTGAGGCCGCATCTGGAGGACTGTGTCCAATTCTGGGCTTCAAGAGAGACATGGAACTACTGGAGAGAGTCCAGCGGAGGGCCACAAAGTTGATTACAAAGTTTTAGGAGAGCAATGTTTTTTAGCTCTGAAGTGAGTTCCAATTAGTTTCCAAAAATACAAAAGCTGGCATTTTGCGTGGCTTCCCCTGTGTTTTGAAAATGGGAAAATGAAAATGCAGAGAATCACAGGTCAAAACACAGGTGTGGTGACTGACACAAAGAGAATTGAAATTAATGTTGCCCAGTGTTACTTTCCCTCAACAAAAGTGAATCACAGCAACTAGTCATATATTCATCAAATCAAGTAGCATCCTAGCAAGCTTTGCATCCTAGAGTATAGTTACATGTTCCTTCATAGGTGATTTTCCTACACTTAGATACGTAAAATCACGTATATTATAACGTTTTTTATCAGGTATACTTATGACCAGCGCTATGGCAGAGCCCTAGAAATTTACCTAACGCTGAGGCACAAAGACGTCTTCCAGTTGATCCACAAGCACAATCTTTTCAGTTCTATCAGAGACAAGATTGTTCTGCTCATGGATTTTGATTCAGAGGTATGATGATCCCATTTTTTTTTCACTTTCCACTGGAGATATTTTGACAGATTAAAGTAGCTAAAGATAGCTTTGAGGCAGAGAGTACGTTTGCTGTGTCTGGATACTTTCTGAGATAAGGAGAAGGTATTTGCATAGACTGCAAAATCATTGACCAAAAAATGAATTTTTTCCTTTGTATTTTCATTTGAGCATCATGCAGTGAGAAGAGTGCCAGCTCTGAGATCATTGTTGTGATTCTCAAGTAGACTTTCGCCATGATTTTCTTTTTGCATTTCTAATCAAATAATGCTATTAATAAGCAAAAGAAAAGAAGCAGTGAATTTATTGGGAGGCATATGTTAAATGTACTTGCCACTTTTCTTTCTCTGCAGTCAATTAATCTGCTTCTGAAAGTTTTAAGGCTATTAACCTAAATTCCAAAAATCAAGAATTGTGCATTTTATGCTGAATTTGGTGTTCTTTCTTCCCAGCTGGCTAAAACCTCAGTTTTGGTATGATCCTTGGGGAAAGAATCTGTATGATCCTTGGGGGGAAACCAAATAGGTCTGCTATTTCAGTGCAGTGGTTGTCAAAGCTGTGGAGCTAAAATATAGAGACATCTATACCAAAGATGATCATCTTTGGTATGGCCATTCTGAACTACATGAAAAAATAATGTATAATTCTTTTTTATTAGACTAAATTATATCAAGAATCTGTGATTTTCGGGTTTTTTTGGATGAGAGACAAAGTTTGCTCTTGTAAGAGGAAGCAGAATGGAAACCCCAGTGACCACTTTCCTTACACGGTCTTGTCTGCTTGTATTATGGTATGAGTGTGCAGATAGTTTGGAGGAATCCTGTGTTTCCTGTACAGCCCTCACCCTGCAGTTCGCTTTTGCAATGGGACAAATAGTATTTCTACATCATTTCACAGTGGCCTTCTATGACCCATGATTTGATGGGCATACTTCACCTGTAATATAAGTGCATAGTATCGATTGCTATTAATGTGGAAACTTAGAAGTATTCTAGAAGAATACATGATGTGTTCTCCTGTAACGCTGTGCTGTCAGGGAATGCTGATGTTATGCAAACTGCTCTCTGAATTACCGTTGCTGAGAAGAGCAGGTCTGCAATATCCACCTGATACCCATCCGTGAACAAGCATAATACTATACAGAGTGTGACAAAATGTGTGTACCTGTTTCTTAACTGGGTTCTCTTTCTTTACTTCAGAAAGCAGTAGACATGCTTTTGGATAATGAAGAAAAGATTTCTGTGAGTATAACAAGTTCATGTCATGGCAGTCCAATGCTTGCTTGTGGTACCTGTCCTTCTTTCAGTCCTGTAAATCGCAGGTTTGCTAATCTGTTGGGTTTTATTTGTTTTCTTTCAGATCGACAGAGTTGTTGAAGAATTAGAAAACAGGCCTGAGCTACAGCACGTGGTAAATATTTCTACATTCTTTTGGTTTCAAGTTGAGCTGAATAAACTCTTTGCTGGGCATATCTTTTATAGATATACTTATCCTGTCAAAGTGCACATGACACTGAAATGTCATAAATCATCAGAGCCAAAGTAGCTGCTTTTTCTAATCCCATTTTTTAACATGGCCATAGCATTTTTACAACAGTGAAATAATTGTAAAATGTATACCTGTGAGAACTTGGTAACATACCACTTGCTTGTTAACATGCCATGAGGTACTCCTCATGGCATTGTAGACACTTTTCTGCTCTGGCCAATTACTTCTTGCTTGTATCCCTCCTCTTTCCCTCACAAAAATGAGGTTGGGTGTGGGTGCAACTCTGAAACGCATTTTGCTGATCCATAGAGACAATGAACTGCCTGTCTTACTAGAGCTGTAATTTCCATACACTGCAGAATTGTTCTTGTTTGTGCAGAATTACAATATCGCTGTAAGGCTGTGGCTCCACATTGCTGTTCCAAAAGCACCTCTTTGGTTTGAGTGTGCTGTCAGTGGAATACACAATGTGTAACTGTGGGCTTGGGCTGTATTAGGGAGGGAAGTTTAACTTGCTGCGTGGTACAGGTGGGGCTCAGGGCACTGATCTGGTGGAGAGCAGGTTTAAGTATTAGGGAGCTGATTATAACAAGCAGCCCACAGCCCAGGAGCTTTGCAAAGACGACTGAGTGACTGTCAGTTTGTGCAAGGGCTGCATTAGTTTCAGAGTGTGAAGCCTGCTTCCCTTTGAATAAAAGTGATTCTGCAGATTATTCTCAAGGCTTTTCTGTGCTCATCTAGAGAGAAGGAGCTTTGCCCCAGTATCTATAGTTTGAGGTACTTTGGTTAAAACATTTCATGTGGTAAAAAATTGATGTATAGTTACCTGTAATGGTCAAGCATATCTGGATAACCAAAATGCTTCATTTGACATATTTGTCCAAAGTTTTCTGTAAAATTCAAAATCCAGTAGCTTCACTAAGGGTTAAAGGACAGTTTCTTAACTGTTCTTGAAAACCTGTGTTGCAGAGCTGGTTTTGGAGGTTGCTGTGATGAGGGTACTTCAGAAAAATGTAAAATTAGTCTTTTTGGATTAGGATTTAATCTCTGTGCCTTTTAGTATGTGTTAGCGCATTCCTGATGAAATAAGAGGAGATTTTTTGTTAGCAGAGAACAAATAATATTGCCTAAGTGGTTTTGAGTTCTGATTCTCTCTTTTGATTCCTAGTATTTGCACAAGCTTTTCAAGAGAGACCACCATAAAGGCCAACGATATCATGAGAAACAGATCAGCCTTTATGCAGAATATGATCGTCCAAATTTACTACCATTTCTCAGAGACAGCACACACTGTCCGCTAGAGAAGGTAAGCCCCCAAAATCTAGACACAGGTCCTCGTTTTTCCAGTCGGCACTTGTAGGGTTGTGAATTTGTAATTGTGTCTGGTGCTGCCCTCTACTGCCAAAAGGAGGGATCCTTTGAGTTTGTGACCGTCACCTGCACAAGTCTGGTTTGCAGAGCTGGCTGACAGCTGAGACCTTCCTCTCTCAGCTCACAGGGCAGGAAATGGTGTGGATTTTTAATGCAAAAGTTCTGAATTCGCCCTTGATGTGTACCTACATATCTACACATCAGGGCCTGGCCTGGCCTGACTGGACAGCAGGTTGTGGTTGCAAGAAATCTACAATCATTTTGCCAAATATAGAACTAGTCAGTGTTAGATCTTGAAAGATTAGTAGCTGTAACTGGAGTTTTTCTAGCTTTGTATTCTAAGGTTCTAAGTTGCTTTCAAATAATATACACAAATAGCAGTCACTGAACTAGCAGAGCTAGAAGTATTTTGTCTTTGCACTTCTGCTAGTAAACTTGGGGTTTTACAGAGTACCACGTTTTTGCCTTTAACCTTTCTATATTTTCTTTCTTTGCTCTTTCTTGTCAAATTAAAAAATAAATAAGGGTAGTCTTGGGGGTTTTTCCCCTGCTTGAAGTGAATTGAATGGAAATTTAAGTTCTCTTTAGTTGGGTCAGCATTTTATTATTTGCATTTGTTGCTGTTAATGGCTGAGCAGAGCAGACTTTGTGAAAGGATGCCTCTCTGTATGCAGTTATAATGATGACACCAGTGGAGTAGTTTTAAATGTAACATTGAATATTGCATTTTACGTGGTTGACATTCTAAAGAGAACTAGTACTGTTCGTGGCACCTCTCTTGTTTTGCATGCTTTTGTCAACTTTACTGTGCAATAGCAGGAAACACTGGAAAACACTTTAAGATTGCAGGCTTGGTCTTTGTTGAAACTGTCATATAAAACTATGTTGTCTCAGTGATCTTCTGAGACACCTGAGGTTTCCACACAGAGATGTTTGTCTACAATGTTGGCTTATTTTTTTAACTCTCTGATTTTCTCTTAGTTTTTGCCTTATTTGTGTGGTCATGGTTTTATCTATAAAACTTTACCTGTGCTTTTTCTTTTCTTTTGTTGCAAATTAGTTATTGCAAATCCAGCCACCTGTCTTCAGTGATGGGTGGTGCAGGAAAGTGCTGTGTGTGAATGATGCAAGTCCATTTCTGGCATGGCTTTGCTGAAGTTATGGGCTGTGAGCAAGAATATGTCAGAGACCTGTGAACCTTTGGAAAGTGTGGTGAATCGTAGAATCATTTTGGTTGGAAAAGACCTTTAAGATCATAAAGTCCAGCCATTAATGTAGCACTACCAAGTCCGCCACTAAACCATGTCCCTGAGCACCACATCTACACATCTTTTAAATACTTCCAGGGATAGTGACTCCACCACTTCCGTGGGCAGTCTGTTCTAATGCTTGACAAGCCTTTCCGTGAAGAAATTTTTTCCTAATATCCAATCTAAACGTCCCTGGCACAACTTGAGGCCCTTTCCTCTTGTCCTATCACTTGTTAATTGGGAGAAGAGACTGACCGCCACCTCACTACAACCTCTTTTCAGNCACCACTTCCGTGGGCAGTCTGTTCTAATGCTTGACAAGCCTTTCCGTGAAGAAATTTTTTCCTAATATCCAATCTAAACGTCCCTGGCACAACTTGAGGCCCTTTCCTCTTGTCCT
>VZSC01007882.1:4157-23318 GCA_013398225.1 Steatornis caripensis
GTCCACACTGTTTACTGCTAACAGATCTTCATCCTAATCAGCCTGCGAAGGACGCAGGATGAAGGTTGGTTAGTGCCATCTGTGTGTGCATGAGTGTTTCTGTATTGATTGGTGTGGCTGGCTGCATATATACATATATTTGTGTTGTGTATGTGTTTGTATGCCTATTGGGAATACACACTCAGCCTTGCTAGTGGATGAACCTAGAGACAGCGAGCTGCAGGCAGCCTCAATACTATTAGGATACCTGATTTCTCCAGTCTTAATGGGTACCTATATCAGTATTTATATAGGTATCTCTATTAGATTTTGCACTGTGATTCAAGCTACATTAATATATTTTCATGTCTTGTCACAAGTGCAGAAGATGGTTTGAGATGATGTTTCTTTTATAGCTGGAAGTGATGGAAATTCTTTAACCTCAGGAGACAGTTAGATCACAGGATGGAACTAATTAGATTGAGAATGGAGAAGAGAATAACATCAAAATAAGATGCTCAGAAGGGAATAAAATAGCACTATATCTGTTTTTACTTATATTAAATTTGTCTAAAAATAAGAGGGGGAAGCGATATGTGCAGCCCTAAGTGAACTTGGCATAAGTCAGACCAGAAGTTTGAAGGAAAGACTAGAGTGACCAGGATAATATAATAAAGAATACAAAATATTCAGCTGAGAAAAACTGTGATGGTGGCAGAACAATACTATCTGCAATAAGAATTTAGAACTGGTTCAAACGAACAAAGCAGCCATCTCAATGAATGTGAACTGAAATTCTAGGACTGACTAGGATGGGGATAGTACCAGACCTACATTGCCAGTGGCCGAACAGTAATGGCAACAGTCTTCTGCTGTGCTGAAAATTCCATGACCCTTAGGTACATTGAGCAAGTAACACACAGGGATCTGAAGCAGAGACACCATAAAAGAGTTAGGGATCTCCTGAAAGAATATCTATCACTCAGCCCTGAATAATAGTAGCATTCAAAATTCTATCAATGAGGAGTCCTAGGAGACCCCTGCAAATGAGCTAAATTATATCTCAACATCTGTTGATTCTGGGAAACTGATGAAATCTATGCTGAAACCCATACTGAAATCCTTCTTTGTGAAACTGGTCCTCACAAAAAGTGTTGTCTGAAACTGAATTGACTGAAAAAGTGATTATGGAACAAGCAAATGATACTAAATTGCCATAATCAGATCTTTTTCAAATAAAAATCCTGTGACAACAGAAGTCTGAAACAGCTGTCTTAAAGACAGGAATGTGTCATCTCATGTAAAATGTTCTTGATACCTATGACTGGAAGGTGGCAAATGTGAAGCTAATTTTTTAACTAAATTGAAGGAATCTAGAAAAAAAAAAAGCTTGTTTTTTACATTTCATCTTGGTTTTTTTTTCCCTGGCAGAATCATAGTTAGCAAATTGAAATGAATAAATGTTTTTCACAAAACCCCAGTATTTTTGCGAAACATTTTTTTAATCGTAGGTGTAATATTTTATTTTTTTCTTAAAAGACATATTTGTATTTACTGAAGCAGTTCTCAGCATGTTTTGTTCTTGTAAGTATTAACACTGCTGCTAATAATTTTTTTCCACATTTTGCGATTTCAGAGTTGCAAAAATCCCAAAATAATTAGCTAAAAGCATAATCATGACATTTGTGGGGAATTATGCAGTTATGGGACATGGCTATAAATGTGTTCATATGTATCCCAGGTACACAGAGCATACGATGTCTGAATATACTGGTCCAGCTTTGTATAATAACTTGTTAGGATGTAGCAGTGTTCAGTGATCTAGTCCCACAGATAACAGTGCTGCAGTTTTTCAAAGTAATTGCTTTATACGCCTTCAGATGTAGCTTTCACATGTTCCTGGATGTCAAATTCATGAAGCCCATGACACAGACATTCATTCCCACTGAGAAGAAAGTAAGCCTGTCACAACATTGAGCTGATGATTACCCAGGTCATCTTATACTCAGCCACAGCAAGATATTTGGGTATCTTTATTTTTACAACTTCATCAGGAAGTCCAACCTCTCAACAAACTCACTGCTAGGATTGGATTATGAGATCTCTCCCTCCAGTTGCCCACACTTAGTGGTCCTGGAAGTAAAATACTGATCTGGAAAGTAGCAGACTAGGTTTTATTCCTTCCCTTGCTTGCATTGGCCTTGACTTAACCATTGGTGTGTAACAGGATGTTGTGGGTCAGATTTTCCTCTTGAAATTCTTTCACTTTGTATTAAATACTTAAAAATTTATTGCTCAGACATAGGACCTGTCCCATATGAAAGTCTAGGCTATAAACTTGTATTGTTTATACAGTAGAAAAACATCTGTCATTAATCACTTTGCAATATCCTACAACATAGTACACTAGAGAGCTGGTTTGTCTGCATTAAGATCCTGGCTTGAAGCAAAAGCAATGTGGAATTTGAATCTAGATATTCTCCTTGAGTGTTTCATTTATTATACTGCTGTAGACCACTCCTCTGCCCCTAGTCCCACATAAACCCGGAGGAAAATCCTAACTATGTATTCTGTGTGAAAGGAGGTTTCTTTTTCCAACACATCTACCTGGATCTTAGGACAACTTTTACAGCGTATCTACCTCACTGGTTAGGTACCTCATCAGCTGCTTCACACAATAGTTCCCTTCCTCACCTGCATTGTGTTGGCTTTGTGAAATCCCATTCTCAATAGCAGCTCTGAGATATTTCTTGTACAGATAAAGAACTTGTTTATTTCTCAGTCAACACTTTCAATTCAGCATTTCACAGTCATCAGTTGAATGTCAGACATATGTATCTCTAGTGCATTAGTTCCAGACCCTTTCCATGCAGTCTGCCAATGCAAAAATAGAGAACTGTGGGAAATACAGCCCCTAAGGATCGCTGTAAATACCCATTCATTCCACCAGATGGTATTCTTTCACTCAAATAAGAAAGAACAGTTTCAGTAGCACAGATCTTGGGCTGTTTGATTTGGGCCTTGGTGTCTCAGGCTTTGTTTCAAAGCTATAGATGGCAAATGTGACTGCTGTGATGGTTCCCACTGTGCATCCAAAATACCATGGTACAGCAGCAATCAGTCTTCTTAACACAGGTTAAAAGACTGTATCAGAGACAGTGGTATCACTCTGAATCCTAGAAGTTGTGTTTATAATTAGTACAGGTACTGCTGGGACAACTAAGGGAAAATAAGTTGTGAGATGTTTGCTCCAGGAACAACCCAAGTTTCCTTCATTTTTGGTGTGTGTTAAGGCAATATCAGGGTCCCATATACAGCTCTTCCCAAAACAAGATTGTGCACATACATTCTGACAGGTGGAGAAGAAAGAAAAATAATTAAGGTCTAAGCATATGTATTGTATTTTCTTCTTTTCCAGAAAGAAAAATTACAGCAGTCACCAATACAAAAAAAAAACCCAACCCAAAACCCCACTGCTTTACTTGGTTACACTAAACATTTTCTGTTTTATTCTGAAAACAAAATATCAAAAGGTAAAATAAAGCATACAGGGGTAAGTTAGAAGACAGTTGTCATATATTCTGTCTGATACAGTAAGAAAAACTTCCACCTGAGTAAGTTTGAGACATTCTGTGTGTTTTCACCAGATAGATACACTTCAAACAAAGTGTTTGCTTGAAATTTCTTGCAGGAAGGAGCTTGGTTTTGAGCACAGATTTAGCTATTACGGAGATCTCTGCTATTGGTTTAAGAGAAACATGTGAAATGGACCTATATAAGTCCCCTATAGACGCATGCTCACTAGCTACTGATGCAGAAATGAGGATGTGGACTGCTTGGTGTGTGGCCATGTACTTCTTTGGAGCAAGTAAGGAATCAGTAGAGCCATGATATGTGGTCTGCTACTGGGAGAATGAAGCTTACTTGTTTTACTGTGTTTTGGTTTTGCTTTGTCTTGTAGGAGCTAAAATCACCCAAACCTCAAGTCTTGTGCTGAAAGAAGATGAGAAAGCTACTCTGACATGCAGTCAAAATGATAATCACAATTCTATGTACTGGTATCTGCAGCAGCCAGGGAAGGGGCTGCAATTGGTGTATTATTCCTTTGCTGTAGATCGGGAAGAAAAGGGTGAAATTCACACAGGATACAAAGCTAAGCGGCTAAACCTCACAGATTTCTATTTGGATATTTTATCTGTGAAGATGAACCATTCTGCTGTCTATTTCTGTGCCAGCAGTTTGGGCACAACACTTCAAAGTCACTTGCTTGCTTTACATAAACTTCTCTCCTTTCCAGCACCTTCCCTCAGAAGGGAGCCGCTCTCAGCAACAGGAAAAGGGTATGTAGGCCAACAGCTTATTCACAAACCAGGTGTTCCTGAGGAGTTGGAACAAGAGAGGCAGAATATGTCTTTGAAGTGTAGGTTAACTGCTGAACTCTTGTTTCCTGATCAACCATTTATTTTCTATCTCATCAGAACAATCAATAAACATTGTTAACCAAATGCAGACATAAAATAAAGTAAATGGAAACTGCAATCTAAACAGCCACAAATTATTGTCCCCTAAGAAATTTTCTTACCTGACACAGAACAGTTAATTGAAATATACGTATGTCTAAGTCTGAAATACTTCAGAGACAATGACTTGTATGTGCACAGTCATTCCTCTTTGAGTATTTTCAAGCAGTGAAAGCCACAATGCTTTTCACTGTACTTGGAAAGGTTACCCTAATCACAAGAAATCTATAGAACTAAGATTGTCAACAGTAATGAGAAGGGGCTTGAACAAAAGATGGTATAAGAATAGAAGCTAAACAAAACTAATATGCCAGAGATTGGATTCAAATGACAGAAGAGCAGCAATTTCCATGGTCTGCAAGTGCATAGACACAGTCCTGAGAAGTTACATACGCATGGAGGAGATAAAGAGGAAAGGGAGATAGTACAAAGTAGTATGCAACTTAGAATGAATTCACATTCAAGAAAAATAAAAAGTAGATTTCAATTTATTCAGAAATTGTTTTATCCAGTTTACTTCCGGCTACATAGTGAAGCACATGCTACTACTATGTGTGTGACATCTACCTCTTTATGTGTCAGACCTATACCTCTCTCACAGCTGAATAAGCAGCAACACAGTCTATATTAATCTGGTTTATTCTTTTTGGATGAGTTCTGAGGGGTTTTTTCTCCCAGACAACTTCGTGATGTTCCTCATTCAAAGTTTTGTAGTTGTCTCTGACTTTGAGCTAAGTCCTAATATGAACACTGCTCCAGAGAGCATCCATATTTTGAAGACAAATATGTAGACACATAAGCAAGCAGGATGTGAATGTAATTTTATTTACTATATAATCTCTCTTGATGGAATATTTCAGGCTTGGTGTAAAGAGTCTTGTGCCTCACACAAAAAGACCTACCAGTGTCTTTCCAGCAGCACCATTCTCCCAGATAGTGTCATTGATGCAGTGGGATTAGTCATAGCATGAGGTACTCTTCGGTGTAAGCATGCCATGATGGTAATATAACAAATTTCCTAAATTTTCCTAAAGCAAGGAAGCACTAAGCAAAGTCCTTGTGATGTGTAAAAGTCACCTGCATAATTTGCTAGTTCTGAAATAAAGAAGAACAATAATGTATTTCCAGTCAGAGCGGTTTGGAAAGGTTTAAGGAAAGGATGTAGAATGAGAACATTCCATAATTAGACACAGCATCCACATTCTGAGATTATTCTTATCCCAATCTGAATTTTGTCAAATTATATTGTAAATACTGTAGGGCAAAGGAGTATGTGTATTACCACATACACAGGATAAGCATATTGATCTTCAAGGGAAAATTTCAACTTGTGATTATCATGCACCATTTCTTCATTGGGAAAGGAGTTATTGAATTACAGGCACAACCCCTGGGGAAAAGGTGAAAGAACCTTTATCTGAGTCCTTTAAGTAGCAGCTGACTGGCTAGCTAGCAGCTTTACAGAAAAACAATTGAGCATTAATATCCAGCAAGCCCTTTCAACAATGAAGGCTAACTACATTTTTGGTTGCATTAGCAAGAATGCAGTTAGCACACTGAACCACTTTTGAGGCTATATTTGGAATACTACCTCTATTGTCCATACACACCCCTACCCTGCTCCAGCCTCAGTACAACAGAGATATCAACAAATTGTAGATAGTCCAGCAGAGGGACACTAAGATGATCAGAATATTGGAGCAGAAACATAAGAGGAGAGGCTGAGGGAATTGATTTTGTTCATCTTGGAGAGGAGAAGGCTAAAGGATGGTTAATTGCATAACTCCAACTGCCTAAACAGTTGGAGTTTTAGAGGGGCACAGTGGAAGCCTGTGGGAACAAGCTGCAGCAAGATAAACTCTGACTAGATATAACTAGATATACTTCCTATTGAGGGTGCTTCAGCACTGGAACATATTTCTCAGAGAGCTTGTCAAATTTCTGTCCTTGAAGATATTCAGAACGCACCTGGACAAAGCTCTGAGCAAGTTTTGGAGTTAGTCCTGTTTTGAACAGCAATTTGGATTGACAATTCCAGAAGTCCCCTCCCATCACAGTTTTTCTACAAGTATATGATTTTTATAATCTTACCTTGCTGTTTTGAGATACCTAGGAAAAGTGTGGGGTTTTCTTTTGTAATTTGAAAAGCAGGTCAGCAACTCCCCCAAACCCACACATCTTTCGTTTTTTGTGTGTTGCACAACCGAAACAGCAGCTGCACATGCAAAACCTATCTGCAGACTTCAGTAACAAGATTGTGTGATAACATGAGACAAAAAACCCACCAGCTTTCAAAAGGCCCATATATGTAACTATTTCTGTCCAACTGTAATGTGATGAACAGAGAGCGGCACCCTGTGCCTCATCCTGAGAGGCGGGGGTGACGTTGCGGTGAGAGAGGCTGGTGCATTATCAAAAATTTTTTTGAGTAAATGTCAAACCACATCCTGTTTTGCTAAAATTCAGCTCGTTTTCCCTTAAAGAGATATTTTCAAGCACATTTTGGCACATCATCTACTCTGATTCTGTGGTATCATTTTCTGCTGAGGCCTTCAGAGTTATTTCTCCCTTCTGTTGAAGACCCTGGCTATGCTAGACAGAGCTCCCTCGAGGGTCTCCACTCCATGCCTCCTACTCCTTCTGCCTTGCTATTATATTTGCAGGTTTTCTGCTTCCAGAGCTCCACAAGCACTCCTCTATCTTGGTCTGTGTTATTCCTACCTCTGTTTAGGATACATCTGTACATAAAAGGTATGACTGTTCTCCATTTATTCCCAAGTGATCTACCTCTGAATTACCAACTGTTTAACTTGTGCCACAAGATAATAGTTCAATGAGATGCAAAGTGGATGAAAGATCTCCAAAACCACTCTCCAGGATTAGTAATCCCTTGGTTTACAGTTTACGTTGCACAGAAATGGTGCCACAGTTTTAAAGAACCATGCCCTGGTTCCCCTTCTCCCTTCCTCATGGATTAGATTTTTCTGAGTTGCATCCTTTTTTCTTTCCTTTTTTGCTTTCTTGGTCTTTCTTATTTTGCTTATTTTTCCTATTTTCTTATTCTTCCTAATTTTCCTTTTTACTCTTTTATTTAAAAGGACCACACATTTTGATAATACTTCATTCATTGTTTTGTGAAATATCTCCCTGAAGTTCTATTCCTCTTTTTGTCTAAAACCCTCCCCTTCATTCTCACTAGCTTGTTGTCTTGAAAATAATGAGAGACACAATGTAATTGTAGAGAAGTGGATTTAAATAAATACCAACTTTAAGACATTATTTTGTCCAAAGTAGATTCCTGTACAGTTAGAATGAGTTAGGACAAATGTGTACAGAGTAGAACTCTGTTCCTCTCCTTGGACTTAAGCATCAGTGCCGTCACAAACATCCCATACAAAACACTCTTGAAAATGAGCATGATGTACACAAACTTCCCAGCTGTAGCACTTCTCTGATAGTTTTCTGAAAAGTAAGGGAGAAAGCAATAAATAAATATCAATAGAGAAACCAAACATTTCTTCAGAAAACTTTATAATATAGACAGGCTAGTAACCAGAGGCCAGGCATACCAGTGTGGCCTTGCTCTTCTGTTGGATCTGTTGCTTTGACAGGGAAAAGATGGCTACAGTTGGAGGTATGATTTCATCATTCTTCCCTGAAACAGAAAGTAATATGGCCCAGAGCCTTCACCCTCAGACATCTAAATATCAGACCATGTGTTTTTTGTAGAAATATGTGTGTTGGAGAATGGATGCTTAAATGAAGACTCAGCGTGACCTATAAGCATGCAGCATCATGATCTTCAGTCTAAAAGAAAATTATATTTAAATTAAATTTTAGTTATCTTTCCCACATAGTATGTACTAAATATATCGTGCTATACAAGCCATTTAAACAAACAAACAAAAAAACCCAAACCAGGTTATTTGAACAGAATGTGGCTGCAGGATTTAAAATTTAAAGGTACAGAGAAAGTACAAAAATTTTCTCTGGATACTAACCAAATAGCTGAGCTTACTAAAGTTAAGGTACGAATTGAAAAGAATAATTTAATTCTCCAGTTTGTTAAGTTATACAATGAGCAGCGGGCAGACTGATCCTCTGCATTCATCCTCTACTGTCTTTATATCTTTCTGTGTATGTCCATGAGTCAAGATTTTTCTGAAATTTCTTGCCTTATTTCACCTCAATCTCTCCTTCTTCATATCCTACAGTTTTAGAAATAAAAATAAACAAGAAAACACCTTGACTCTCCCAACCTATAACCTACAACATCTTTAAGTAACAAAGTTTCTCAAAAGAACCAAGAGTGAATCTGTTTTGTTATTTAGCAAATAAAGAGTAGGCTATGTTTTCTTACCTAAGTCAGTCAGCTTCGTTCCTGTCACAAAATGCTGGTCGTATCCAGAGCAGAAAGAGATAACAGAGTAATAAATCCCACACCTTACACATCTATTGGACAAAATAAGAATTTAAATAGTGAAGGCTTGATTATGCACTGCTATATAATTTCCACTTTGCTTGAGGAAAAATAAGTGCACTAGATCCTTGGTGTCTTCTCTTGGTGCCAAAAAGGACACAAAGTGTCACAAAAGGACTACGAAAAGAAGCAAATGGTACTTTAACTGTGTTTCTCATGCCAATGTCACAGGACTTGTCAGTTTCATCATTTCTATTAAAACTATCTCCTATTTTTGCCTTTCATAGACTCATGGTAATACAGAAAAGAATTGAGATTAGAAAAAAACAGGGTTAAATCCTAGACAATAATTCCTCTTGCCGAAAGTCTGTTCGATTGTGTCTGGAAATAAGAATGCTTGAGTTTTGTGGTTCTGTGTGTGCATCATGTATGAATATTTCCCCTGCTACAAAACATTCTGTGATATACCCTCTTTAATTCAGATTCTTCTGATTTATCTTTTTATGCTCTCATTGGTTGATATTACAGAATTATCTCTCATATCAGCATTTATAGTTTTCCTTGATTTTCTTGATTTTCTTTCTCAGACTCATTTGACCATCTTCTCCACTCTTTCTCTTTCCCCAACCATCTGCTAGGAATCCATCTGAAATCTGAATAGCCAGACAGCATGGTAGACAGCTTAGAGATGTCACAGTAGAAATAACTTTAATGACTCTAGAAATAGTGCATAAGAAACTAGACTGAAGCTAAAAATGGAGGGTCGAATTTTGACTCTAATGAGATTAGTGGAAAATTTGTCACTCATTTCAGTGAAACTGGCATTTAAACATTTATTTTTCTATTTTCAATTCTTTGATCCCGTGTTATAGTTCAGGGTCAGCACTAGGTTGCCTGCACCTGACTTGTGAAAAATGACATTTTCCTAGTTTTCATGTAGCTGGACATACAGATCATCTCTCTTTCCCTTAAAATGGTATCTGGATCCTACCTTCTGAAAGCATAAATGCTGTCAATTAGGAAATGCATAGATGATATCACACTATCTACAACTGCAAACTGCTTTCCTTCAGCAATATATCAATTTTCACCAGAGCCAGAAGACAGTAGGTTTGTTCACTCACGCTTAAATGCACTTTGGCACCACAATTGCCATCTGCTTACCTATTCTTAAATGTACTATGTTGTCTGGCCCTTTTCTCTCTCTCTTGTCCTAGAGAATCCCAGTGAGGACCACCAGCTTCTACTGATTTAGGTCCCATCAAAAATTCCCTTTCTTTTTATTCCAGAATATTAAAGGAACTTTCTGGTATTTGCTGTATTTCTTTCTTACATAGAACTGTTTAGTTGTGTCCTCCTACAAAATGTAGTTTGTCTGCTCCAAAACACCTATCCGCAAGTTTCCCCCCGTTCACTTTGACCAAGTTCTGCAATAACCACTCTGAAAGTCTTTGTGTGAGAACAAGATTGATTAGGATTTTTTGATAGGCTTGATTAATGCAACTATTTTCACCAAACATCCTTATAGATTATATCCATTTAATATGTTCCAGACAGAGCTGGAATTATTTTTTTATATTCCATTCTGCTGTGCTCTAGTCTACCACAACTTGATAGAGTATGAATAATGAGGCATCTTGGGAAAAGAACCCATAATCCGAATCCAAAGACTTCCTTCTTTCTTTACTTTTGTCACACTCCCTGCATCTTGACTCTTGCACAATCTAGTACACTCCTCATGATTTCCACTTGCCCAGAACTGTTACTTTTATTCCTTCTCCAAAATACTGGATACTGGCAGAGCACAGCCTCACAGTGTAATATCAAAACTTCTCACACCTGTCCTGGGCTCTTGTGCAGTGACAAACATGTCAAACTTTCAAATACTATTTTTTTGCAGAGTAACAGCCAAAGGTGTGCTGAAAAGTCTATCTAAGTAGTACTTAGTTATTAAATATTCTGCATTTTTTTTCTAATGATGATTTGTATCACAGCATGAAAATAACCCCTCATTTCTCTGTCATCAGTAAAGCACTTTATTGTCTCCTGCTGCAGTTCAACATCAATGTCCTCACAATTTTTAGCAATCATGAAACATATATTAAAATTCAGTCTCTTTCATTAGGACTCACTCTTACCTTCTTTCCCTCCAACCTCCACATCTTTTGCCAATTCCTTACGAATACCTGTACATCCTTCCCAGTCCTACTTCTGCCTTTTTCTTTTTCATGGATAAGCATTCCATTTGGCTATGACAGTGGGAGATAGATTGTAGGAATGAGAGACAATCATATTGATTAGTTCATTCTGTAGACAATTTAATTCTAGAGAAAAATCTTGGTTAGTCACACTGTTAATTTCTGGTAGAATAGAGCCAGTAGACTCAGCGAACACTGAGTAGTCTTGGGGAGTTCTGCATTGCAGAGGTAGTACATATTCGTCCAGAATACACTTATCTGCTTGAGGTCTCTTCTTCTTTGGTCTTGTCTCATCCTTCTCACACACTCCAGTTTATTCCATTAAGCTTGCTTGCTTGCTAGCTTTCTCCACAGTTTTATTAGTCTGACAAATTAACACCAAATTGTCCTATTCACAAGGCAAATTTAATAACAATAATTCAGTTGGTTAATTTGTCTACTTCTTAGTCCATACTGTCTCTCTCTTCCTCACCTGCCTTTCCTGAAACATCATCTTTAGCCTTCTTAGTGAAGCTCTGCTGACTCAAACCCTTCCACTGCACTTCTTTTTTATCTTAGCTAGAACAGTGAGCGACAATCCTTTTTCAAAATACAGTATTACTGCTGACCTTCATATAAAAATTGTATGAGAAGATTGTTCTCTCTTCCTCATCCTTATTGGCACAAAAGTTCTATTTTCTAATCTACCATACCCAGGAAAGCTGCTCCTGAAAGATTTTTCACCCCTGGAAGAGCTGTACAAACCCCTGGAGATGCAGTATGCTACTTCACTTAGGTAATGTCTGCAGTATTGAAATACCAGGACCACAGGGAAGATCATTCTTATCCGTCCCTTGCAGCCCTTCACTCTTTTTACTTCCCTTTCTTCTTCAAGCTTAGGAAAAAAATATTTTCATTTAATCTGTTTTGACATTTAAGCATCCTCTTCCCCATGATCCTACAAATATTTCCTTTAGGCATGGGATTTAGCCAAACTCTGACTATCAAGTGTTCCAGAAAATGACTTTTCTTTGTTTTAGGCCACTTGCCATCATATATCCTACCATTTCACAGTCCAGCAGACTGAAGTGCAATCACACAGCTTGACATTTGCCCTCATCCCTTACTTGATTCTGCAGAATTTTGAATCATCTAATTGGAAATTCTTTATCCATGCACCCTTCTTCTTACAATACATATAATGACCAGGTGCTTAACCCACAAAATCTGTTTTCTCCTCTCCTATAATTAATGTTCGGCCTTGTTCAAGTGATGAGGGACCCAAAACTAGATGTCCTTTTCAAGATGAAGTTTTATCATAGCCACTGGGAAGAATTCCTGCTACACACATTTCTTGGGAGATGTTACTTCAGATGAGCAAATGCTGACTCCCACAGGAAGGTCAGTGCCTCTGGCATGTGCTAACAAAAACATTTGTCAAGGAGGGTAAATGAGAATTGACAGATGCACTCAGTTTTGCTGTCAGCCTATACTTACCACTCAGTGTAGTCATTGAGGTCTGTTGTCTGAGGTTAGAGAGAGAAACCATAAGAAAACAGTACATATTTGTCGTAACAGTTAATGTTTTGATGGGCCAAAGACAAAGAAATCTCCATCATAACCTCAGTCCCCTCTCTCCTCTCCTTGTCTTCTGTGATCTAGAAAATTTTGGACAAGGAGTTCACCAAATGGGAGGAGTGGGGAGCTACTTATTTTCTGTTCTCAGGACCCTTAGACCCTGGCTTGTGCCAAGAGATAGGTGTCCCCTACTCCATGTTACACTTAGCACAGAAATTGCTCCACAACTTTTATTGCTTCCTTCACTTCCGATTATATCCTTTGGTCCTTTTTTTTCAAATGCTGTTTCTCAAGTGTATTAGTCCTTTCCTTGGATTTTCAGACAGCAGTCCCTTGCCATCAGTCCTCCCTCCTTGTAAAATAGGTAATGAGATCTCTAATTTGTCCCTTAATCTATCTTTCAATTCCTGAACAGATGTTAGTGCCTTGATCTGCAAGTTATCTCCAGTTTATGAGTTTTACTTCAAGAATCAAAACATCATCGTCTTTCTTTGAGGAGTGCTCCCACTTAGACCCTGCCAGTGTTTCTCTTTGTCTTTTTTTATCCTTCTCTATCTTTGTTGATTTCCTTGAATGTTTCAACAGCAAAAATGACCTAGACAGTCTTTTACAATGATCAGAGCAAACGTGGCAAAAATTATTTATGAAAATAACAATTGCAACTGTAAGACTGATCACCTGTCACTGACACACATGACTTGACTGAATAGAAAATACAGGTATAAAAAGAAATAATTGAAAGACAAAATTCGGGGTTTCCTTTGTTTTATTTCAAACATACTTTGTAAACAACATTTTCTTAATTGTGATAGTCAGCTTGGTCCCTTCTCCAAACTGCAGGAGCTCTGTGTAAGCACAGCTAAAAATTATTGATAAAATTTTGCAGACAAAATTTGAAATGGCTAAGCTTCTTACTCTGTGTTGTCTGAGTTTTTGTAAATGAGAAATCAACTCAAATTTCCTCCCTTAGTGGGAAAGCAAATGCTAAGACTCTATGTCAATTATTGAGGGACATTAAATTGTTTAGTTGAGGATATAAAAAAATGTTCCTTTTGTTCACACCTTGTGAAATTGAGACCTGTAAAGGCATTTTTGTAAAAAGCAGTGTCGCAGGAAGCAGTTCTCCTTTTTGTTTGAAACGGCCGTAAGATTGCATAAGTAATAGTTATAATCATAACACCAAACATCTTTTGTTCAATATGATATTTTCTCTGAAGTGTTTTGAGGAGATTAAAGAAGTGACGAGCACAGAGCACGAAAAATTACTCCATTTTATGGGATTATACTCATCTGTCCTCTAGCACTAAGATATAATTTTTTCTGATAATGACATTAAAAAAGATATGCCAAGTTTCCCTCAAATCTATCAGATTCTTTTCAAACAAACAAATGCATTAACTGACAAGTGACTTTTAATCTATTTTTCTTCATTACTACAATGTCTGGTGCCACCACCAAGCTCATCTCAAGTAAGAACACAGTGAGAGAAAAAGCAGCTACCATGCCTCTCCTGAAAGGGTGTCACTTCTCATCTGTCTAGTGTTCTATTCCCTTCTCTACCACCCTTGAATTCTGCATCTATTTTGGCCAGAAATCAATCTATTTTATATTAGCAGGTGTGTGAGGATTTGCTTAGATGGCAGATACTAGAAATGGAAGAGAGCTCCTCTTCTCACCAGTCACACAGGCAAATATAATGGAATATATTCTAAAGCTTTGCCCCTTTCTGATTTTGCTGTACCTATTTTAAATAGGAATGCAAAAATGTTAGAATAGCTGTGTTGGTCATACTGAAAGGTTCTGCTAGGCTAACACAGTATGAAGAGTGAATGCCAAGCAAAGACTTTAAGGCTAATGAAAGCATACAGTGGTTACTTTCCTAAAATACTCTTTTATATCCAATGCTTTTAAGTTGAGGGATCACAGTAAAATTGTAGAATCCTTCATAGTTGTCCTGGGTTCGGCTATGATAGAGTTAATTTTCACCAGAACGCCGGGAGGGGGATAGCCGACCCAAAGTAGCCAAGCAGGTATTCGATCCCACTGCCGCCACGCCCAGTCCATAGCCGGGGGGCTGGCTGGGCAAGGCGCGGGAAGCGAGGCCGGGAAGGGCGCGGGGTGGCTCCCGTTCTCGTTGTGGGTGGTGAGCGCTTGTGCTGTGCATCACTCGTTTGTATTCTCTCTTGTTAGCATTATAGTTGTTATTGTTACTGTTCTCTCTCTGTGCTGTTGCATTAAACTGTCCTTATCTCACCCCACGAGGGCTGCCCCTTTCTCTGCTGATTCTCCTCCCCGTTCCGGGGGGGTGGGGGGCGCAGTGAGCGCGCGGCTGCGTGGTTCTTTGTTGGCGGCGGGGCTCAAACCACGGCAGTAGTTTTGGCCTACTTTTCTGATCTCACACTGACTCCAGATAAACATTCAATTTATAAATGTGCCTAGTAATAGAAACTACTTTTCCTCCTTTACATCAGTAGACATGGATGTAACAATTACTCTTAAGATGCTTTTTGCCAAGATAATAAATAATATTAACCCTGCTTCCTAAATCAACCCTTTAGCACCTTTTATTGGTTGTGTCAGCGTTCTTTTCTGTAATGAATTAATATTCTACAGTAAGAAACAAAAATACCTAAGGAAACATACTAAACATTGTCAGCTGAGTGCCTTGTCCAAAGTACAGTGGTAAGTTTGCATAATATTTTGAGCAAGCACCAGAACTGGCTGCCACTAGAAGCACTCAACTGCACATAAAGCCTGTATGATATGTTATATCCTACCTTTCTCAAGGTCACAAACTGAGGGGATCTTTATGCTCTCATCTGTGTTAGAAAATATTGTCCTTTTGCAGAAGAATATGCTGAAACAGATGGTATATTCCTCTAAGAGGAATCCAGCCTATCTAGGAAGTAGCTCTTTTTGTCTCTATCTGTGTCCTATTCTCAATCTTAGTTTCAGAATTCAATCTGAGACACCTTCTGTAAGTAAAAGCAGAAACTGAATCTCTCCCCTTCTGCCATCACCAAGCTGTGCTAAAGAAGAGCTGAGTTTCTGGAACTCATCCGTCTTGCACCTATTTCCCCTGATCCTTCTTGCCCAGTTTTCAAACAAAAGATTTTTTTTTATGTTTAAAAAGACTTCCAGCGTCATGTATTTGTTAAAAGTGTAGGCTTCTTTTCCTTACCTAGTATTGTTCCCTGTGTCCCAGGACTAAACTGCTGAATATGTATCACGATACTACAGATACTATCTCAAAATATACCCCTCCCCATAACAAAAATTGTGGGGAGCAATACGAACGTACCATGTGAAAAATCCATGAAGAAGATGTGTCATCCTGGTAGGCAATCCTAGGGACCTATGCTCACAGGAGACATTGCAGGATGATGATAGTGCTAACAAGTAAGCCACAGAATCCAATTCCCAAAAAGATGTAGTGTAAATGTTGTTTTAGAGGAAACTGGAAGGTATCCTGGACAACATCCTAAGGATATCTTGTTAGGTATGTTGTCAAAAGGCTAATATGGGAGTGTGAGGGTAGATACAGTAGACCTTCTTGTAGCCTCCTTCCTAGAACACACTTATCTGACATGGTGCTTTCTCTTAGCGATAGGAATGTTTGTAAACGGCTTGAAATTACTATTTCTTTCTTATAATGATATTGTATTAATTTCTCCTCATCTGTTAACCAGACAAAATGGTCCAAGGCTGCATCTGAGAGAAGAAGACATTGCATGAAGCAATATGGTTGTCATGCGGCTGCTCATTAATGACCACAAACCTGCCAATTTCTGTTCAGAAGATGTCCTGCTTCAGACTGTCCTGTAATAGCAGACATATATATAAAATGGTGATGGAGTGAGCAAAATGTATTTGTGCACACACAACCTGCAAGTCTAGACTAGAAACCTCCCATGTGAAGACAAATAAGAATGCTGCCAGGATTTCGTTACAGGACAATTTTTTTTTTTTTTATGTGGGTGACTTCTGGGTGTCAGGAAGAGAGGTTTCTCTATGTTTTGTCTACCTGTTCTGGCTAGGCATACTCCTCAGGAGTATGAGTAAGCTTCAGAGTTTATCCATTCTTGGGGAGTTTTTGTAAAGGTCTCCCAAAGGAATGCATCGCTGTCTCACCAGTGTTTCCACAAGGGTTGACCTTGTGAAGAACCAGTGTTTCCTTCAGCTCCACAAACAGCAGTTGAGTACAAGCTTTTGAAAATGCAAGAGTCTGTGAACTTTAGAAAATAGTTTATCTTGGCTGTGTTGCATGTCTCTGTATTGCAGAGACATCTGGCAAGATAGAAGGGCTTGTAAACCTCTGTATGCACAGTTGTACTGTGTTATTTGTCTCCTGTGATCCACTGCCACTCATCAAGACAATCTTGTATTTATATCTGATGAGAAAAAGAAGGGGAGATGGTCTGTGATAGGCTGAAAACTAGAGAGATACTGACATGGGTATGAGCACACCATACAGATGTAAATGTTAGTAGGAAGCTAAACAGCACAGATGCACTAACAAGGGAGGGTGCAGAGTTGTCATGGGGTGATTTAGAGGTGAGGTAGTCACAAGAAGGAAACACGACTCATTCACAAAGAATCTAAAATACATTTACTAAGTGGGCTGGGTATAGTGAGTGGATAGCAATTCCTGTTCTAAGATTTCTGGCGTGTGCACACATACACACACAATATACAGCAAACACATCAATCAAACCCCCAGTGCAGCTGTGACCAGCACACTCAGCTCAGACGAACAGGATGCTCACTCCAAAGTAAGTCCAGGCTGATCACCTGGATTTTAATGTGGACCTCAGACTCAGTCTTCTACAGTATCGGACATTCATTAATGTGTTTGTCTGGAGTAGTTCTTGTCTCAAGTATTTCTCTAACTTAGATGGTTGGTGTAAGTCAACGTTGGCCTTCTGGGTCATGCCACACCAGGCTGATCTCTTTGACTTTCTCCATATCTGAAGCCAATTAGCATTTGTTACCTGGACGACAATCACCTTCTAATCTCCCACTATATAACAAGAATGCAAAGTTTTTAACAGTTTTGATGGATGTAATCTGAAACTCTCAGGTAGGCCTTCCTGACAACAGTGATCTGTGCTTTGTTCCTTGGCACATAGTGGAATCACCTAATGAGTGAGAACAGGACAGGTGTAGGCAAAGTCTCATTCTGAGGGGTATTTTCAGGCAGGCTCCATTCGGTGATAATTCTTGTTATGGTCTGAGTGTGCCTGTAGGCATTAATGTCCCCAACCACCCTCATCTAGGATCCTCCACCATCTGACCAAGGGCAAGGGATCTCCATTTAAGCTTAGACCTGGGCCTTCAATTCTTCTGTAATCTATGTTGTAGGTGTATCTGTATCCAGCCCTGTCTCTGATCCTGCCTCCTGAATGGACCTTGTACCTATGTTGTAGTTAGCTTGTCTCCTAGATGGACCTCTCATATGCACATCATGCCATGTATCCAATGTCATGGTTTAAACTTGGGCTGGCTATAAACAGACAACAGATGGTCTTTGTTAACCCCTTTCCTCCCCAAAAGGGGAAGGGAAAGAGAAAAGGGAAAGAGACTTATGGGTTGGAAATCTAGAACAGCTTTAAGTATAACAACAGGAAAAATAAGAATGAAATATATACAAAACCAATATCGAGGTCCCCCTGATGACAATCATATCACCTGGACACTGCAGAGCAGGCCTTGGGAAAGTCCTGGACTGGACTCAACAGCAGGTAGGAACTGGATTCAGGAATGCATGGATTGGGATCAAAGGCAGAAGAATCAGACAGTCCTCCTTGGAAACCAGCCACAGAAGAAGAAGCGCTTGACCCTCATGATCCCTCAGCTTTATACTGAGTATGACTCATAGGGGATGGAATACTCCCTTTGGTCAGTTTTGGGTCACCTATCCGACCCGCTCCTCCCCACCAGAGGGTTGCGGGTGTGACCCCTTTTCTGCTCTTTCATTTCTGGTGCACAAGAAAGTTAGCAGAAGCAAGCATCAACCTTGGGTTCCATAGGAGTAAGTATAAGCAAGAACCTTTCTGCATACCATTCCTACTGATATTCCAGCACTAACTATAAACATCGAGCCTTATCACTGCTAGAAGCAGACATTGTCTGAAAAACACGCAATTAATTTCAGAGAGTGCAGTTTCTCAGAAGAGACTTAACTAAAAAATAAAGTTACTAAAAGAGAATTGCTTCCGTCCTGGCTCAAACCAGGACATCCTGTCATGTCTTTGGTCCTGTATCTTGGATAGACTCTGAAGCATGAGTCTATGTGCCAGCAATGTGCCCTTGTGGCAAAGAAAACTGATGGTATCCTGGGCTGCATTAGGATGAGTGTTGCTGGCAGGTTGACGGAGGTGATCCTTCCCCTCTACTCAGCTCTGGTGAGGCCACACTTGAAGTCCTGTGTCCAGTTCTGGGCTTCCCAGTTCAAGAGAGACAGGGACATACTGGAGACAATCCAGCA
>VZSC01007882.1:24242-44119 GCA_013398225.1 Steatornis caripensis
CCCTTTCCTCCCCAAAAGGGGAAGGGAAAGAGAAAAGGGAAAGAGACTTATGGGTTGGAAATCTAGAACAGCTTTAAGTATAACAACAGGAAAAATAAGAATGAAATATATACAAAACCAATATCGAGGTCCCCCTGATGACAATCATATCACCTGGACACTGCAGAGCAGGCCTTGGGAAAGTCCTGGACTGGACTCAACAGCAGGTAGGAACTGGATTCAGGAATGCATGGATTGGGATCAAAGGCAGAAGAATCAGACAGTCCTCCTTGGAAACCAGCCACAGAAGAAGAAGTGCTTGACCCTCATGATCCCTCAGCTTTATACTGAGTATGACTCATAGGGGATGGAATACTCCCTTTGGTCAGTTTTGGGTCACCTATCCGACCCGCTCCTCCCCACCAGAGGGTTGCGGGTGTGACCCCTTTTCTGCTCTTTCATTTCTGGTGCACAAGAAAGTTAGCAGAAGCAAGCATCAACCTTGGGTTCCATAGGAGTAAGTATAAGCAAGAACCTTTCTGCATACCATTCCTACTGATATTCCAGCACTAACTATAAACATCGAGCCTTATCACTGCTAGAAGCAGACATTGTCTGAAAAACACGCAATTAATTTCAGAGAGTGCAGTTTCTCAGAAGAGACTTAACTAAAAAATAAAGTTACTAAAAGAGAATTGCTTCCGTCCTGGCTCAAACCAGGACATCCTGTCATGTCTTTGGTCCTGTATCTTGGATAGACTCTGAAGCATGAGTCTATGTGCCAGCAATGTGCCCTTGTGGCAAAGAAAACTGATGGTATCCTGGGCTGCATTAGGATGAGTGTTGCTGGCAGGTTGACGGAGGTGATCCTTCCCCTCTACTCAGCTCTGGTGAGGCCACACTTGAAGTCCTGTGTCCAGTTCTGGGCTTCCCAGTTCAAGAGAGACAGGGACATACTGGAGACAATCCAGCAAAGGGCCACAAAGGTTAATAAGGGACTGGAGCATCTCTCATATGAGGAAAGGCTGTGAGAGTTGGGACTGTCAGCCTGGAGAGGAGAAGGCTTCCAGGGATCTTATGAATATGTGTAAATACTTGAAGGGAGGATACAAAGAGGACAGAGGCAGACTCTTTTTAGTGGTGCTCAGTGACAGGACCAGTAGAAAAGTGCACAAACTGAAACTTACAAGGTTCATTCTGAACACAAGGAAACACTCTTTACTGTCAGGGTGACTGGAGCAGATTATCCAGAGAGCTTGTGGAGTCCCCATCTTTGGAGATAATTAAAAACTGGCTCTAGGTGATCCTGCTTGAGAGGGTGGGAGGACAAGGTGACCTCCAGACTATTCTCAACTCCAGACCAACCTCAACTATTCTGTGATTCTTTGAATCCGCATTCTAGCCGCCTTCTCAGACCAGTACAGTCTTGTTTTGCTACTGATTTGGCTTCCTAAATATATGCTGGATCTAATTGACTACTTGCCTCACTTGGAACTGTTGATCATCCCTGCACCCTACTCTGCTTGTTGTATTCAGATGCTGTGGGACTGTGATTAGTGAATGCACTGCTTGAGCTGTGGTCACCCTTGGTTCCTGGTTTGGCTTCCCCACTGGCCCTTGCTACTTGTCATGTTTCTCAGCAGTATATACTTAACTAATAATGCCTAGAAGTATTCATACAGTCTCTCCTCAGTTTCCAGGTGAAAGAAATAGAAGCCAAACTTACAGAATGATGAGAGGCTTCAGCTGGGAATGGGGTCCCTCATGAAGACTTAGTAGGCATTTTGGAGAAGCAATTCATTATGAGCCTCAAGCATGATCTATAGCAGGAATGATCTGTGCAAGCCTTGGATGCAAAATTAAGCAATAGAGTGTCAGAAAGGGAGCTTGTTTTATCATCCAAGAGCACAGTAATCTGTGCTGTTGAGCATAACATTAACTAATGTCTGGGAGCTGAAATCCCTGAGGTGCTGAAGTCTCACTGAGGTCCTGGCGTATATCCAAAGAGCAACAAATCCGGTGAAGGGTCTAGAGAACAAGCCTTACGAGGAGCGGCTGAGGGAACAGGGGTTGTTTAGCCTGGAGAAAAGGAGGCTCAGGGGAGACCTTCTCACTCTCTACAACTTTCTGAAAGGAGGTTGTAGCAACGTTGGTGTCAATCTCTTCTCCCAAGTAACAAGTGATAGGACAAGAGGAAATTTCTTCAAGTTGGGCCAGGGGACATTTGGATTGGATATGGGGAAAAAATTCTTCATCAAAAGGGTTGTCAAGCAATGAAACAGGCTGCCCAGGGAAATGGATGAGTCACTATCTCTGGAGATATTTAAAAGACTTGTACATGTGGTGCTTATGGACATGGTTTAGTGGTAAACTTGTCAGTCTTAGGTTTGTGGTTGCACTTAATGATCTTAAAGGTCTTTTCCAACCTAAATGATTCTATGATTCTATCAAATATCTCCTGACAGAAATAAAGCAGAATGAAGAGTGGAGGTGCTCAACTGCTGCAACAAATTACCAAGAAAGGAAGTGATTTCTTAACTTTTTGAAGTCTTCCCATCATTACTTATTATCTCAATGCAAAGTAAAACTAGTTATATCAAAGTTTTGGTGTGCAATATACAAGATATCAAGATGATAATTTAATGCTCCCTTCTGGCCTTTTCACAGATACATGAGCTCATGAAAATAGTAGCTTTGAAATTAGTTTCAAAACTGGTTCTGTTATAGGTCTTGACTTGTTGATGCCAGCTGCTGGCAGCTTGAGGTCTGCTCACAGTTTACCTTTTAAAGAAAAGGAAGCATTTACCCAGTTTATTCTTTTTCAAGATTCCATTGGTTGGAGACAATAAAGGAGAGATGCACTTTCACACCACCTGTAGCTATTCTGTAATCTAGAGTGGCTGGGTCATATTCAACATTGCAAAGACTGACCTAAATTATGTACAGGTCATCCTAAGCAATTAACATAAGGTATAGTCAGAGATTGGCAGCTCTCTACACATGTTCATCCTTGTTCTCATGAGTGTTTCTGACATGTCCTAGGGACTGGAGCAATTCCTCTTGGGCCAGATCCACCAGGCTGGACAACCTTATTGTCACTATAAACATTACAAGATGGGAATGGACAAGACTCTTGACCTTTGGGAATGTGGATAACTCTTCCTTTGCTTTTGAAATCCATTCAGCAATAGCTGTCATCTGTTACTTTCAGTCATTTTCTTTTTCCTCAGGTTACATTTTGATAGCAGTCAAACTTTCATTTTCACATCCTTGCTGATCTCTCACATGATAATATCACCTCACATCCTTATTCAGTGGTAGATGCAATAGAACAGTGTGTTTATTGTCTAGCAATATAAAAACTTTAGCATCACTCCAATCAAATATCAGGGTGAGCGTGGGCAAAGGTACGGGAGGACTTTCTGAAGAACTTTATGAGTGTTAAACAGGAGTACACAATAGATGGAATGCTGTTCACACATGTCCTGCCAGTGTTTCTTTTTGTGTAAGAGTTAAAAAATATATCTGTTATTTTATTACCACTCTGAAATATGTAAATTCTCTTTTGTCTAAATAATAGTCTAAACATAATTTGCATGCATTTACTCTTATTTTAGCTTCTGTACTATGAGAAAAACAGCAACCCAGACTTCCTGGCCTATTTAATACTTGGCTTCTATGATGAGAAGTGAAGATCTGTAACAGCAGTGGGGGTATTTCATAATAAATGAATGGGGGAGTTGTGCTGGTGTGTAGATGCTTCCATACTTCCCAGCTGGTAACATGCATGATGTTACAAGTAATACAAAAGAAGACTAAAGACTTCTAGTTTTTTTTCTTCTTCTACACCCAGAAAATTTATGATTGTAAAAGCACAGGATCACCCCTTCTGCCCTCTACCTCAATTTTTATTTTCTTCATGTAGTCTAACACCTGATCTATCTTTGCAGATTCTGAAATGCTGTGGCACAAAAATTATTGACAAGGTTGGGATGAAACATAGGAAGTGTATTTTTCCTAATGCTGACAAAATGTACCACTGTCCATCTAAATAGTGCTGTGCAGTAGGCATTGATTTTTGATACTCTAAATAGTCTAAGATGGCTATAAGTGAATTGTAAGTTCTGTTTTATTTGGGGTTACTAAATCCAATAGTTTAACAGTGGTGAGGCTGCTGCAGCTCCCTTTCCCTAGGTTCATCCACTAGCAAGGCTGAGTGTGTATTACCAATAGGCATACAAACACATACACAGTACAAATATACGTATACACACAGCCAGCCACACAAATCTTTACAGACAGAAACACTAATGCACACACAGATGGCACTAACAGACCTGTACTTATAAGCCCAAGGCCTGCAGCCCCACTCCACTTCCTGGTACAAGGCCACTCACTCACAGATATAAACCTTCATGCACATGCACGCACGCATGCACACACACACAAGCTGGATCCCACTAACTGGTCTTAGATACTCAGTCTACCCAGCAACTGGCCCTGAACTCCCCAGTCCTCCAGTTACTTCACACACCCACATGCACACTGGGACCCACACTTTTACACTATGGATGTCCCAGAAACTAGCCTTAGACATGCAGCCTGCTTGCTAGCTGGCCCTGGATGCTCACTTTCCCAGTTGCTGGCACTGGAGTATGCAAACATCTGAAGCCTGCAGCGCCACTCCAGTTTTTGGTATACAGTGTGAGTACTGGATGAGCCTTCTACTGTTCTCGTAACATATAAACTATTCCTATAAGGATTGACAGTGAATGTTCTTTAATGTGAGTTCCATGTCATACCTACACATCACTGGAAATTATGTTGTAGGATATCACTGCTACAAAAGACCAAATCATAAAACAACAACTCATGCTTCTTGAATGGAAAAGAAGGTAAAACTTTATTCTTAATTCAAGTTGCTGAGTCCTCAGCCTCTGAGCATTAAGAAGGTGTTAGTTTTAAATATGATACTATATGATATGATACGACACAATATCATACAATGCAGTATGATACAATATGCTATGGAAATACAGGGAAAACCCAGCAGTGATTACAACAAAGTAGAAAGAACAGGAGGACAGAGAATCACCAAGAAATAGAATTCAGAAGTTCTTAGACAGAAGCATAGATCCTTTGCTATGGAAAGGTAAAAATAATTTGCTGTGTTCCTGCTGATGTTATGAAGTGGACTCTTCACTTACTCTCTATACAACTTGCCACGAGCCTAATTGAAAACAAAACAGAATAAAAAAATAAAAAACACAAGTTAAAGAAACGAATACAATAATCTAGAAAATAATAGACCAAATTTAGCAGAGTCCCAACTGTTGTGTCTCCTGAGAGCACTGACAGAATGACCATGTTGTATCTCCATGCCTTCTTCCCTTTTTGTATCAAGGAAGTGTCTTATACTGTACAAATTATTTACTTACATACTGAACTAATATCTTTACATTACAACTTTTTGTGTTAGGTGACTAATCCGGTGGCCTACTATAATGGAGTGCCTGAATCAGTGGGCAAGAGAAGAGCTACATACGTCATCTACCTGGACTTCTGTAAGGCCTTTGATACAGCCACCCACAACATTCTTGCTGCTAAATTGGAGACATATGGGTTTAATGGACGGACTGTTACACAGGTGAGGAATTGGCTGGATGACCATGCCGAAAGAGTTACAGTCAATGGCTCAATGTCCAAGTGGAAACTAGTGACGAGCGGTGTCCTCAGAAGTCTGCACAGGGACTGATACCATTTAATACCTTCATCAGTGTGTCATTGATAGTGGGATTGAATGCACCCTCATCAAATTTGCAGATGACACCTAGCCAAATGGTGCAGTTGACATGCTTGAGAGAAAGGATGCCATCCAGAGGGACCTGGGCACGTTTGAGGAGTGGGTTCATGTGAACATCATGAAGTTCAACAAGACCAAGTGCAAGGTCCTGCACCTGGCTTGGAGTAATCCCCAGGATAAGTACAGACTGGGGAATGAATGGTTTGAGAGCAGCCCTGTGGAGAATGTCTTAGGGTTACTGGTGGATGAAAAATTGTATATCAGCTAGCCATGTGCACTTGCAGCCCAGAAAGCCAATCATATCTTGGGCTGCATCAAAATAAGCGTGGCTGGCCGGTTGAGGGAGGTGATTCTACCCCTCTAGTCTGCTCTTGTGAGACCCTTCGTGGAGTACTGCATCCAGTTCTGGGGGCCCATAGCACAAGAAAGACATGACATATTAAAGAGGGTCCAGAAAATGATGTGAGGGCTGTAACACCTCTCCTGTGAAGAAAGGCTGAGAGCATTTGGGTTGTTCAGCCTGAGGAAGCCTCTGGGGAAACCTTCTTGGGGCCTTCCAGTATACAAGGGGGCTTATAAGAAAGATAGAGATACTTTTTACCAAGGCCTCTAGTGACAGGACCAGGGGCAATGGTTTTAAACTGAAAAAGGGTAGCTTTGGATTAGACATAAGGAATACATCTTTTACAAAGGGGGTGGTGAGACACAGGAATCGGTTGCCAGGAGAAGTTTTGGATACCCCATTCCTGGAAGTGTTCGAAGTCAGGTTGGACAGGCCTTTGAGCAACCTGATCTAGTAAAAGATGTCCCTGCTCATGACAGGAGTGTTGGACCAGATGATCTTGAAAGATCCCTTCCAATCCAAACCATTCTGTGATTATATGATTGTGATCCAGTAAAGTACAAATCTCCTTCCTCTAGTATTTTTGAAACACAAGACAAAAATATAATTGAGATTGCGTTCATACTCATCCTCAACTCCACCAGATCACTTTTCAAATACATGTCCCAGTGCTATTTTGAAAGGAACCAGGGAATATCTTTCAGCCATATGAGAAACTTACTGATAAAAAAGTATTTCCTGGTAGTTAGTTAAATTTCTTCCATTTGTTCAGATTTATCCTATTGTTCTTTGTAGATCTTTGTAAATCTTTGTAAATCTTTGTTCAGATCTATCCCACGTATCTCCTCAAAGTTCTTGCTTATTACTTTCACTGCAAGCATGACTCCCTTTTCAATGCTTAGAGAAAAGTATGATATTTCCCTTCTTTCTGGATAAGTTGTCCTTAATTATAATCTTTTTCCATGTGCTTAAAGAGTATTTTGAGAAGAAATTGCTCTGTTAGATAGCATTAATTTTATTTGTGTTCTGGAAAAACACTAATAGAAAATTCATTGTTTGTGATTTTTCAAACTAGCCTGCAGTTTGAAAGCCCAGCAGAGTACATGGAGAACAACCCCACAGCTGAGAACAGATTTAGTCTGTGTCCGCTGATCCTTGTACTTGTGAGTAAGCTCAACCTGCAAGTGGCACAGTAGCCTACCTTGGCTGTCCACACCAGACTGCTAACCAAAACCGCATAGAGCAAGGCTTTGCCACACAGAATGAGGTAAGTGAGCTTCAGAGAATTTCCATACCGCAAGTAGGACTCTGCAAATCAAACATCATTTGTGTATTGAATTATCATCATCACCAAGAAAGGCTAGATCTAACGTAGCTTTAATCAAATAAGGACCCTGGAAATATTTAGCTAAAAGTGACACAAAGGAACTAAAGCCAAATGAATGGCTCTGTTGACACAAGATGACAGGTAATGGGAAAGAACGCTATGATTCAAAGAACCAAAAGAAAAAGGAATGCCTAGGAAAGACAGACTGGCTTTATGTTAAGAAAGTATGTCCTGACTGGGAATGTTTAACCATTGTGTTGCCACACCCACTGAAAAACTAGACTGTTCATGTGAATCTCCTCTTAGGAACACAAATTAAGGTGAATCGCAAGATACAGATTTTTTTTTTTCACATGTTACTGTCAGTGGTCTTGTGAGTGCTGCTGATATATCAGGGAAGTCTTACATATCCCAGAATAACATGGTGTCTAGAACTTCTATTCTTATAGATTTTTCACTCTTAAGGAATTGCAGTCATATTGAGACACCAGCCTGATCTTTATTCAGTCTTAAGATACCTGAAGCATTACAGAAGTTGGTGAAAACCAAGAGTGTGTATATATGTGTACATACAGGAAGGAAACATAATTTTTAATATGTGTATCTTTGCAGTTTAGAGCAGAATGTGACTTGTAATGAGAAGTATTCTAAATTTGGTACGAAGAAATATTCAGAATCCCAGATTCTGAATCCTGTTGTCATAATTGTTTGGCTAAGTATGAATTTTTTCTTTCATGGCTGAGCAAGCAGCTTCCCAACAGAATGCAGTGTTAAGTAATGGAGAAGATGATAAAAAGAGAAAATGACTATAGGAACAATTTCTTCTGTTATTTCAGAAGGGAATCATAAAAAAGGGCTAAAAAACCCAAAACACCATGCACATACAATCCTCCCAAAGTCTTTTTTCCTATTTTTTAAAAATCTAACATAGAAACCACTTAGATGAGGAAGTACTGGTTATTCCTGTAGTAGAAATCTTACACAACTTGTACTTAGTGTCATTAAAACTGGAATTAAAATACCTACAAATATTTGCAGACACACATACCTTCCGTGAGTGCACAACCTGAAAGACAAAAATGAACTGAAAGTCATGTTTCTCTTAAATGCAAACAGAACACAAATTTTAGAAGTTTCATGTTACAATATACTGCCTGATTAATTTTACTAGACTATTTTATTATACTATACATTTTACTTTACTACAGAGATTTCTCAGTGAAAATCTGAAGAAACCTTTGAAAAATTGTATATGTAGAATGATACTGTAGATACAGAGGCCCAGGAATATGAAGAGACATATGCAAATACCTACATATTTACATATATATTTGTGCCATAACAACACCCTGTATAGAAGTTGCATATCGATGTGTTTCGCATCGTAACCCACACCCTTTTGATTTGTGATTTCTAGTCTGTACAGGATGGTGATACACATTTTTTACTCACCAGCATCACCATAGATGAATTTGTGTATTGATTCCAGTGTTCCATTCTTAAAAGAATTGGCAACACACTCAAAACGATTCGAAGGGTTGAACCATTCCTGGGCTGAGATCCTGAGTCTGCTGGTCAATGAGTAGGTACTCCCATTCCGTGTAGAAGACTCATCTGTCCCCACCCCTTCTGTCCTCTGAGCACCATTCACCTTCCAGACAAGATTCAGGTGGTCAGGGTAGAAACCAGAGGCCAGGCATACCAGTGTGGCCTTGCCCTTCTTTTGGATCTCTTGCTTTGATGGGGAAAAGATGGCCACACCTGGAGGTATGATTTCATCATTCTTCTCTGAAACAGAAAGCAACATGGCCCAGAGCCTCCATGACTATCTTCAATCAGGAACCCCATAAAATTGTACTGTATTTGTGCTGTGTGACTCCTGATATATCTGGCCCTTTAACAACTGTCTATTAGATGACTAATACCTATTAGATAGGTAGACACCAGGAAATTGAAATCATTTGTCTTCACTCATTACATAGAAACATAAAAGATCTGGCTACAGAAATGCATGAGTGTTTGAAATTCTAGTATTGTCGTTGTCAGAAGAACGGGAAAGTTGAATAGAAGCTGAGCAAACAGGTAGGCAGAAAAGCACCCAGTAGTGCTATAAGGCCTATATTTGTAATATTGTAGAGTCTGTGTTATAAGGCACAAGCTTCTTCAACTGACTGTGTTACATTCCTGGAGTTGTAGTAAGACACTATGGTTATTGCAATGTTCAGAATTATACTGCCATGTGATACTCTACCTGGATTCTCCCAGCTAAGAGGTGACTTGAAATGAAGGAGCTAATCTTTCTCATGGTCTGAAGTCTTTTGGTAGGTAATCTGTATCTGCCTGGGTCAAGTTTTGCTTTAGGTCTTAACTTGCCATTTATTTTTCAAGTCTATGAAATATCTCTCTATGTTATTATTTAGGTTATCCTAGGTATGAGAAGCTCTCATCCTAGACAACACATCTTCCCAAAATGGTGCAAGATTCTATACACTCATAAACAAAAGATGTCCCCTGTCCTAAAGTGTTTAATACTTACATGTAAGACTAAAGACAACAGACCTCTACATCAAAAAGAATGTACAAGGCAACAATGAGATGTTACTCAGAAGCTAGGCAGTGACCCTAAACGCTATTCTTTTTGGTATATGTTATTAGAGTATTTTTTACTTATCTAGCATGATAAACACACCAGCTCTGCAGACTGCACATGGAAACAGAAATGCAGAGAGAACTAGGGAGCCAAAGAGAAAATGTTTATTTTATTTTTGTGTGAAAGCACTATAAATTGTAGGTGTTCTTCCTGATCAGTCCCTCCTTTCTAGAGTGGACAGAATTAGCAGAAACTTCTATCTTGCATAGATCTAAGACTTAGTGTTTGCTTTCAACCGTCAGCCTTAATTGTGATTGTCAGTGCTTACTCTACAAAAGTCCCTGGAGTGCTTCCATGAAAATGTGTGAGCTTGTACAGACTTCAGAAGAGGTAACTACATAGTAAAGGAGATAACTTCCCTAGAAGTTTTGGCTCTTGCTCTGCTTTCTTTCCAGTCAGTGGACATGAGAAGAGGTTGATTACTTTTATAGCTCCCTTCTAGTACTTGGCTTTACAAATTTTTTCCCTATCCTGAAGTTACCTCTGACTTAAGTTCACTGGTTCATAGCCTAAATGCCTAATGAGTGAAGACATGGAAACAGGGAGAACACAAAAAAAAATTGAGAGAGATTTAACAGACTAAACCAAAAAAAAGATAAAGCTGAAAGTAGGTGAAAAAAGCAGACAGAAAGAATGATAAAACTACTGGAAAGACTAAGTTAGAGAATGAGCATGCTTGAAATAGAGTAAGACTGGTACAAGCAAAAGCAGAGACAATCAGAAAAAACTGTTATCAACAGCCCATTCTGTTATGGTCTTCCACAGTGTTCATGACAGACACTGACACAATGCTCGATCACTTCCATACATAAACTCATGCAATTCCTTGTCATACATTCTTCATCCACCTAAGAGAAAACATACCATAGTCCTTCCATTCCCATCATGGCAAGGTCAGTTGCATGATTTCTTGTTATCTTTCACTCCTACTCCTATTTAAAAATCATCTGTGTATATATGCTACATATCATTAATGCAATGGAAAATTTTCAAGTGTCCTCGACATTGAGCACTTGAGTTAATCACAGCTACTTACCTGTAACTCTGAGCACAGTGCCAACTACAAAGGTAAATAGCGCAGTTAGAAAGCACAGCTGTACATGATCAGACTGTAACACACAGTGTCATTATGCTCTTCTTGCCAGCCACTTAGTTCCTTAAAATAAAAGTCTTTAAAGGAGCGGACACAAGTGTGTATTTCTACACTGTGCTATCAGATGTGGCAGTAGCAGAAGGAAAAGGTTATTTTGCCATGTGATTCCAAAATGCTTTGATATAGGTGGCATTAAATCTTTTCCTGGGAGGGAAGAAGGCAGAGAAAGCAAACGGGGAAAAAGAGAAAAAAATAAAGGAGAAAAGTGCAGTGAGAGAAAAATAATATAGTCCTTTTTGAGAATTAGAAGTAATGAAAAGGACTGTTAGAAGAAGCCAGTGTCCCAAAGCAACTTTAGGCAGTCTACCCACGATTTATGGGGAGGAGAGTGAAGTACCACCAAGACTACACTTTCCCTCTCTGATTCAGCAGACACAAAAATCCAGACTCTGTCTCTGACATGTTGCTTTTAATTGTTATGTAGATGAACTGCAAAAACTTACAGACCGAAAAAGGATCTTTCATGCCCAACCTCTGTAATGTTTTCTTGGAGAATGGGAGGAAACAGAATTATTTCTTCCTTTCTCCCTTCATGAAATTCCCAGTAAAGGAATACAGAAGCAACGGACACAAGGATCTCAAAATTCATGCTTGCAAATCCTACACTTCCATATTAGCACACTTCCATATTAGAACATCTCATTTTAAGAAGCAACCAATAAAACATTAATCCTGTCCTCATGGCTGTATGAAAAATGATCATTTCTCTGCTGTTAATTAAGAATGATCTTGTCCCCTAAACCAGTATCACATATATCACGGAGATCGGACTTCTGTCTTACCTAGGACTGTAAGTTTTGTCCCACTACCAAAGTTCAGTCTTTCATTATTCACACTGTTTTGCAGCTGCAGGAAAACCTCTCCTCTACTCTCAGTCCTCTGAGTCAAACCTGTGGACTAACCCTCCCCTTATGCAGTGTCAGCAAAAGAAGAAACACAAAGTACATTAATTTATGGTCCCCTAAAAAAAAAGAGAGGTCTCTAACGGAACACCATAGCATCTATGTATCTGACCGGGTGAGATAAATCTCTGAAATACCTGTTCCAGAACCTTTTTACTTCAGGCTTAGGTGAATCACTTGTTACAGCTTTCACCATTTCTTTAGAGGACATTCATCTATTTCTTGAAGTGTAATATTAGAAAATATTTCTCATATGCATAAAGAGTAATTTTCTTCTCTTATTTTCAACTAAGCAGCCTCATTTCCTTAATATCCTAATTTCCTTTCAATATCATGAATATTATTATCTTGCAAAATAAATGTCTTTTTTTTTCCACTTCCTAAATAACTTGTAATATATAACACACGACCCATATCCACTCTCCCTGTCATAGCATTTTCTAAACATTCCTCCCTTTCTCCTTCCCTGGAATGAAGTATCTGCTTTTATTCTCTCTATTCTCTTAGCTATGATTATTAAAGTTATCTGTATAATTGACTATAGTCAATGAGGGATCAGTGTATTGATTTTCTTCAGCTGGGGCACCTCAGATTCACATTTGATTTCAAAAAACATGCTGATCACTGGATTTTTCCTATGGAGACTGGATTTTATCACTTGTAATCATTTTACTCTACAGTGAAACGGTGTGGTACAAAAGCCTGAGGCATCAATTCTTCTGACTCCAGGAGCAATACAATGAGAAGAAGATACCAACATCATTTATCAGAGTATTAGAAGCAGCTTTGTTTTCTGCTGGAATTGGAGAGAGTTGAAATCCACAAGTGTGGCTCAGCGAGAAACATTCCCTGACAGCTACCTTTATTTGAGATGAACCACATACTCTGTTTCTGTCATTTTCAGTGGCCTTTTAGAATCTATTCTGAAATAGTAAGCCTGTTGTCCTAAATGATCTTTTTATCATCAACCTGACAAGCCTGTTTTGTGGAAAAAAACTTGTGGTGCTGTGGAGAGTTTTTTTCTGTAACAACAATGAACTAAACATCTGCAGAGAGCTGTTAGTATTGCTTATGATAAAGCTGAGTATTTATTTGTGGCTTCTGATTTGTCAACTAAAAATGGTAGTACACTTATTTGTCTCTCTGAGTTATCAGAGATAACACATGCTTTAGTTTACCCTGAAAAGAACCAGAGTAATTTAAGTTTGTAGAGTCTTGATTTTGTTTCCTAGACCCACCCAGAGTGTGACTGTAACTCAGTTCTTTCCATACAGATAGCCTTTCATTGGCTTGTCCTTAATCATCTGTAGCCTGTCACCTGGATAATAGTCATACTTTTGAGGAATAGTGATTTTTGCAGATGTCAATTTATTAAGACAATATACTTACGATATGCACATATTTTTTTAACCCACTCCTTGTCCTAATTCTTTTTATGGACAGCTTTTTATTCACTGAAAATGCATTCATGCAGTTCTCAAAAGTAAAATGTGTGTCCCTGACTAGAGTACTAAACATAGTCTACTCTCCAAAGCCGACTGGATTACTAGCACATCAGGAAAACACCAGATTAATAATAAAAGGAAGAATAACGTTGAAGTGAAGTTCTCTAAAGAGAAGACCTAGGATTTGAAGTGATTTAAAAGAAAAACCAAAAATTTCTTACCCATTACTGTAAGTTTTGTGCCATCGCCGAAAATCACGTTATTGGTGGTCACGGTGATAAAGTGTTGTATCATAAACTAAAAAAAAGAATGCACTGCAGCGAACTTTAGTAAGCAGAAGCTTAAGCAGTGTTTACTGTATCTGGAATCCTAAAGATCCTTTAATCTCTGTCTGAAGTGCTTTGGCAGAAAACCAGCTTGAAATCCCATTGTATAATCTGTAGCATTTATAAAAGCATTTCCCAGAGTTTTTTTGATACTTATTTTTATTGTCTACATTTAACCTCAAGTTGTTTTTCAATCTTTCTCTAATCTCCATGTTATCTTATTGATATTACCTGCTATTCTCATTTTGCAGATGTAGAAACCATGCAGATGTACCCAAAGTGGTAGAGGCTGTCATTGTCTAGAAATAGAATTACTCTACAACTAGAGCTTCCTTACTGACAGTCTTGTACTCTAAGCATTGTGAAGCCTCCTTTCTGTAACTTGTGGAATTAATAATCAAATAATACTTGCTTTGTGGCTGTCATAGTCACATGCCTTTTCATATAGGTGGTTCACCTTTGTGGCACTGAAAACAAATCCATTTGTTTTCCCTTCAATGGCAGGCCAACCATGTTGGATAGTCTTTCAGGATGCCATTCAATTTTCTGGTAGATTAAAAGTAATCCATACAAGGATAGTCCAGAAGAATCAGTTGACTGGTCTCAGATAAACCCTGGATATCCATTAGGGAGAACCGCAGTGAGACAGTATGGAAAAGGTTTAGAGAAAACCTCTGTGCTCACATGCATGAGTCAGTCAGTGGACACTGGAGCCTTATTTAAGAGAGAACTCCAACACATTTTATATAGTGACTCTGAAAAATACCTGCTACATGTCAGAATTCTTTTTCTAACATTTTTATCACATTAATAGAGGACCATTTTGTGGTCTATTGCAAACATTATTTCATCAGAAAAAAATACTAATTCTCTGCTTCAAATATTCTAATAGGTTTTAGGTACATCTGCAATCTGGTTTGCTGAAAATTTCAATGTCTCCTTGCTTGTTTTCCAGACAGGTCAGGCTCACTTCTCAGATGATGAAAGTAAGTCCTAGCATACTAGGTCTGTGAAGGAAAAACAAGATAGAACATGTCCACTATGCTGCAGAATTCTTTGTAGCTGTCTTAACACACTCTTCCACAAGGCTTAGAAACATAGGAGTTTTTGTAAAGGCCTCCTGGGGAATGTATCATTGTGGATCACCTGTACCCACGATGATAAAATCTCGTACAAAAACAATCCCACCCATGGCTCCACCCTCCCATTTTTGTTACCCAGTCACAATGAGAGATTGCAATGGGAACCACAGGCCACATCCTTCCTCTGCCATTGCTGGTTCTGTTTGATATACTTACTCCCTCTTAGTGTAGCCATTATCCCTGAATTTATAATGCAGACATTTTTTTCCTATAGACAAAAAGGTAATATTTTTTTCTTTGAAATGCAGTTATTTTTCACTTGGTTACTTCATGACAGTGTTCATGATGCTTTCTTTCCCACCCTATTTTTCTTCTGCCACAAGATGATAAACAGAACTCATCCCATAGTAACTGGTTTGCATTGAGAGCCATTTGCTTGCTACAGACTGGTGTTTCTGTTTGTAACCCGGCCTGATTTTGAACATCCGCTTTGGTCTGTGCTGCACTTGTCACAGTTGCTCTGAAAGGGAGGGAAGTAGGATGCTGAGCTCTTAAGTTTGTATTCCTCTGACTGCTCTGTTACAGGAAGCAGAAGTACAAGCTTCTCCCAGATGCCTTTGACCCTGACTATGAAAAGGCTTCATCTAGGAGTCAGAGCATGCATTAATTTTGGAGAATGTCTGAAGAGGGTGGGGACTGGCAGTGACCGGTACCAGCATACTTTTATCTTGCTCACTTACACATAACTAAATGCAGACAGAAAAATATATTCCCTTCCTCTGGATTTGTCCAGGTATGATGTAATTCCCAAGGGAAAGATCTGTGCCAGTGAGATTGTGTGTACCAGCACACACTGAGGCAATAAAGGGAAAGACAGGCACATGCCCCCAACCACTTTAAGTTTGGGGCATACGCAGCCTATCCTGGCCTAGTCTTCTTGCATAAAAGGTAAACACATAGTCAGCAACATGACCAAGTACCTGCAGTAAACATGTTCATATTGCTCTTTAATGGTTCCACTTCAATCTGTCTTGATATAAAAAATAGGCTGTAAATACAGGGCATGATCCTTTGAAACAAGGTAATTCTACTAGGAAAGTCACAAATTATTTTCTCTCATTTTCAGATATCACAGAAGAACCCATAATTTCTGACACACCCTGTTCAGCTGGGAACAGCTGTTAGTGTCCCAGGGAAGGGAATGAGAAATGTAGACTAAGCTGAAACATTTAGAACCAAGACATAGGACTACAGAAGGCAAGATATCGGACAGGTGATCTCAAGTGCCCCTGTAGTACCCTCTTTCTACAAAAGCAAAACTGGGTGCTTAAGTCACTGCAGACATTCATCTTTGTTTAGATGTAATTCTATTTAAAAATGCATTTAGGATTTTATTTGTCTGGGTCTGCCTAAATAATAACAGTAATAGTGGGATATTATTTGCCTGCCTTGGTTTTAGTCTGCTCCTTATCTCAGCATTGTTTATTCAGTCTAAAACCATTCTACTAAAATTCATTTAAGACTATTCTGTCTCCTTCTCCAGTCTACAGCTCCTTTAGTGTCCTTACTGTCACTAACAGACTCTTTCCCATGTGGTGTCTTTCATTTAAAAACAAGCAAACCACCTCTATTAATTTTGAAGGAGTGTTTCTATGTGGTGCTAACATCTCCTAAGGGCATGTTCGTAAGGCAATTTCCAAGACATGCCAGCAGAGACCAGTATTGTCCCACTTTAATATTCATCTGTAACCTGTCAAAAGGAAAGGCCTTGTAGACCATGAATTCAAATGAGTGAGAGGGAGCGAAGAAAGGAAAGACAGTTCCTTGACTTTTATTTCCATGTCTTTCATAGGAGGCTTCATGTGCCAAGCTATGTAAAACCAAGACAACGAGGAAAGGCGAGAATATGCAAGCAAGAGATATTTAGGCCCATGTTTTCTAATAATGGTATTTTCTAACAATATGGCATTTTAGTGGGGGAATTTCACAAGAAAGTCATGATAGTATAACTTAACATCAGTCCTGGATTCTTCTTTGGAGTTTACAGAAGAAGTAGCTACAAAGAAGCAGGCAGAACTACAGAGATGCCCTGAGCTTTACAGATTTGTTTTAGGAACACTAGAAGGTTCTGTTCATAAACACTCAGTACTTTTGACCATGAACCCCTAAAATTAAGCAACAGTCCCTGTTCAGGGCATATCTGTGTATGGAGAAGATAAGATGATGGAAATGATGCAGAAACACATCCTGTGGTGGGTTGACCTTGGCTGGCTGCCACATGCCCAGTAAGCCCCTCAGCAGGACAGGGAGGGGAGAAAAGATGAAAAAGAACTCATGGGTAGAGATAAAGGTAGTTTAATAAAGAAAAAGCAAAGGCTGCATGCAGAAACAAAGGCAAACAAAAACATTTATTCTCTACTTCTCATCAGGAGGTGATGTTCAGCCACTTCCTGGGAAGTGGAAGCTCGGTACACATAATGGTTGCTCCAGAAGACAAATGTCTTAATAATGAATGCCCCCTCTCATCTTCCTTTCTCTTAGCTTTTTATTCTGAGCACGACATCATATGGTATGGATTGGTCAGCTGTTCTGGCTATGTCCCCTACCAACCTCTTGCCCACTTGCCTACTGGCCTTTGGAGCAGGGGAGGGGCACAGTTTGGAGAGACAGCCTTGATGCTCTGCAAGCACTGTTCAGCAGTAGCCAAAACACTGATGTTTTATCAACACCCTACAAAGCACAGCACTATGAGGGCTTCTGTGGGGATAGTTAACTCCATCCCAGACAGACCCACTACACATCCCAATGCAGATAATGATGTTATATCATCCTATCTATGTATATTTCCTTTATTTCCTTCCCTTTGTTTCCCTTCTCTTAAATTCTGTGTCTACTCAAGCTTCTTGTTAGAGGCCATTGATTTGCACCCAAGTTGTTTCACTAAAGAACAATATTGTTTCCCAAAGGTTCATCTGCTGCCAACACAATACCTGTATTAGATGATTAACACACAATTATCTATTCTGATATTTCTGTTCTGAGTCAGTTCTTGTCTCACAGGAAGCTGTCATAGAAAACATCTTTTTAACACCATCATTAATGATCTGGATGATGGGGCAAAGTATATAACCTCAGCAATTTTGCAGACAACACCAAACTGTGAGGAGTGGCTGGTACATTACAAGGTCATGCTGCCATCCAGAGGGACCTTGACAGGCTGGAGAAATGGGCCAACAATAACCTCATGAAGTTCAGCAATTTGAAGTGCAAACTCTGCACCTGGGAAGGAATAATCCCATATACTGGTATATGCTATGGGCAACCCAGTTGGAAAGCAGCTTGGCAGAAAAGAACCTTGGGGCTCCTGGTGGACAGCAGGCTGACCATGAGCCAGCAATGTGCCCTTGCTGCAAAGAAGGTGAATGGTATACTGGGTTGCTTTAGACAAATTATTGCCAGCAGGTTGAGGGAGGTGATCCTTCCCCTTTTGTCAGCAGTGTTAAGGCCACATCTGGACTACTGTGTCCAATTTTGGGATCTTCACTACAAGAGAGACATGGACATACTGGAGAGCATTCAACAAAGCGCCACAAAGATAATTAAGGGACTGGAGCACATCATATAGGAGGAAAGGCTGAGAGAGCTGGGACTGTTTAGCCTAGAGACAGAAGGCTCAGGAGGGATCTGATTAATGTATGTAAGTACCTGAAGGGGGAGTGCAAAGAGCATGGAGACAGGCTCTTTTCCGTGGTGCTCAGTGACAAGACCAGAGGCAACAGGAACAAACTGGAACACAGGAGGATCCTTCTGAACACAAGGAAACACTTTTTTACTTTGAGGGTGACTCAGCACTGGAATAGGTTGCCTAGGGAGGTTGTGGAATCTCCATGTTTAGAGATACTCAAAAGCTGTATAAACACAGTCCTGGACCCCTGGCTCTAGGTGGTCCTGATTGAGCAGGGGGTTTGAACAAGGTGACTTTCAGAGGTTCCTTCCACCCTCAACCATTCTGTGATTCTGTGGTTCTATGATTCTGCGAAACCCTCCCAGTAGTTGCAAGATGACCACATCACATGGCATTGCATCATTATCTGCATAGAGATGTGACTTTACACATCTCCTTGCATCATCTCGTCTTTTGAGCAGACAGTATAACCTCTAAACTGCAGGTAGGCTATCAACAAACTGCTTTCATTACAAATATACATCTGTTTACATAGGTGTTCCTGAGATGTCACTGCTGAGCATTTAAAACAAGTACCTTTGACTATGGTTTCTATAGCTACAGCTCCTCTGCCACCTTCTACAGCAGGAGATGGAGAATATGAGGACAGGGAGTGCAACAAGGAGGAGAGTAGCTGTTAGAATGTAGCTGTTAGTAGCTGTTAGAATGGCTGCTTTTTGTGCAGTGTCATTTCAAGATGGCCAGAAGAAGTACAGTGTAGGAGGAAATTGTTCCTCAGAGCTGGAATAGGTGTCCTGGGTTCGGCTATGATAGAGTTAATTTTCCCCAGAACGCTGGGAGGGGGATAGCCCACCCAAAGCAGCCAAGCAGGTATTTGATACCACTGCCGTCAAGCCCAGTCCATAGCCGGGGGGCTGGCTGGGCAAGGCACGGGAAGCAAGGCTGGGAAGGGCGCGGGGCGGCTCTGGTTCCCGTTCCGGGTGGTGAGTGCTTGTGCTGTGTATCACTCGTTTGTATTTTTCTCTTGTTAGCATTATAGTTGTTATTGTTACTGTTCTCTCTCTCTCTCTGCTGTTGCATTAAACTGTCCTTATCTGAACCCACGAGGGCTGCCCCTTTCTCTGCTGATTCTCCTCCCCGTCCCGGTGGGGGGTGGGGGGGTGCAGTGAGCGAGCAGCTGCG
>VZSC01007882.1:49995-61488 GCA_013398225.1 Steatornis caripensis
ATTCCCCTACGCACCCAGCGCTGCTAATAAAGAAGTGTCTGCTTATCTACATCACATTGGTGTTGATAAGTTCTTTATACCACTTTTTCGGTAACAGCAATGCTAATTCTTGGAGTGTACGTCGTGGCAATGCTTCTTGCAGGGGTTTGAGTGGCTGCGGTCCATGTTACTGTAGTGACACACACAGTAGGAATTAAGGTGATTGTATCACACCTATGCATGTGCCAGTTCTTAATTAGACATCCCACCAAAAACACATTTGGAAAAACTGATACTAACAATATGCTATTTTGATAGTCGTAACCATATCCAACATTCTCAAACTCTGGTGGAGTCAATGTGTCATAAAAGGGAGAAGTATGACTTCCCATAGCAAAACCAAAGGTGTAATTATTAACAAAGACTGCCTGAAGTACCCGGTAAAGTTGCTGCCCATCTCATCACAGCATAACTTATGAGAGACTTAACTAAAATGTAAAGTTACTAAAAGAAAATTGGTTTTGTCCTAGCCCAAACCAGGACATGTAGCATGAGTCAGGAGACCAGGACCCCTGGCATGAAAACAATGGATCCACCATGGCAGTACAAAAGTATTCTAGTAATTTGGTGAAACGGAGTGTGAGGATCTTTTATGTGCTGTTTCCCTTTCTTTGAAGAAAAGGTAAGTTCTAGGTTATGTGATAAAAACAGGAGCACAGACAGGCAATGGTTGTGGTGGCCCCTAATAATTCCCTGCCCTCAGCTTTCCCAGGCCCATCACAGAAGAGCAATTAGTGCATCAAAAGATCATGTCTGCAAGCAATGAAGACAAAGGCACAATGGAAAGCAATTTCTGCCTTCAGCTGTCCCTCACAAGGGAAGCACCAGGTGATGGCAGCTTTTTGTGGTTTCCTTTCTCTGCCCATGAGCTTTTACCATGAAGACATGCATTGGTACAGCTCAGAACTCTATACATTTCTGCGGCAAGGAAGAGAGGGATCCTGCAGTTCAGTGTAGTGTGGACCAAGTGAATAAAAGTGCTGCAGGGCACATTGTTGCTTGTAAAGCTGCCAAGGAGCTGTCACTTTCACAATGGAAGTTATGCCTGAACCCCTCAGTATGTTTCCCGCCTCTTTTACTGATGCCATCCTTGTATATCCATAATCAGAGATGGGGGTCTCCTCACACATCAATCAATCTCTCATTGGGCTCCAGGGATCTGTATTGGGTCCAGTCCTGTTCGACATATCCATCAGTGACCTGTATGAAAGGACAGAGTGTACCCTCAGCAAGTTTGCTGATTATACAAAGCTGGGGGAAGTGCCTGGCTCACCTGGAGGCTGTGCTGCCATTCAGCATGACCTGCACAGGCTGGACAGTAGGACAGAGAGGAAACTGATGAAGTTCAACAAGGGCAAGTGTAGGGTCATGCACCTGGGGAGGAACAACCCCATGCACGAGTACAGGTTGGGGGCTGACCTGCTGCAGAGCAGCTCTGAGGAGAAGGAGCTGGGAGTGCTGGTGGACAACAGGTTCACCATGAGCCAGCAACGTGCTCCTGTGGCCAAGAAGACCAATGGCATCCTAGGGTGCATTAAGAAGAGTGTGGCCAGCAGGTCAAGGGAGGTGATCCTCCCCCTCTGCTCGGCCCTGCTGAGGCCACATCTGGAGTCCTGTGTCCAGTTCTGGGCTCTGCAGTTCAGGAGAGACAGAGAACTACTGGAGAGAATCCAGTGCAGGGCTATGAAGACGATTAGGGGACTGGAGCATTTCTCTGATTAGGAAAGGCTGAGAGACCTGGGTTTGTTGCGCCTGGAGAAGAGAAGACTGAGAGGGGATCTTATCAATGCTTATAAATATCTAAAGGGCAGGTGTCAAGAGGGTGGGGCCAGACTCTTCAGTGTTGTCCAGCTACAGGACAAAGGGCAATGGGCACAAACTGGAGCACAGGAAGTTCTACCTGAACATGAGGAAAAATTTCTTTACTGTAAGGATAACAGAGCACTGGAACAGGCTGCTCGGAAAGGCTGTGGAGTCTCCTTCTCTGGAGACACTCAAAACCCACCTGGACGCTTTCCTGTGTAACCTGCTTAGGGGCACCCGCTTTAGCAGGGGGGTTGGACTAGGTGATCTCCAGGGGTCCCTTCCAGCCCCTACCATTTTGTGATTCTGTGTTTCTGTGGGCTTCTCTAACTTTCGGTGGATCATCAGTATGTGGAAGAATCTTGAATTCTTCTGCTTTGTACTCTTTTCTTGGTACTATGGTCGGGTCTGTGGGGAACTAGCAGCCAAGAACATGGCTGTGTTTCTGTAGTGCCAATCCTAAGAAGTATCTGCTGCCTTTCATGAACTACATCAGCAGTGCCTCAATTCTTAATGCTGATCTATGGGTTTGTATTTCTGAGAGGCTTTTTGCCTTTGAAGCTAGATGCTGCTGCACTGCTTTGTCTGTCCCTCTTCCCTCCAAAAATTCCTGTCTCTATTCCCTCACTTCCTTCTGCTATTCCTCTGCCCCTCTCCAATCTGTCTCACATTTTTCAGACACTCCACTCACTCAGGCAAAGTGGGGATTTTATCTTAATGCTCAACCCCCTTGCTGTACCGTGTGATCACTTGCAGCACAGAAATATGTGGCTGCATCCTTGGATATCACATTCTTGATTCTCATCACAGAGTGATGATTATTGTCTCTGCTTATCTCAAACTTGGCCTCAGTATAATCTTCCTCCTAAGATTTTTTCATCCATGTAGAAGTACTGGCTACTAACTTCAGATCATTTCTTGGAGGCTGCTGCTACCAGAACATATATGCAAGTGTGGTATAATTCTGGTAGCAGAAGATGTCCACAGTCTCTGCAGCTCTCTTAAGGGTTTCTACTGGCCAATGTGTGATGAAGTTTCTGACTGCAACACTGGGATGAGTTAGAGAAAAAAAGAGTATTGTCCATTTAATAGTTGGCCTAGCCATTAAAAATGGGCCAGAGATGCCCATGGGATTCAACAACGCGTAGGGCAAGGCACAACAGGCTTGTGAAGCATGGAAGTAACTGCTGGGCTATAGCTGTCCCACCTAACCCCTCAAGACTCTCAAAGGAAAAAAATCTGAAACTCCGTCAAGTGAGCAAGGTGGAATCTGTCAGAGCCTGGACTGTTCAGGACTCAAGCCCCACGCTGGGCGTCAATAAATCTGTCAAAGTTTAAGGCTGGGCTGGATATTAAACAGATGACAGATGCTCTCTATTAACCCTTTCCCTTCCTAGAAGGGGAAGAAAAAAGGGAGATAGACTTATGGGTTGGAAAAAACTTAGAACAGCTTTAACGAAACAATAACAATGAACAAAAGAGTATAACAATAATATTAATGGAAAATAACGAAATACATACAAGACCAATGAAACTGCAGGGCAGGCACTGGGAAAGTCCTAGACTGCACTCAGTGGCAGACAGGAACTTTATTCAGGAATGCATGGATTGGGATCAAAGGCAGAAGGATGGACAGAGTTCTCCTTGGATGCTGACTGTAGAAGAGATTCACTCATGATCCTTCAGCTTTATACTGACAATGTCATGTATGGGAAGGAATACTTCGTTGATCAATTTTGGGTCACTTGTCCTGTCTGCCTCTCCTGCAGGTGTGATCCTGAATTGGTTCTGTTCTAGTCAAACCAGGACAAAGAGAAAGCAAGAAGTACAGATTATGCCAAAAATGGGTCCTTCACCTCACACTAGCCCTGCATGACCTGGATGAGAGCCATGCTGCAGATGGCCTCTCAGCAGGTAAAAGAGCAAGCAAAACAATCAATATGGCCCATCAGCTGTCCCAGAACAGTGTTACTGCTCATTGTGAGTTAAGAAAGAAGAGGTTAGAGAGACTGATGCCCCTCCTCTTGTTTTGAAATTTCAAGCTTTGATGATCAAGTTTGAACAGAGAAGATAGAACGGACAGCCCACCTTTGACATCCTCTTTGGTGAGCCATTAAATGCAAAGCTAAGTATTCATGTGGCTGTAAGTTTTGCTTTAGCCTTTCCACAAGACAGGGAGTGTTCTGAGCTCCTGACAAAAATGTGAGATTGCCTGCAGACCAGTAAGTGGCTGGCTGAATGTTGTACTGTCTGTCATTCCATCATCATGCATGTCTGAGTATTTGATCTGTCAGCCATGAACCTGGGAATATTTACCTCATAAATGATTTTTTGAATCACTTACACCTGTGGGTATAACTTAGGCCATCTTTCCAGAAGCATTTATTCCAGTAAATGTAAACAAATTGTTTCATTCTGGACAGATGTTCTTCAAACCTGAAAGATGATACCTCACAACTCAGAACTTATGTTAGACACAAGTAAAGATGATAGACCAAGATAGCAGAGACACAAAAATAATGTTTAATCACACTTTAATTTCTTCAGTTTTCCAATCAGAGAAGCATATTCCCTGCAGTTTAATTTTCTGGAAGCTCTAATTCACTTCCTAATTACAAAAAGCAAGGCATCTCTGCCAGGCTTTTTTTCTGAAAGCAAAAACTGTGGTTAGACACTGGCCTCATGAACAGTCTGTTTTTTCTAGTCTACCAAGTACATCCTAGTTGGCCTTGTCTTATCCTATACCACTGTCTATTCTTTCCTGAATATGTAAGATTCAAAAAAACTTATATTATTGTAGCTGATTCTTTTCTCACTAGTACTTTGAGTGAAATATACATAGTTTCAATTATCTTCTTCAGTAATCCTAATATTGCATGTTCCAGACAATAATCAATATTACTAGAGATTTTATCTTTTTCTTCCCATTTTGTTGATGTCTTCCCTCCAAGATTTGCCTGAATCTCTAGACAGATTCCTATCTTCCCTTGACCTTTATATATTTGTAGAGAAGTCATGTTCTGCCTGTGAATCTGGCTGAGTTCATAGAGACATACAAAGATCCAGAGCAGTGTGAATCTCAACAATTTTGGTAGTGAATGTTCCCTATCTAACTTTAATTCTGCTTCTTAAGAAGTTAACAGAAATTACCTGAGAAGCTACAGTTTCTCCCCAGAAAGAAAATGTACTCGGCTGGACAGGGTGCTGGGCCATCTTGTCTAGATAGTGCTTTTGCCCAGAAAATTTGAACAACATTATCCTTGAGGTCCCTTCCAACCTAGTATTCTATGATTTATTCTATGTGATGTATAAAAGTTTTGTATGAGCTCCAGTGTCATGGACACTTAGCATATGAGAAGCAGACTTTTGATCATGGCTCCTGTTCAGTCTCTGCCAGTTCTTGCCACTGCAGGTTTTCTCAGGAGAAATTATTTCTTACCCGTGATCCACTGAGGTTGAGGCCTATGCTGGATGTATTACAGTTTCAGTAAGTTGTCATATAGGCATGGGACACAGTGACCCTAAGAGCTGTCAAAGCTGGAAGGCTGGAAGAGCACGGCTCCAAAAACTGCAAACGTTGCACAACCCCTCTCACAGCAAATGTGCCAGGGCTCAAAGATTGTGCTGGCCTTCACCAGCCACTGGCTACTCTTTTACTGACCCACCAAGACTGGGTCTCAGGGATAACATAGCCATGGAAAACTGTGCCCTAACCCTCTGTGAAAGCCAGAAGGCTGGAAGAGCCCAGCTCCAAAAACTGGGAACATCTGATCACTGCTCCAACAGTTAGTGCACCAGGTCTGGATTGCACTGGCCTGAACAAGACTGCTTATCAGTGCTCGGATAGCCATGCAATGCAGTGCCCTGAACAGCTGTGAAGCCAAAAGGCTGGAAGAGCTCCAAAAGGTGGGAAAGTCTGATCACTGCTCCCACAGGGAAGTTACCAGGTCTGAAATCTTGTGCTGGCCTTAATAAGACTGCTTGTCGGTGCTCTCATAGATGAGAGATGCATTGCCCTGAAACACTGTGAAAGCCAGGTGGTTGGGACACCCTCCTTCCAAAAAAATGAGAACACCTGATCACTGCTCCCACAGTTAATGTGCCAGGACAGTAAGATTGTTCTGGCCTTACCCATCCCTTTGCAACCCTTTCACTGACCAAACCTGGGGCTTGAGCTTCACCTAGCCATGGGACGCTATGCCCTCATCCTCTGTGAACTACCAAAGGCCAGGAAAAGCTGGCTCCAAAAATAAGGAAAGTCTGATTACTGCTCCCAAAGGGAAGGTGCCAGGACTGGAATATTGTGGTGGCCTTAACAAGACTGTGCTCAGATAGCCATGAGACACAGTGCCCTGAACAGGTGTGAAATCTGGAAGATGGAAGAGTACAGCTCCCAAAATGGTGAACCTCTCACAACAGCTCCTACAGCTAATGTGCCAGGGCTGAAAGCTTGTGCTGGCCTTCACCACCCCCCGGCAACCCTTTCACTCACCCACGAAGCTTGTGCTGTCCTTAACAAGACTGCATTTTAGATCTCACCTAGGCACAGGACGCAGTGCCCTAGACAGGTGCGAAAGCCAGAAGGCTGGAAGAGCATGGCTCCAAAAATGGTGAACCTCTCAAGACAGCTCTGGCCCAGGGGACGTCTTTGGGCATCAGCAAAACAAACTCCCCACTTATAAGACAGGCGCAATAATCACAAAAGCAAGACCTTTAATTCCTCACACATGGGACTTTAATCCCACCATTACAGCTTGGGCATCTGGGCTGCTCCCTCATTCTCTCACTTCTACTCCACAAAGTCCTGGAATCTCCCCATAGATGGGAAGAGGACCCCAACATTCAGACACTCAGTCCCCCTGGCCCCCTCTGTCTGTAGGGTGTGCCTCATGCCTGTGGGATAACGACTGGGGTAGGAGAGGGGAGCTGTAACATTAGAGGAAAATAGGAGTAAAATTAGAGATAATAGGGGGAAAAAAACTTCTAAAGTTATAATACTAAAGAAACGTTAGGGTAAAATACAATTGCGGCCTCTAAGATGGAATGCGGTTGGCTACTCCCACCATAGCTCTCTAAACAATACTATCTATATGCAACATGCTAAGAGAAACACAACCAGGGTGGAGTGGAGTGAAGAATCCATGGCCAGGCTCTGTTCTAATCTTTGCAATGATGGGAAGTTGATGGTACTGTGGAACTGATAAAACTTGCAACCAAGGAAGATAAGACACTGAGCCGACGACCGTGATGAAATTGCTGTCTTTCAGATGAACATTGCTCATTACAATACTAAAAACCACACCTTCATCCCAAAGCTGCCCCCCTCTCAGGTGTGACCACCCCTCACTGAACATGCATAGTGAATTCCAGGGGAGCCATACCTTTAAATCGAAGTGAGAGAATTCTTCACCAGTGACTGATCTTCTATGTCTGCTGTTTTGATGCTTGTTTTTGCAGTTAGTCTACTATCACCAGCAATCCACGAACCTTAAGCTGTCACGGATTTGTATAGCAAAATTCTCAGTTAAGTTTCGTTTTGGTGTAAGGTTCTGGAAACTTGAGTAATTCATTTGACTGAGGAGTCTGAACAGGGTATCCCAAAAAGGACATTTGAATCACCCTCCAATATAGTGTGCTGTCTAATCGGGTTTGGACAGGCTGATCAGGCTCAAGGGTTTCGCCTTTCCTGGGATGTTAACAGCATAGTCAAACTCACAGAAGTGGGGAATTTGCTCCTCCCTGCGCTTTCTGCTCTTAACGTGACAATGCCCCAGAGAGTGCCAAAAATGAGACTCCCTCTCCCTTGACGTGCGGAAAGCAGACTCCACAATCTGTAAGATTGTAAAGTAGGTATGTTTATTCGGCGCCGGGCAGCACGGGGAGGTAGTCCCACCAAAGTCGTGCGTGCCGAGGGTAGTAGCTTGGCTTCAATTTATACACGTTGTGCATACATATTCATAAGATTTCCCAATACGCCTATACATATGCATGACCTGTCCCTGCTTGGTATTAAAATTAGTTCCAAGGGGTCATTTCCGTAGACTCCTCCCCACTGCTCTTGCGCAGTACCTTCTTGTGGTGGTCGTGGGTGGTCGTGGGGATGAAGATAGATGACTCCATCACCGCTAGTAACCTTTTGTTCTTGCGCAGACTCAGTTGTTCCCTTTGGCTTTTATCAAAACCGCAGGTTAGGTTTTTAGCTGGTCCTTAGGCTTTTCTAACGGGACCCTGCACTTAGTCGCTGCCCCATTGTTCTGTTTGTAAGGACTTTCTGTGCTGGTGAGGCAACTCCCTAGTCCTTATTAGGAAAGTTTGCATAATAGTTAACAAAGCGCTAAGCATCCCTTATCAGCTTGGTTCCCTGGTATGCACAGTGATCATTAAGTAACCCTGTATACATCAGAACTTCTTTAACCCCTTCTCTCACCCTGGGTATCATGTGTGGCCATCTAGAGCTAGGCAGGTTCTCCTCCACTCTGCCCTAGTAAGGCTTTTCCCAATGATGATGATTCTCTGCCCGTATCCTTCCACTGTCCCGTTACCTGAGATCTCCAAGGTTCCTGATATCCAGATAAATTAATGTCAGTGCTAGGCTCTGGACCAGTTGCCAATCACTCTCTGGTGCAGCAGGCCAGCGAGGAGAAAACTGTTTCAGGGAAATCATGTTTAGAGGTGGAGGGGGAACACGGACAAATGGACAGACACACACACACACACACACATACACACGTGGTTGTGTGCGCACACACATCACTGCACGTACACACTGTTGAGTACACACCATGGCACGCAGACACACCTCCCACACACACTCCTGTGTATTCGTGCAGTTTCATACACACTCATTCCATGTGTACACCTACAAACCATGTTGAATACACTCCTTGTACACACATCCTGATGTGATCACACTCCGTTACAGACACACCGTTTCTCACACAGAAAGACACAGACACATAATCCCATGGTCACACATACCGACTTTGTGCATGCACATGCGTGCGTGCACACACACACACAGACAGGCACAAACCTTATGGCTTATATTTACAGTGCCTGCTGGGCCTATGTGAAGTGCTTAGAACATTAGGCAAAGGTCCTGCTCAGGTTAGGCTCTTCCCTGTGGGTGGAGAGCAGGAGCCCAGCACAGCCATCTGGTCAAAGTTCCAGTTCCCATCAGCCCTGCTCAGAGCCAGTCACAGCGGGGAGACTCTTGGCGCTGTTTCTCCTCTTCCTCTTCCTTGTCCAGTCCTACTTCCTCTCTTTGTCCTTTACCTCTTCCCTCTCCTTCTCTTCCTCTTCATCCTCCTCTTCCTCCTCCTGCTTCTCTGGTCAGAGCACACATCTCCCCAGTGTGGTAAGGGAACATGGAAAACCCTGTGACTAACAATGTGAACACGGTTAAGTCTGTGCCCCATCCTGTGGGCTCAAGGGTTATTGCCCATCAGATCAAGTCATGGCCCTATGGGCATCTGGCCTCCTAGCACTTTCCTACTACCTACCTGGCACTGAGGCAAGAACACAGGCATCTTGGCTGCCAGTCCTCTTCCAGCTCGCTCTTCTGTTCTCTCCTCCTTGGAGCTTGGGAGGTGGCTATCCCTTTGCAAGTGACCTTGCGCTGTTTGACACGTCCTTGAACCTGGACCAGGAGCAAGCGAGACAGGAGAAAAAAGAGATAGGGGAGGTCCCGGGGACGTTCCACGTAAGGTGTTAAATTAGCATAGCCTATCACAGGTGCAGCTGCAACGCATGGACACGGCATGACCACCAATCATCAAGAGAACAGGGAGCGTGCTTGCTGCCTGATTGTGTGGGCTTGTGGACAGGGCTTGTGGATGATTCTATATAAGCGTTCTATATAAGGTGTTTACAATAAAGGTTTTCTGTTCAACACGTGACGGGAGTCCGAGTAGTCCATCCCTTCAAATGGTGACCCCGACATGATAGGGGCGGCAGCACTGAGGAGGCAGTGTCTGGAGGGACCCCAGCTGAACGAGTCAAGCCAACGGCTGGACCGCGGCTTTAACCCGGGACATCACCTTCACGATAAGGTGAGCAGCTGGGCTAGCAATATGGGAGCTAATCTATCTGCCGAAGAAGAGGAGATAGTCAATTTACTTAGCCAGCTCCTGAGGAAAGGAGGTGTGAAATATGATCCATATAAAGTAAAGTTGTTACTGAAGTTTTTACAGAAAGCAGGAGCCCTGTCGACGGTCTCAGTGGTGTTTGATTTAGAGAACTGGGAAAATTCCAGAAAGACCGTATGGGAAGCTGCCTCCCGGGGGGATGATACCGTGGGACAGGTGATGACCACCTGGCGATTAGTTTATGATGCGTTAAAAATGTGGCAGCTGGAGAAGAGAGTACAATCAACAGCAGCAGCATCTGTGGGTGCTCAAAATGCGGCCACTGCAGAGGAATATGGTTCCGTGAGAGACCCTCCTGGAACCAGAGTGGGATTTGACCGATCTCAGTGGAGAAGGGGAAGAAGGAATGGCGGCGGCATCGGCACCACCGCTATCAGCGGAACCCGCGGGCACTAACGGTCCGGGACGTCTGCCGCCACCATCCTTCGACTCGGGTGTGGACCCGAGACAGTGCTGGAGGCAGCTCCAGCGAGATGCCATGAAGGATGCCATGACCGAGGGTTTTGCATTCCCGGTGCTTGTGCAGGAGCGTAGTCCCAATGACAGGGGACCTTTTCAGTGGGACTTGATTAAAGAATTGCGTAAGACAGTAATCACACATGGATTGGGGGCTCCCCTTACGCAAGCGCTGTTAGAGAATGTAATGACGGGGACCCTGCTAACTCCCTTTGATTCCTAGACCCTGGCATCGATGATTCTCTCCCCTGTGCAAAAACTTGTGGGAGTCCAAATGGAGGGAACTGTGCGAGCGGGCGGCGCTTCACAATTTAGAACGTCGCCAGAATGATCCGCTATGGGGGGCAGGGTTAGCACAATTAATGGGGACGGACCCGCTTGTGGACCCGCGCGCAAGCCAGACTTAATGAGAACATTTTGCGGCAATCGGCTGCACTAGCCTTGCAGGCTCTGAGGAAGATCCCAGAGGCCGGCCAGGATTCAATCTCTTTTAAAAAAATACAGCAGGGGGTGTAAAAGCCCTACATATCTTTTATCAACTGATTATGTGCAACCCTAGATAAGCAGCTGGATAATGCGGAAGCGAAGGAGGCGTTGTTGATTAAATTGGCAGTTGAAAATGCCAACATGGATTGTAAAAAAAATCCTACAGGCGTTGCCTTTGCAGTCTACCCTGGTACAGATGATGGAGGCCTGCAGCAGGGTGGGCTCAGTAGAGCACCACACCCAAGCCCTCGCTTCGGCGTTTGCGGCGGCCCTGACCCTCTCGCGGGGGTCAGGGGGACACAAAGTTTGTTAGGAGTGTGGCGGCCCCGACCACCTAGTCACCGCCACCTGCCCACGGCGTCAGCAAGGGCCGGGTCCTCCACCCAGCCCCGCGGCTCCGGCAACGCTCTGTCCGCGTTGTGGGAAGGGACACCGTTGGAGGAACCAGTGTAGATCCAAGTATAGTATGGAGGGACAGCCCTTACCTCTCCGACAGGGAAACGGCAGGCAGAGCGCGGGGCGAGGGTGCGCGACGATCCGAACACCTGCTGCTCAGCACCAG
>VZSC01007883.1:0-31058 GCA_013398225.1 Steatornis caripensis
CTCAGGCCCCAGCCATAAGAGGAGAGGGAGTGACCATTGTGATCCTTCAGCTTTGTGCCAAGTATGATATGTATGGGATGGAATATTGCATTTGGTCAAACCAGGACAAAGATTTTCTATGTTATTTATCAGCTTAATTAATCTTTTCACCTTTTATCATGATTTTTCTGGAGGATATTTTTCATAGATGACTTTTATATGTAATTGTCTTTTTCAAACTTCAATCTGTAATTTCAACGGTCTGTTCCACATGCAGCTTGCTTAACTGACTTTGTTGTAGAGTTATCAAAAGACAACTCAGATTAAACTTCTTTTGCATGCATGATAGTATAACTTAAATCCTTGTTTAGCATATCGATATTATATGAATAACTAGGTTTTATCAAATTTTTTAGCATTCAATAGACAAACCAAGTCATGTAGTACTTTCCTTTAGAGTTTTATACTTTGCTGTAGCCTTTAAAATAATATTTTCTTACACTCAATTTTTAATCCACACTCAAAAGTAGACTAGAGTTCTTGTGAACATATACATCTCACAAAACACATAGAAAATGCAATTATTCTGTAAATTATGCATTAAAGCATACTTCCTCTCAAGACTTTCATTTGAATCTGATTTGAAGTTCCCTCTACTTCACAGAACGATGGAATCATAGAATGACTTTGGTTGGAAGGGGCCTCAAGGATCATCCAGTTCCAGACCACCTGCTATTAGCAGGGACACCTCCCACTAGACCAGGTTGTTTAAAGTCCCATCCAACCTGGCCTTGAACACTGCCAGGGAGGTGATGTCCACAACTTCTCTGAGCAATCTGTTCAAGTGACTTATCAACCTCATAGTGAAGAATATATTCCGAATATATAATGTAAATCTACCCTCTTTCAGGTTAAAACTGTCACTCTTCGTCCTTTCACTACATGCCCTTGTAAAAAGTCCCTCTCCAGCTCTCCTGTACACCCCTTCAGGTACCGGAAGGGTGCTATAAGGCCTTCCCAGAGCATTCTCTTCTCCAAACTGAACAAACCCAAACTCTCTCAATCTGTCTTCGTAGGAGAGTTGATCCAGCCCCCGGGTTATCTTCATGGCCCTCCTAAACTTGCTCCAGCAGGTCCTTGTCTTTCTTATGTTGGGGGCCCCAGAGCTGAGCAGGAGTCCAAGTGGGGTCTGTCTACTGGAAAGCAGAGCAGAGGGACAGAATCACCTCCCTTGACCCTCTGGTCACGCTTGTTTTGGTGCAGCCCAGGATACAGTAGGCCTTCTAGGCTCTGAGAGCACCTTGCCAACTCATGTTGAGCTTCTCATCAACCAACATCCCCAAGTCCTTCTCCTCAGGGATACCCTCAATTCATTCTCTGCCCAACCGGTATCTGTGCTTGGGATTGCCCCGACCCACCTGCAGGGTGTTGTACTTGGCCTTGTTGAACTTCATGCGGTTCGCACAGTTCCACCTCAAGCCTCTCAAGGTCCCTCTGGATAGCATTCCTTCCCTCCAGCGTGTCAACAGCTTGGTGTTGTAGGGAAACTTTGTGAGAGTGCACTCAATCCCACTGTCCATGCCACCAACAAAGATGTTAAACGGTGCCGTTCCCAATACCAACCCCTGAACACCACTCGTGACTGGTCTCCCCTTGGAAATCAAGCTGTTGACGGCAACACTTTGAGTGCGACAATCCAGGCAATTCCTTATCCAGTGAGTGGTCCGTCCCTCAAATCTGTGCCTCGCCAATTTAGAGACAAGGATGTCATGTGGGACAGTGTCAAATGCTTTGCATAAGTCCCAGTAGATGATGCAGTTGCTCTTCACTTCTCTAGCAACACTGTAACCTCGTTGTAGAGGGCCACAAATTTGTCAGGCACAATCTGCCCTTAGTGAAGCCGTGTTGGCTGTCACCAATCACTTCCTTATTTTCCGTGTACGTTAGCATTGTCTCCAGGAGGATCTGCTTCACGATCTTGCCAGGCAGAGGTGAGGCTGAATGGCCTGTAGTTGCCCGGGTCTTCCTTTTTTTCCCTTTTTAAAAATGGGGAGTCACATTTCCCCTTTTCCAGTCAGTGGGAACTTCACTAGAGTGCTATGACTTCTCAGAAATTACGTATAGTGGCTTAGCAACTTAACCCACCAGTTCCCTCAGGACCGACGTATGCCTCTCATCAGGTCCCACAGACTTGCACACCTTCAGGTTCCTTAGATGGTCTGCAACCTGATCTTCTCCTACAGTGAGCAGTTCATTCTCCCAGTCTCTGCCTTTGCCTTCTGCGACGTCGGTGGTGTGGCTTGAGAAAGTTGAGTACCTCAGTGTTCTCCATATCCCGGGTGATCAGGTCTCCTGTTTCCTTCCAGAGGGGGCCCACATTTTCCTTAGTCTTCCCTTTATCATTGATGTACCTACAGAAGCTTTTCTTGCTGCCCATGGTGTTCCTGGCTAGATTGAGTTCTATCAGGGCGTTAGCTTTCCTGGCCTGATCCTTGGCTACCCAGACAATTTCTCTGTACTCCTCCCAGACCACCTGTCCTTGCTTCCACCCTCTGTAGGCTTCCTTCTTTTGCATTTGAATTTGCCTCGGAGCTCCTTGCTCATCCATGCAGGACTCCTGGTGTTTTTACCTGACTTGGGGTGCATCACTCCCGAGCTTGGAGGAGGTGATCCTTGAATATTACCTAGCTTTCTTGGGCCCCTCTTGTCTCCAAGGCTTTGCCCCATGGAACTGTAGCAAGCAGGTGCCTGAAAAGGCTGTCATCTGCTCTCCTGAAGTCCAGGGTACTGAGCTTGCTGTGTGCCCTCTTTGCTGCCCTAAGGATCTTAAATTGCACCAGTTCATCGGCACTGCAGCCAAGGCTGCCCTTCACATTTCCCACAAGCCCCTCCTTGTTGGTGAGAACAAGATCCAGCATAGCAACTCTCCTCCTTGGCTCCTCTATCACTTAGACAAGGAAGTTATCATCAACGCATTCCAGGAACTGCCTTGTTATGCCCTGTTGTGTTGTCCCTCCAAGAGAAATTGAGGTGGTTGAAGTCCCCCATGATGATCATGTGTTGTGAATATGAGACTGCTCCTATCTGTCTACAGAGGACCTCATCCACTTGGTCTTCCTGATCGGGTATCCTGTAGCAGTTGCCAACTATAATGTCATCTGTCCCTAACTTCCTTTTAATCCTGACCCATAAGCTCTTGGTCAGCTCCTCATCCATCGCTAGGTGGAGCTCCGTGCACTCCAGCTGGTCATTGACATAGATGGTGACACCCCCAACAATTGTGCTGCTATTTTAAACTTCCGCTTCCTACCAGCTAGTGAAAAGATACAATAGAACAAATGTTAAAAAAAAAATACTGAAAGATCTCAAGTATAGGTCTAAATCACAGAATACACAGAAATCACAGAAAAAATTCTAACCTATGCTAGACTATAGCATCAATATTTCACCATTCAGTACAATGGCAGTGTATATGGGGGTATAAAATATGGATTATTTGGGTAAAAATAGACTTTTAAACTTTCACTATTGGATTTTCTGTCGGTTTGTATAGAAATAAAATTTCAAACAAAAGTGGCAGAGTCTCAGGCTGGCAGAAGTATTTTTGATGGATGGCCTTAATTGAAAGAGGACTGTGTTCCCTGGCAGCCTGCTGGGACTGTTGACTAATGAAAACCCAAACCTAAAGAAATTATGCCCAAATTATGTTAAAATCAGGTGCTTTTACATAGGACTGTGCCAGGAGTGATGGCTGTGGCCTCACCTGTGAGGATTGTTTTCTGTATGAGTGGTACCATGTGAGGAAGACGGAAGAAGAGATGAGCATGAGATGACTGGCTTCAAAGAGTCTCTGCTGAAGAAATGGCCTCAACTCTCCAGAAGTTTGAAAGGCTGTATGAGTAAGGCAAGGNCACCAGTAAGATCATAGCCGTACAGGCATGCGCAAGTGTCTAAATCCTCTTGCTTATTCCCCATGTTACATGCATTTGCATAGAGGCATCTAAGTTGAGCCTCCAGTTAAGCTGATTTACCGGCTGGAGTGATCGCCCTTTGTGCTGCACTTCAGGTTTTCTACTGCTGACCTGTGATCCTTCACCAGGCTCTGGGCATCTATTGCTGGCACTGATATCAAACTGATAGAACTGGGATTGATCAAGGAACCTGTCCCCTGGCAACTTTAGTTTAAAGACCTCTTCAGCAGCTTGGCAAGCCTGTGACTGAAGATGCTCTTCCCCTTCTTTGATGGATGGACCCATCAGCCCCCAGTAGACCAGGTTTCTCAAAGCTAGTCCCATGGTCTAAGTAGCCAAATCTCTGGCTGTGGAACCAGTCCTGTAACCATTTGTTGATTCACCAGATTCAACTGGCTCTTTCAAACCCCTTCCCTTTTACCAGGAGTATTGACGAAAAAAATACCTGCACCCCAGAGTCCCTTACCACTGCACTCAGAGCTCCGTAATCCTTCTTGATAGTCCTCAAATTGCTCCTGGCTGTGTCACTTGTGCCCAAGCGAAACAAGGGTAGCAGATGACAGTCAGTGGATTGTATGAGGCTTGGTAGTCTCGGTGACATCCCTGACATGAGCTCCTGGTAAGCAGCACACCTCTCTAGAGAGAGCATCATGTTGGCAGATGGGTGCCTCCATATCTCTCAGAAAAGAGTGGCCCACCATTACCACCGGTAGTCTTTTCTTGGTTGCTCTGATTGTTGTATGGGGAGCAGATGGGGATGCCTTACTCAGCTCCAGCATCTCTCCTAATGTGAGGTGTCTTTCATGTTCAGTTTGCAGAGCACTGAAGCTGTTCTTCAAGGGCACCTCAGGCTTCAGGGAAGTCTGTTCCTCCTGCTGGTCCTTGCCATGTCAACCATCCATTACTCTGCATTATTATTGCCCCTCCTTCCTTCTGTGTGGGCCACTGGAGGAGTTTCTGGTGTTTGGCCATGGGCTGTGGGTCCACTGCAGACTGCACATGGAACCAGCTATCTAAATCCTTCTTAGCCTCCCTGATGTTATGCAGCCTTCTCACCACCTCCTGCAACTCAGCCACCTGCTGCAGGAGGTTCTCCATTTGGGCACATCTTTTGCAGGTAGGTCTGCTGCCTGTCGCTGCCCCAGTATGACTTCAGCCATACTATGCAAAATCTTAGCCATTTCAATTTTTTCACTGTTTACTAATGCTCTCAAAAAGTAACATCTGAAACCGTGATTAATGACCAAAATTATCTTCGCTATTAATTCTTTGTATTTGATGAGGAACAGTTATTGTTCAATCACTACTGAGACATAATTTTCATATCTCTGTTCAGTAAAAACTTTAAGAAAGCCATTGCCAAGGATGGGCGTGGGAAGCTGAGCCATGTGCACTGATTAACTCTGTCAAATTATAGATGTTTAAAAAGTTTCCCACAATGACCATAACAAACTCTTCTTAAAGTACACAATTTCCAATTATGACATAAAATGTGTTAGCTGAGACTTCCTTGGAAAAAGACAGACTTACAGACATATTGTATTTATCTCCTAGCCTACTAATTAGAGTATGCCCACATTGCACAGTGCAAAAAAGGGGCTGAGCTGCATTGCTGCAGCGCTCTGCCCAAACTCATTAGCTCTAACAGTAGAAGTCATTAACTCAGGTGCAGTACCACACAGCAATGGATGTTCTGCTTCAGGAGTTATCATTTGTGTTAGTATTTGTGTGGTACCACTTGCTCTGAAGAAACATGTCAGATCTCTCAGAGCCAACTGGATGTCTTTAGGGTGCTGTGCTTTGTAATGCAGACATTCACCTTAAGTACAAGTGCCGTTCTCTCACCTCTCCTTTTCACTGGGAATGTGCTGTAAAATTTTTGTTCTGAAGAATCTCTCCCCACCACATCTCAGATCCTAGTAATTTTAGTGTTCAAGGTGCATTCTCTGGTTAAATATGTATTTTGCCTAGTGTCTTCTGGATCCAAATCTTGACTCCAAACAAATATTATAAACAAACAATATTTTCCTACTAGTTGTCTAAGACCTTCACTCAACTAGTATAAGTTATGTCACTGTCTAGCAAATTAAAAAAAAGACACTTTAATTTTGTGTTGCACAGAACACCTTTTTAAATTTGTTTTTGTACTAAATCAAAATATAATAATTTTATACCCTTTTTGCAACTTCATCCATTCCCCCACTGGTGCTTTTCAACTATTCTTTCTCTGTTAATTTTCATATCATATTTTAATTATTTAGTTATTTATTACTGTACATTACTTTTTACATTATTTTTATCATATTAACTGGTCATAGAATCATATAATCATAGAATGGTTTGGGTTGCAAGGGACCTGAAAGATCATCTAGTTCCAATGCCCCTGCCATCGGCAGGGACATCTTCCACTAGAAATTCTTTACGCTTTCTAATTCCAAGGAACTGTAAAAGAATGTAAGGATAGATACTACACTAATGTAAATATATTCTAATAAAATTGCTTCTATATGAAAATAACGACAATAAATATCTTGATATATCTTTTGATGAACACTGGTGTGAGTTAAGAGCAAGCAGGTATTTAAAAATCTTAATTGTCTTTGGCTAGTACATAGCTTAAATCAGTATGTTTAAGAACTTCGAAATCAGCTGATGTGAGACATCAAATATTATATTCTTGATTTAATTAACCTAGCATATGTTAGGTATTATTTCTGTTCTTAAATTCTTGAATATACAATGTTAATTGTTTCAGAAATTATAACATTATTACACTACCTAATTGCACTCAGATTCAGTAATTTGGAAGTGTAAACATCTTAACATTTGCATGTGATGTTAATTGTGAATAGAAAACTGCAGTTGTCAAGAGAGGTTTTATAAGCGTGGCTCTCTGTGTAAGAAATTATATTAAATGTGGAGTTTGTTTCTGCTTTCTTTTGAAATCAACAACCACACCACTGCTAAAAAACTAAAGATTTCTTAAAGATTAAAAACACAGACTTAATCAACGAACCGACAAAAAATCTCAATCATTTTTTATTAAAAACATGAGATAGACATTTTATTTAATATCTCTTTTCACTGGCTAAGATGGCATTATTCTTTTCAATGAAAAGAAAAACATACAGTTGCAATTTCTATTTGTATCATAGATTCACTTGCCACTTATTCAGAAATTTTCCCACTTTCTCGTAACTTTGGACTAAATAGCGTTTAGCATGAGATCTGGCCATCAGGTTTACTCCTGTGATTCCTGTATCTCAAAATCCAGCTTATCTTCTCTAACAAACCTGTCTAGCTAAGTAAGTAAAGTCAGTAATTGTCATTTTCCCCCTTATGCTTGCCAAATACAAATATGTGGTTTTGGTAGCATATTTTTTTCTAGCAGCAGAGGTTTAGTGTATTTATTTAAAACATATAAAATTATACTAGACATCCAATTCAACACTAACAATTTAGATGTATTCATAAAGAAACAAAGGACAAAGAATTTTATGACTGATAGTATATTACAAATAATACTATCATTCAAAATTTGTATTTGAGAAGTCAGTTGACTCAGTAAAACTTCAAAAAAATGAAAATAAAGACAGTTGAAGGCGTAGATTTATATAATATAGGTTGAAAGTAAATACCTAGAAAACATTTGCCGTACATTGTTGTAAAAAATAAATAATATGGTGATGATATAAATGATCTGATGATATTAGCCAAATGCAATTTTCCAGCCTGACTATTCTTTTAAAATGCCTGTCAAAGCTTCATGTTAACATAAGTGAGACAATAAGGAAAGAAAAGACTCTGCTGTTGCAAAACTGAATATATTTTTGTTCAGTAAAGTAAAAACTACACTTGTTATTTAATATGTTAGTGGAGCATTATGTAACACAGTATATTTATTATTAGAGAAGTTAATTTTATGCTTAAGGTGTGACTCATAAGAAGTTGTGCACCACTTATCATTTACTGTTTCTTGAGGTATGTTACTTTTAAAAAGGTTTCATTAGTCCTTTACTAAAGGTGCAAATATCCATGAATCTATCTCCAAAATGTGGTTGGAAAGAGAAAATATCTTCTGTTTCATCTAAGAAAAGGGTTTAATCACCTTAATGTCTATGTGTATGTGTATGTATATATATATGAACATACACATATGCAAAAATCCTGAAAATATCTCTAGGAAGAAACTTATTTACATGCAAAAATAGTATTTGCATTATAAATGATTCTTTGATCCAGGATGCTTTCAATCAGAAAATTTACTATAAATTACTGATTTTCCATATTATTTTCTTCATGTAATCTACAGTAACACCCACTGAGTGCAATCATAAGTCATTATATAAAGAAATAACAAAATGTCATCTATAGTGAAGTTTAAGTAATTTGTAGGTGATAGGGCCTGTCATGTGAGGTACATCACATAATTGGTAGAACAACGATATTTAAAATTTTATGTAAAGGCATCACTCAGCATGGTTTCTAAAACCTAGCTTTGTTACAGGATTGGTATAGACTTTGCCACAAATAGTTGAGGAGAAATTCTCTTCCCATCAAAATCTGTAGAGGGACCACCTGGATCCAGATGGTGTTTCACCCCCAGTTATTCTGGAACACCAGGAACACACCAGCCCTCATGTGGCACAGAGGTAAGGTGGCAGAAAGCACCATTAGCAATCAGATGGAAGGAACTTTTTTCCTCTGGTCCCTCTACATTTCTAGTCTGTCTTGTGTTCCAGAGTTTTCTTTAGCTCATGAATGTATTTAAACAATAAAGGAGAAATCTTAGTCAAAAACAGGTAGGCACTGAGATTAACTACCTGTTTTCCAGTTGTTTTAATAGGAAACAGGTGATAGCATCTTCACTGGCACCGTGCTGTATGGCAGGGATGCATGAGAGGAGTAGAAGAATCTTGCCACAGGTGGTACTGCCCTCAGAAGACCATGCATGAGTTTCTGTGCAACCTGACTCGATAACATGCATTAAGCTGCTTTAATCTTTAGAGGTCAGCATTTCAGGAAAAACTACAAAATGGAGGCAGAAATTCAAACAATTTTCAGGATCACATCTGTGTTATCAGCATATCATAGAACATAAAAAATTGTCATGAAAACTCTAAGACACTGCTGAAATGACAACACTGTGCAGTTTCTCTGTACGGTCATATTTCTGAATTAATTAATATTCATAGCAAAGCTTTTGTTTTCAGTCATCTTGCTAGAAGATATTACGACATTTGTAAAGTTAATGAAGCACATTTTAATCAGTTTATATTAAAAAAAAATCTATCTGGTGCGGGAAACAGAGTTAACATTCTGCCTCATTCAGAAAGCATGTAAATAAATAGCTTTCTGAAGAGGAACAGGGTAGTTACGATGGAACCCCTAAAGAGAAAAAAATACCTTAGTTTTTATAATTGTTTTACAGATAGTAGAAATGTAGGTTAGAGTTAGATATATTCATACAAAAAGATTTATGTAAATAAGTAAGAATGATTTCGAAGAACTTACCCAGGCCAAGCAGGCCAAGCCACTTTTTTTTTTTTTCCTCTGGGAAAGTAGAAGACGAATCTTAAAATTCTAAAGAATTCAAAGAAACATGCTTGCGTTTCCTGTGTTGCCAGGGTTCCACATTTCTCTAGCTCACCAACTGCTCTGAAAAAGATCTAGAAGCTTCGAAGCATGTATTTCCAGCAGATAGCTAAGAAGCCTTAGCAGAGGTTTAGCAAAACCAATCTGCCTCAGGGGAAAGGTTTGATTTAGGTGAACCAATATCCCTTTCTGGGAAAAAAAAAAGTAAATTATGTCTGAGATCTTCTAACAATACAAGTTTTGCTGGTGCTGTGCAGGGATGGAAGACCAACTCACTGACAACAGCTTTAGTTTTAAGGTTGTGATGTTCAATTCCCACCAGCGTTTTTGGAAAATCACTGTCTTTGTCTCAATACTTAAAAGGATGCTTACCTACCTCATAGACATGTGGAATACAAACAACCAAAGATGAAAGGCATTCAGATACCCATGCAGTTAACTATGTAAGTTTAGCTGTCACTATACAGAAAATGCTTTGGTTAGATGAATATTTCAATAGATTGGAAGCTTAAATGCATGGAATGCAGCCATCTTTTTCAAGATGTGAAGAGAAAAGCATTTATTCCCATGCTGTCACAATATGGTGGACAATATTCTGTAAATAGCGAAGTTCGCTCAAGAAATTTAGTTATTTTCATGCTTTTAACAAACACACCCAACTTCTATTCATGCATGGAGGGATCAGCATACTGCGCAATACTAGAAAGCTATTCGGATCTTCAAAAATTTGTATAGAACATATAATATACCAGAGTACAGTAGATATTCTATTTGGCATGTTCAGTTGTGCCCCAGTGTGACTCATTGGTGCAGAAAGTGTTATGCATAGCCATTCTGTTTCAAGCGTACAGTCTCAGGAGGTGGGAGTGGGTGTCGTCTATAATTTGCAAGCCAGACATCCTTGCGTTTCTGCCAGCAGCATTTGCTATCCAAGTAACTTAGTGCAAACTCATGATCTCAGTACTTAGTGCTTAGTGTTTATCTCAGATAGGCTTAGTGCATACTCATGATTTCTCTCTTTTCCTTTCTCCACCTCTGCACTTTTTATCATTCCTTGATTAATTTAATCTGCTAGGTTGAGGTTCTATCGATGGATCAGCAACTTCAGTCTTCATTTAATTGTTACTATTTTATATCATAGAATACAATTCTAGATAATCAGTGTGACCATTTTATTTTCATAGTTTCATCTTAATGCCTACAAATATCTGAAATTGGACTATGTTATTGTTTGTAATGAGTTTTCACTGCATAAATCCTTAGTTGTATTCAGGCTTAAATACTTGTGGGCTTTTACTGGTTTTCTTTTCCAGTATTCTGAGGAGCGTAGCATAGTACTCAGAGAGTATGCATTCAGTGTATTATTTGTAGGAAATGCAAAAAATGCATTTGATGAACTAGATGATCTCTAGAGGTCCCTTCCAATCCCTACCATTCTATGATTCTATGATAACCACAGAAATACAGAAAAAACTATAATAATTTTACATAATGGTTAAAATGCATAGGTTAGGAGACATAACTTCTTTATCTGTCTAAAATCCCTTTTGCTAGATTGCTTTACACTAGGAGTGATCCCTAATTTCTCTTCTTCTGGTGAGTGAAAAATCCATAAATGCAGTTTTGCCTTCAGACAACAGCAAAATTTCCCCTAATTAAAGAAAGAAACTGTGTCTGTTGAATTAACAAGTTAAGAAATCATCCTCAAATGTGTGAACTTAACCATTTCACCTCCAAAATGCAATCCATACAACTAGTAGGAAATTCTATTTAATATTTATGAAACTGATAGTTTTACGTTTTTATGACAAAACACCTTTTGCCTTTAGATGTCTCTTGAAAAAGTACTATTTTACTCCCTCTGTCCCTCCATCCACCTTCCCTTAAGCCAATTTTCAGTAATTCAAGTGGAAAATTTCTGATCTGAACATATGGAAAAAGTATATTATTTTCATGGTTAGATAATTCAAAAAAGCTTGAATCTTTCTTCAAGCAGAGGTCAAGAAAGGAAATACTTACTCCAGGAAAGTCAGAAGAAAATGAAAAAACCCACAAAAACCTAGGATAGAAGCTGTAAATCAGTAGAGTTTACTTCTTATAGCAAACAGTATATGCTGGTGATAAAAATCTTGGCCTTATGGAAGTCAGCATGGAACTTCCATTAACTTCGGTGGGGTAAAAATTTTGTTGAACTTTGTGTTTGTAAACTCTCTGTACAAATAGCAATGACTTAATCCTTCCTATATTTCTGAAACTAAAGCAAGTAATTTTGACTTCTGTTTGGAACATGGAGAAACACAGAAGGATTAAGAGCATATCTACCTGCTGCTGTACAGATAGTGTCAAATTAGCTGCTGGGTAGTACCATGCCAGGGAATTAACTTGAGTCCTGGGAACAGCATCCCTGTGCTAATACAGCCCTGCTGCCTCTCAGGACAAAGGGACAGGTAGTTGTGATGTAGCAACGTGGGTTATGATTGTACATTACTGCTTTTGAATCAGTTGCAGGATCCTGCTGTGTTTTGCTCACCTGGGGATGTGTTGATCACTGACTACAGAAACCCTCCTCAGAAAAACTGAGACTGCATTCTAGAGCAGTTGGGACAGTCCCCATTTCCTACTGCCTCACTACACGGAACCATTTCTGTTAAATTTTAACCTAGTAATGACCTAACATTTCATGAGGTTTTACCTTTGTTTTTCAATATGAATGAAACTGTGTTGAGAATAAAGAAGTATGAGCTAATAGGAATGGAGCATGGAAGTAAAAATCACTTCTGGGGTATGGTCATACTCAGTTCTTTAACTAAATGCACTGGAATAGGGTAATTCCTGTCCTTGACTGTTAAAACACTTCATACATTAAAGCACAACTCCAGTAGCAAATGTTTTCTAAGAACGTCTGGCAATGACTTCTGCCTTTTAACTGTACACTTTTTAGGGGTGAAGAAAATCATATTGATTTTGCTTTAAATCTGCTTCCTGACAACTGAACGAGCACTGACTACTATTTATGTTAGGATGTGATGGGTTGACCTCAGCTGGCTGCCAGATGCCCACCAAGGCAGTTTATCCCCCTCTTCAACAGGACAGAGAGGGAAAATACAATGAAAATCTCATGGTTTGCGATAAGGAGAGGGAGATGGCTTACCAAATACCATCACAGGCAAAAGAGATTTGACTTTGGGAAATTAATTTAATTTATTGCCAATTAATTGTAATAGAGGACAATGGTAAGAAATAAGAACAAAACCAAAAACACCTTCCCCCAACTCCTCTGTTCTTCCCAGGCTCAACTTCAGTTCTAACTCTTCTGCCTCCTACTCCCAAGTGGCACACAGGGTTGGGAAATTGGGGCTGTGGTCAGTTCATAACCCTTCATCTCTGCCTCTCCTTCCTCGTCATTCTTTTCCCTCACTCCACATGAGATCCCACCCATGGGATACAGGCCTGCATGAACTTCTCCGGCGTGGCTCCTTCCCATGGAGTTCAGTCCTTCAGGATTTGAATGCTCCAGTCAGGGTCCCCCACAGGTTCACAGGTCCTGCCAGAAAACCTGGACCTGGATGGTCTCCTCTCCATGGGCCACAGCTCCTAAAATGTGGCTTATCCTGTGTGAGCTCTCCACAGGCTGCTGCTGCATGGGGTCTTCTATGGGCTGTAGTGTGGATACCTGCTCCACTGTGGTCATCCATGAACTGCAGGGGGACAACCTGTGTCACAAGGTCTTTACCACAGGCTGCAGGGGATTCTCTGCTCCAACACCAGGAGCACTTCCTCCCATCCTTCTCCACTAACCTTGATAGCTGTAAGGCTACTTCTCACACATTATTGCACTCTCTCACAGCTGCTGCACAGTGGTTTTAACCCTTAAATTTGTTATCGCAGAGAAGGTACCAGTGTCACCGGTGGGCTCAGCTTTGGACAGCAGTGGGTCTATCTTGGAGATGCCTGAAACTGGCTCTGTCTGACTTGGCAGCACCTTCTAGTGTATTCTTACAGAAGCCCCCTTGCAGCCTCCTCCCACTAGCCAAACCTTGCCATGTAAAGTTAATACATAGGAGAAAGAGGGAATAACAGTTTCTTATTCAGTGTCTCCATTACATTTGTGATTTCATAGAGACCTAGCATACTGTTCTCTCCTATCTGCTGACTTTTTTCCAAGGTAAAGTGTTCCTGGCTACTTAATATCTCTTTGTATGGAGACCATTTTTCCTTTGAGCATTGTTTTCACTATTTGCTGAGCTTTCCTGGTTCTGGTGGTTTGTGTTTTAGATGGAATTACCTATGAATTTATATAGTACCAGACTGGTAGTGATTTCTAATTTATTCTCAATTCTCTGCTGCTTTCTAGTATTTTGTATGATCTTTTAGATCATGTTAAGGCTTGAATTAATCATTTTAGAGAACTATCTACTGTAACTCTGAGTAGTAATAAGGTATCATTTTCTTAGCATGTTTAGTCCTATTTTTCCCATGTAAATTACTTTGTGTTGACAAAGACTTTGTCTTGGCAGATAATTTCAACACACTCATTCAACATTTTACGATTCTTCTGCAATGCTTCACAGCCAACTTTCACTTCGGTTATCTTATTTATCAGCAAATTTTGTAACTTTATCATCTTTCCTAACTTGACCTTCTTTCCTACATTAGTTTTGAATACAATCTATTGTCACAAATCCCCATAACTGTCATTTTGTACTGTGAACACTGACATATTGACTATTCAAATAATTTTTCAGATTGTGAAAATCGTGTTAATTTATTTCCCCACTACCAAGTTCTTTACTATAATAAGGAATTGTACTTCTACTTTGCTCACTGCAGAGGTCAGAAATAAGCACATGTAGTTGTCTGGAACTTTCATAGATCCTTTTTTAAAAAATGATGTCACACTGTCTGTTTTCTGTTCTTTTGGTATAGACATTAATGATAGTGGTCGGTTTCACACCAGAGTAATTTAGATTTTAGTTCTTCCGGAACACTTGAGCAAAAATACCATGTCATTATTGCAATTTGTTACTGTTCATTTAACTAGTTTATTATAAATTCTATTGTACTGTCATTTTAGTATGAACCCATCCCTTGTCCTCTGTGAAGAATAACTTTGTTGGGAAACTTCTGTAAGCAATTTTGTAGTGGATAGTGACAGACACAAAAAAAAAGATTTAGCTTTTCTGCTATGGATCGACATCCTTTGACATTCCCTCTACACCTTTAACCATATATTGACCTCATCAACTCTGTGGCAGGTGTTTGAAAATGCTGCCTTTTATTAGTTTTTATGGTTTTAGCAAGTTGATGCTCATAATAATTTTTTGCTTTTCTGACTGTTACTTAACATTTTCCTTACGAGACTATATGTTCTTGTCTTTTCTTTATTGGGAACTGGCTTCTTTTGTTTAAAGGATGCCTCTACTTCCAATAGTCTCCTTTTCCCTGCTGCTTAACTTATGACAACCTTTCTGTAAGTTCCATTTAAAGTCTTTGTGGATTTCTCTGGACTTCATACACATAGGAAATTATTAACTAAACTTGAGAAGATGATGATTAATAGAGAATTCAAATGTGGATAAGAAAGCTGCTGAAACGGTATTAGTCATGGTAATATCTGTCATGGTGGTTCTCAAGAATTAGCCTTAAGATCAACAGTATTATGTATTCTAATGACAAAAGAAAGGCAAACTGACCTTTCTCTTACAGATAATTGGAAGACTTGTCTGCATGTAAACAACGTTTATCATATAATGCTAACCACTCTTTATTATTTATATTACACTGCTCCTTATCTAGATATTCTTAGTGTTCACTGAGAGGGAAATGGCTAAGTGGTGGACTACATTCAAAGTCTAACTTACCACTATTTAGAGTGAGTAAGCTGTCTCACAATAAAATACTCTTATTGTACAATAGAAATCATCACAAGGAGAATTATTATAAAGCAGCTATAATAATAGCAATTCTTATCCTAACTCACTGTGCAGTAACTTTACTGACTAAATAAACATTAACAGTATTACTTACTTAGCCTTGTGTTTCAGCTGAGGCTAAGGCACTGTCCTAGTTTCAGCTATTTATGGCTACCCTGTAGTATATTTAAGTAAAGCCAAACTGTTAGGTTTTTGTAGAATTGCCATTTAGATTAGTGGGCCCGATGTTACACCTGCATAGCAGCTGAAACTACTGTAACCCACTAGAGTTCTACCACTTGGGCACAAAACTGCACTTCGTTTGAGTGATTCAATTAATGTAGATCAGATCTATGGTCTGACGTGCTTTCCTATACCTTCACTTTTCACTGGCTTTTGACAGTCTATTTCCTGTGAAGGCTAAGGAGAAACAAAGTTCCATCTCATTCTCCATTGCCATAAAGTGCATGCGACTCATAAGTAAGAATGAACTCTCTGTCCAGAATCCAAAACTCATACCAAAGCATGTACTTCCGTCTAAATAATTTCATTGAGGGATAAGTTGATCATCTGTAGACAAAAACGCACTTCCTAAATGATACGAAATTTTCCAGTCGCCACAGTAGAATCATATCAACATCAGTTGCCAGTAACACAGCTGCATTTCATTCTTAGTTGCACATAAGGATAAGGTCTACAAGTTATTTCTGCCGCATTCATCTTTGGTTCTCAAGCTATAAAACCAGAACGCTAATACTTAGCATTATGGAGGTGAAGCTATTGATCATTCTGAGACTTTCACACGCTATAGAGTTAGTGGCCATTTAGGTGTTTAAATGGATAACAGAAGGATGGAGTGCCATGCACCACATACATAACATTTTGTGTAGAATGATGTTCAATGGTAAACCTGATTTAATGCATACAATCACTGTTCTTTGTGTACATTAGGTCGCTATGCATACACAACTAGACAGATACTTTCAGAGAAACCTTGAGCCTTACACTAGCAAGGCAGTCCTTGAGGCTTCCTATATCATAGTAAAGTGAATATGTGTAGCATCTAAGAAAAAATTGCCAGGGATTTAAATTCACATGAAAAATGCATAGATGCGAATCTTCATAGATGAGAATCTTCATTTTGATTTTTAATTAATATAATAGCAATAATGTCAGAACATAACCCTCTACCCATGTTACCCATACTAATTATAAAGCATATGAAAGCAGGAAAATCCAGTTCACTCTGTTGGACTCTCAAAAATAGCTTTGTTTCAAACTATACAAATTCACTGTACAAGTGTTTTTGTAGCAGTTTTGGACTTGTGTAAAGTACTGAATAATAATTCAAATTACATTAAATGTGTTTGTGTACCTTCTTGATGATGATTTAACTGGAATATTTTTAGCCTCACATAATTTAATGCAGAAGACTGACAATACAGAGGAAAAAATAAATCTCTCTTTAAACTTTTTATCTCAGTTAGGTCATCTGTTTATTTTTCTGTTCAAACATCTAGGGTTTTAGAACAGCTGGCTGGTATTGCAAATGAAAGTCCAATAGTAAAACAACAGCTCTTCCAAGTCAGCAGCATTAGAGGAAGGAATGCATCAGTGTGATCCACACCATCAAATTGATTTATTAGTACAGCTGGTAAAAAGGACCGGCCAAAGCCCTGTATTCAACTTGACTGTTTATTTATGTCACCTCTAGACTCTCAGCTATATCAGGAAACTGACTGAAGAAGGTCTACCAAAATTCTTTAATAGCTTTTCTGAAGATAAACTTTAAGAACCATCATAAAAATAGTGCAGAAATAACCAAAGTAATACAAAAATGAACACACCATAATAAGTTGTCCAAAGAAATGTCCCTACTTTTGTTTTTTTACTATTGGTATTAGCTATGTGGTATTTCATAACACTAAGCATTTAAAATTAAAAATTTGGAATTCTGTGATAACTATGTTGAAGCCTTCAACTTACTCCAAGCATATGCTTCGCTTCCTGTATATAAGTAGCTCTACTGACTTCAATAAGAGTACCTTCAAATATTTAGAGTGTAAACATGGCCCCAAAAGTCATTCGATTGGGAATTGCTATAAATGTCCTGTTGTTTTTAAATGCACAGGAAGCCTAGCAAGAAGTATTTACAAGTACTGAAAAAGATTATAATTACTAAATATATGAGCTATTTTGTTGTTAAAAGAACAGTTGTATTTTAGGGATTTTAAAATGATACAAAACACTTTACAATATTTTTCAGTTTTGTGTAGTTTTATATATTTCTCTGTTCTTAGTTGATATATTTATTTGTGTTAGTGACACCCTCATTCTAGTTAAGTCAGAGGAAAAATGTCATTTAACGTAACTGCTTAGTGAATTATTTCTGATTTATAGTTATATACTATATGTATTATATATATAGTAAAGACATACTATAATGTGTATATTTGAACACGCTTTACTTTTTCTTTTCCATTTTTACTGACTGACAAATAGAGATGCCATGACCCTCATTCATCCATGAAAACTTTATTTCATAGCTGAACATATTTTCAATAATTCATACAGATCAGGAAGATGTCGACTCAGCAAGGCTTTTGAACATGTACACAGCTTTAATAATTTTATAACATATAGGTATTTGTCTTGTGTTCCTATGATCTTAACCTACATACCTGTTGATTGCTTGATAAATCAGCATGTAGTTAAATCATGGGCTTCTGAAGAGACACGACAATATCAAAAGACGGTATTTTAACAATTTCTTCTTGCAGGAGGTTCGTTATCAGAATATGCAACATAAATAATGGGTTTACTTTTCAAAAATGGGATTAATACTTAATTCAGAGATAACAATTTACTATTGATTGCAGAGAAAAACTACCATTTTTCATAATGAAAATAAGGTCCTGTGTTCTTTGAGATCTGTAGAGTGGTTGCTAAGGTGAACTTCCTCATGTCTAAAAGTCTCTAGTACTTTGTGATATGATAAAGTGTCTGTTTCCTGAACAATAAGCAGCAGGAAGAATCATGTCTGCGTTTCACAGCCTCAGCTAAATTCACCCCACTACTACACAGAAATAGAAACATACTTCCTACTCTATGTCAATATATTGAAAAATGGGGGAACAGCCAATCTACATTTTAGTTCCTTTCTGTCAAGAGAAGGCCATAGTTGTTAGATTTCTTTCCCCCTCTAAAGTTCATTGTTTGTCAAAACAGCCAGGTATGAGGCTCTGAATAATGAGCATAAAGACTGGAGACATGTCACTTTTGCAGCTAAGTCCCTGATGCTGCAGGAGAAAACATCAAGTTAAATGATTCAACCAAACAGTAGCATTCAGAAAGGAGTTATATATCGGCTTGACAGATGTAGTATGATAGCCCCAACTAGTAAATTCTGGTTCTGGTTACCTCAGAAAAGTCAGATGTAAAACTTTGTAACACCCTTACTATACACTGATTTTTAATGTTAGATAATGGTCAGTCAAAAGACCCAAGCTTTTAAATGGAGTTTGATTTAATCGTGATCCAGAGAGCAAGATTCCTGCATAGATGTCATATGTTTTTTTGAGGGATAGTTTTCTTTTAGCTTAAAAATGAAATTTTCAGTAGGGTTGGTTTTTTTTTTTTCAGTCCTGTTCTTAATGGGAGATGAGGGGAAGTGAACAGGGTTTCGGGTGGCATTAAAAATATAAACATGATCTATCCTCTTTCTGGACTGCATTTTTCAGCTTCTTGGTGAATATGGAGATTTCTGGGGCTGGGAAAATCTGCAATCGGTCATTGGTTTGGTGAGGATAACAATTACCTGCCTTCACTAAAAATTATTTTTGCTCCCAACATTAGAAAATAACCCATAAAAATATCATAATGCATATAAAAATTATAGAAAGATCCAAGGATTATAAATAGTGTTGTCCTGTCTGAGAACAGGAGTGGCAGCAAAAACATTTGTGGCAGCAGTTTGAGGCAGTAAACAATTTGAACTACTTCTTTACTAATAGTGTAGCTGGAGGAATGTGTCAAAGCCCAGAGAAACTTCCTCACATAGATCTTTGACCGTGGACAAGAAAGTGGCTTTAATATTTTCTTTGCAATGCTGAACCATGTACATTTATTCATTAGAAATGAATGAGAAATAGAATTCAATAGGTTAGAAGTAATAAATGAAGCAGTGTTTGCTTTCAATTAAGTTGAGTAAACCAAAAGGGCAAGTTAACTCCCTGTAAGTAGAGGGACAAAAAGAGTTTAGCCTTAGGTTACAGGTGACAAAAAAATAAGAAATAAAAAAGGATGTATATTGTCTAATTGTATGCTTTGTTTCAAAATCCTGGGTTCAATTTTCTGCTTTGTTGCCCTCAGTGGACAGATACCTAAAGTAATGCATTTAATTTAAGCATATCCTGAGAACCAAGTGTATCTCAAGAGCCAAGAAATCAACAAGATATCTTCAGTGCTTGTTGATATTCTAAGAAAATTTAAATGAGTCAGGAAAAGCAGATGGAACAAGTAATGTTACCTTATCTTGCTCAAAATTCTTATCTAACACTATGCTTAATTTACTTCAAAACCAAAAACTACACAAAAATAATGGTGAAGGAAATCTTCGTAACTCATCAGTAGATAGCTAAGATGATCAGATGTAATACGCTGGTTAAGAAAATATTGACTATACTATTTTGTCAGTGACATCCTTATTAATATGTTTCATTATATCTAATACTAAAAGCATTCTTTGACCAATACTTAAGTAAAATAATTTTATTTTACTTGACAGTTTATTTTAAAGTAAGTATTTGTCCATATATCTCTCAGTAGGAGCAGGGATTGTGGATGTTTACCACAGGAAAACAACAGAATAGCTAATTTTAGACAAAAAGGAATAAAAAAATTTAGCTGAATGTGAATGCAAATTTGTATGTGCCATACGATTCCTTTTATTTAAAACATTTGAGACATAACTATGCTAATGTAATCAATTTTCCTGTTGTAAATGCTTTAGACTAAAAATGATGCCTTGCTCCACTAACTAGTTATAAATATCCAAACGTACTGAGGTTCTGATCCTGTTCTCTGTCATGTTCCATGGCTGCAATGACACTTGGGTTCATCAACATTTCTCAGAAAGAAGTCTAAATTTTGTTTATTTAATTTGGCTTTCCTTTGAACAACTTAGACCATTTTGGCCATCGGGGTAGGAACAAAAGAAAACTGAAAGACATACACAGTGATATTGAACTAATTACACATATTGACTGACGTTATGGATGTTAATAATAGCTTGACATCTTAAACTGGTTAAATCTTTTTGCTTAGTAAACAGGAAAAAATGCAGCTCTCAAATTATTTCTTTTGATGTGCATAATCAAAAAACTGTTGCCGTAGGTTCTTTAGATAGCAGTCTGTGTGAGATAGATTGCAAATCCCTCCTGCTACCAAAATTTATGTGAGGGAGTGAAGTGATCTGAGCGGTCAAGATACTTGCCCTCTGGACTCTAGCTGATTTTAAATAAAACCAGAAAACAAATTATTTTACTTGTTGACATAAATGATATAAGTTACACAAATTTCATGTGGGTTCTGTTTTGTCCAAAGTTGAGTTCTTGTGTTCAGTTTCTCTCTGTCCTTGTACCTTTGCAACATCTGGTAGTTTTATGACATGTATGGAATATAATCCTATACAGAAATCTTCTTAAGCAGCTTCAAAGCATTATTTGAAAGTTTAAGCTATTGTCACCACACATCTGAATAAGCAACTCATGTTTATTTTTAGAATAGCTGGACATACACTCATGTCCATGTGAGGGGATTTTGTATTTATTTATTTATTTTTAAGACACAGCTTAGATGCATAAAACTCCATTTTTTCTCCCTTAACCAGAATTCCTGCTTAAACTACATCTCTCTTGTCATGGTACTTCCATGGGGCTGTTGCAAAAGTTTAATTCAGAGGAGACATGGCACAGCATAAGGAGAGCTGTAGTACCTTCAAGAAACTTATCTTAAATGTTTGCAGATTCTGGTACTTAACAAAACAGTATCAGTAAAGCAAATTATTTTAATGGACTTGTCACATACTTTCTACATCACACATAATGTTCAGTTACACAGTTTATACACTCCATCTTCAACTCACTGATGCTATTTTTTTAGTCACAACTATTCATTATGTCTTCAATGTAACTTAGAATAGTTGCATCATTCATTATTGTTATTTTTTACCATTTTCTTTCACATAAGGAAAGGCTGAGAGAGCTGGGACTGTTTAGGCCAGAGAAGAGAAGTCTCAGAGAGGAATCTCATCAAAGTACAAATATAAGTTAAGGGACAGTGCAAAGATGGAGCCAGGCTCTTTTCAGTGGTTCTCAGTGACAGCACAAGAGGTAATGGACACAAACTGAAACACAGGAGGCCTCCTGAACACAAGAAAACAATTTTTTTACCGTGAGAGTGACGACACGGCAAATGGTTGCTCAGAGAGGTGGTGAACTCTCTGTTCTTGTAGATCTTCAAAAGATGCCTGGACATGGTCCTGGGCAACCTGCTTTACATGAGCCTGCTTGAGAGGGGGGGCTAGACCAGACGGCCTGCAGGAGTCCCTTCCAGTTTCAATCATTCTGTTATTTTACAATTGTGTGATTTAAGATCTTTCTTACCAAGCAATATTGGAACCTCTCCCTTTGCCTAATCTTCTCGTCACCCACTTCTTTATCCAGAGATATACACCATATATTTTGCAATATGATTGCTTTTCTTGAGAGGAGGCATATGCATTCTTCTCTCTCCCCCTATCTTTGTGAACAATGACTCTTCTTTCTTTTCTCAAACCCTTTAACCAACTGCCCATCATTTGGGGACAATTTTTTTTGCCTTTTTTTCTATTTTCACCACCTTTACACTAATGATTTTTTTTGCTAATTATCAAATAGAATCATCCTTTCTAAAGTCTGAAAACCTTGATTTTCACTTTTTCGCTTGATTTTCCTTTGTCCTTGATAAAACTGCTTTGTTCATGAACTTCTTTCTGCATTTATTACAGAATTCTAAGTTACATTTTTGTCTTTTACCCATCCTTCTCTCCAATGAATCTGTATAACTCCTCTACATTAAATTCATGGTCAACTCTCTCTTCTAGTATTCCTTCTATGCTGAAAACTCTGAAGTAACATACTTATATGAGTGTCTTTTTATTTGGCTCAGTCCTTGAGACGTACAGTATTATCTATCATAAGCTCAGTGTATTAAAACAGAAATAATATTCCTTTCCCCCCCTTTTTTTTCCCCTTTTTCTTTTCTCTGCTCTTGCTGGTATTATTTGCATAGTTGTTGTTAGAGAGAGAAGCTGCAAATGAAGAACCAGAAAACTATCACTGAATTTCTGTGATGTTTATATACTTTTCCATGGCATCTACCACTTGGTCTTCTTCTGAATGATCCAGCAAAAAGGACATCTGAAATCCAATTCGAAAAAAAAAACACACAAAAAACCCCACCACAAAAAAAAGTTTCCTTGGAAAATAAGGAGAGAATAAGGAGTAAATAAGGGGAAGTAACATCTGCTTTCAAACTGACTACAGGCCTAGCTGGATGAAGACTCTAGTTAAGTATTGTTGTTGTCATACCTCATACTTGGTCTTCTTTTAAAACAAAGCTTTCAACAGCTCAACAAAATACGTTCAAGCATAGTCAGATAAAGCATTTAGCTGTAAAGATGAAAGTAAGAACAGATCTCTTTTTCTTTGAACTATCTGGCACATACCTTCTATTAGACCTTTGAATTGTTTGGTGCAACAGGACTTCCTTACAGTCAAGAGTTAAAAAGGAAACTTTTGTTCTATTTCTGGTTTATCTTCTCCTAAATCTTTTTTTTTTTTTGTGGTTGATTTTTTCTTTTCCTGAATAAGTTGTGCCCATGTGCACACGCATATACACACAGCACCTTTGGCTTTTATTGCATTATATTCTCTTCATCCAAGCGGTTTTATGCTGGGTAATTTTAGTGACCCAACATATCTTTGAAATCAGTACCATCTTTGGAGACCACCAGTTTCTCATCCTAGCGAAATAACTGCCTCAATCAGAACGATTTATGTAGACTACCTTGTTCCATGGTCTTATTCTTTATCCAAATACAATTACCATCACACTTCTTTTTACGAGGAGTAAATATATGTTTTTGTCAATGACAACAATGACAACTGTGCTAACACGTCCTAAGTACTGAGATGTTCTCTAATGTAGCTTAGAACTGCAATGTGATTAAAACAGTCAAGGAAAGTAATACTTTTTTAATGCCTTAGTGCCTTTTCATCTCCGTTGTAATGCATCTGTCTCAGCTCCTACTTTTGCTGTTTTTGCTGAACTTAGACTGATTTAGAAAATATGTTGAATTGTTGGGGGAAAAGCAAAAACTCTAAAAGAAAAAATGAGATTGATCTGAAGACAGCTATATTCACTTTAAGGGAAACTAAGTGTAGGCACACTTTTAGGCTAGCCAAACCTAGTACCATACAACGTACTGAGAGCATGACAGCACCTGAAATGTTGTGTGCAAAGACCTTGTTGTTGGATTTAATTCCCCATTTCTTTCTAGCAACACTGCATAGTGCAAAAGTTGTCTTTTGCTGTGCAGGGAGGTGAGAATTACTGTGTGTGACAGTGAGCGAGTGAGTGTGTAAGTATGTGTCCCTCTGAGACAGCACAAATAGTTGTATACCCTGGGGAAATAATGTTTTCTCCAGAAGTCACATTACATAGTTACCTCCTACTTTCCTGCAGTGCATTCTTTCTGTTGTTTTCACTTTTTGTAAACAAGGAAAATGCATGTGAAATAGCTGTATTAAGTAATTTATATTTAGATTATCAAAGTGCCCAGCTTTTAGAAAATGCCAACATTACCTAAGGTCTTTCTGATCTAATTTCTTGTGTCCATGCATGTCCAAGTCTTTGATTACAGAACTTATGTTCTCTTTCTGTCTATTCACACAATTTCTTTTCTTTCAGAGCTCAAAATATAAATGTACATTGTGTAACATAAGAAGATAATTAAGCGATCTCAAATATAAGATTTGTTAGCTTTTGAATACTTGGCTTTTGACACCTGTCTTACCATTTTAAACATGTTTTAATTATGCAACTGAATATCAACTAAAATATGGAGGTCTTCAGTCTTTCATGGAAAAGCATAAGACTGTAAAGGATTAGGGTTATGGGATAATGTGAATGGCTTCAGTTAACCCTATGTAAGTTGTTCACTGACTTTTAAACACTGAGTTTCATTTGCATAGGTCCATCCTGATCCTGATGTATGCTGTCTTTGAAATGGAAATCTTCGGTTGCTACCTCTAGACAGCTTCAAAGGCTTGACTATCCACTCTGAATTCCTTTGAAATGCTTAATTTGAATCATAAACTACCCCTGCAAATAGTCTCATTATCTTGTAAAATGTCATGTCTCTTTTGAAATGGGTTTCTGTCAATAGTCCTCTTTGATGTGTTGCTTAAGTATGAGGAATTCCTTATAACTTTTAACTTTTACAGCTGCTAAAACTTAATCTTTTAAAACTTAAACTTAGTATATAATGATGTGGTAACTCGTTAAAAAAAAATTAGTTTTGCAGTAATGGAGATGGATTTACAGTAGAGTATCTTTTTCCATTGTTTTGTCTACACATAGGTTCTTCTTTAAAGTTCTGCCAAATTACAGAATCACAGAACAGATAATTTTGGAAGGGACATCTGGAGGTCATATTGTCCTACTCCCTGTTCAAGCAGGGCCATGACTGGAACATATTAATATTCCCATATTTGCCATGCTAAACATTACTTAGTTACTTGGTTATTTAGTATTAAGTTTCACCATAGAGAAGACTTAGCCTAAATATAATGTAAGTAAAAATAAAATTTCTGAGTTGCTAGTTCTTCTAGGCTCAAGAAAGCTGCTTTATAGACCAGTGAATCACTGTGAGCTGGGACACTTCCTTCACCTGTAGCTAGAGACTGACTTAAAACACCCAACCTACACAAGGTACTGACAGAATTTAGAACATCTGCTTTGGATTTCCAAGTTTCTCAGCAAATGACCTCCTCAGGTAAATGGCTTTGCCAATTGAAGCCTAGGATAAAGATGGTTGCAGCCAAAGCATTAAAACAGCTTTTTTAGGATTTGGAATTGTTATAAATACTAGGTAAAAAATAAAAATACTGGATAGAATTACATGAAACAGTTTCCACTATAACACTTTTTTCTGTTGGAAAATGACAGTCACTTGAAACAAAAATATTTCTGAAAAGGATGTAGATTTTAATAATTCTGATTTGTTCAATCAGCTTTAGTCCCAGAATATCAGTGCTTCCAAAATCCATGAATATTTGGTCCATTGGTCTACCTTATTCCATGCGTAGATATTTCAATAGTTTTACAGAAAATTTGGAAAATCTAGCAGCACATCACATTGTAGAAAGAGTACTATTTACTTCAACTGTCAATGATTAGGTGTAGGATAGGGAAAAAAAGAAAAACTATTCCTGCAGTTTTTCTCTGACACAATTCCATTACTATGGACAAGTTGTGTAGCTCTTTACTACAGCCCCCTTGCTTTATAAAGTTCATGTTGAGGCCATCATGCCAAATGCACCTTATTTACAGCCATGCTGATTAAAACCTGTAATAAACATTCCATACAAGAAAACATATTTGAAGTTATCGTAAAGGGAATATTTGTTACCAAGGTAACAAATAAAATCTGTACTACTATTGTGTATTTTATTTTCAATGAAGAATTGAATTCTTTTCAATTATTGGGTGGGATGGGAAAGTAGTAAACAAGGTTATAAATCTTTGGAATTTGCTTCATGGAAATAGCATATTAAGCAGGCAACTGGTATTCTCAACGCATTGAAGTAGAAGTACTATGACCCACTACTTTATAATTATGTGAGGATTATTAACACAACAGGAGAAAGAAATTGACTACTCAGCACAAGTACCACTCAGTGTCTTTGCTAATTGCATATATCCTAGGTTAGCTGAGCTTGGCAGATCTCCCATTGTGCTTGGAATTGACAGACATACATAAAACTGGTAATAATTTACAAGCTGAAGTTGGTGTTGAAAACGATACAGGTCTCAGAGGTTTATTTAAATTGTTTGAGATTTTATGTATTTTTTTAAAGTTTAAATATCATCATCACAATCAAAATTGAAAACAAAGAAAAACCCTAACACTCTATAAAATTTAATTGAAATTTTATGTCTTATCACTATTATGTATCTTGGGTAACACGTAAGTTTAACTCTGTCAAGTTGAATGAAGATGCAAACTGGTACTGAATTATTAATATACTTGTGTCTCTCCTGAGTAGTTGCTAAAATCTTACATGATCACAGTGAGATGACTGCTTGCAAACAGAAATAGGATTTTTAGTGCGTGCATGTGTATATAAAATAAATATTAACATGTGTTTGTGTATATGTATATATATATATTGCATCTTATAAGAATATTTCTATCTTTTTCTGTGGTTTTAGTGTGTCTGAGAATCATGTGTATGGGATGGAGTACTGCATTGGGTTCAAACCAGGACACAATGCTAATATGAAAAATATTTCACAGATCAGGAAGATGCAAGCGATAGCAATGCAACGGTATTTAATGCACTATGTTACCAAATGCTGTGACTTTTAGCTCTGGTTCTAGAAACACTTGTGTGTGAAAAACTTTATTGAGTAGTTCATGAAATAACTTCCAGGAATAATGTACATATATGCATAACAGTCTGATCCTATGAACCTTTATACAGTGACCTTCCTGTGGGAGCACGAGTAGTCCTACCAGTTTTAAAGACTTCACATACAAATGAGCAATTTATGGATCAATTTGGCTGCAACTGTGTAGCTTTTATGAGTTGAATTAATATGATAGTAACATAGGAATAAATTTTCTTTCACACAGTCTTGTCTAAATCCTGAAAAGAGCTCAACTGAAAGGCTAGGTGTTTAAAGGAGTGTTGTGGGACCAAGTATCTTTAATCTATCTCAATTCTTATCACAACTGGAAATCAAAATTGTAATGTTCACTAGTTAACTTCATTTGGTATAATAAATGTAATGAAAAGTAAATAAAAGCAAATATTTTATATGTATGTGCTCATTTGTACATTTTCAATTTCATCTTTGCTTTTATAATAAAAAATAAAATATTAATCCCAAATACTATATTTGTAGAATATCAGCAGTGTTCTATGTATATCCCTGTATGATCATGTGACTGGCTCGGTAGATGAAGGGAGAACAGTGGATGTTGTCTACCTCAACTTCAGCAAGGTTTTTGACACTGTCTCACATAATACTCTCATAGGTAAGCTTAGGAAGTGTGGGTTGAATGAGTGGAAAGTGAGTACGATCGAGAACTGGCTGAATGGCAGAGCTCAGCAGGTTGTGGTCAGTGGCATAGAGGCTAGTTGGAGGCCTGTGATTAGCAATGTTCCCCAGGGGATGGTGCTGGGTCCAGCCGTGTTCAACATATTTGTCAATGGCCTGGACGAAGGAACAGAGTGTACCCTCAGCAAGTTTGCTGATGATGCAAAGTTGGGGGGAGCGGATGACTCCCCAGAAGGCTGTGCTGCCATTCATCGTGACCTGGACAGGCTGGAGAGTTGGGTGGAGAGGAACATGATCAGGTTCAATAAGGGTGAGTGTAGGGTCCTGAATCTAGGGAGGAACAACCCCATGTGCCAGTACAGGTTGGGGGTTGACCTGCTGGAGAACAGCTTTGCGGCAGAGGACTTGGCAGTGCTGACGGACAAGAGGTTAACCATGAGCCAGCAATGTCCCCTTGCGGCCAGGAAGGCCAATGCCATTCTGGGGTGCATTAACAAGAGTGTGGCTAGCAGGTCGAAGGAGGTGATCCTGCCCTTCTACCCTGCCCCTGGTGTGGCCACATCTGGAGTCCTGAGTCCAGTTATGGGCTCCACAGTTCAAGAGAGACAGGGAACTACTGGAGAGGGTCCAGCGGAGGGCAACAAAGATTATGAGGGGACTGGAGCATCTCTCTTGTGAAGAAAGACCGTGAGACCTGGGTCTGTTCAGCCTGGAGAAGAGAAGACTGAGAGGTGATTTAATCAATGCTCATAAATACCTAAAGGGCGGGTGTCAGGAGGATGGGGCCAGACTCTTCTCAGTGGTGCCCAGCAACAGGACAAGGGGCAACAGGCACAAACTGGAACACAGGAAGACCCACCTGAACATGAGAAAGAACTTCTTTACTGCAAGGGTGACAGAGCACTGGCACAGGCTGCCCAGAGAGGTTGTGGAGTCTCCTTCTCTGGAAATATTCAAAACCACCGTGGATGCATTCCTGTGCAACCTCTTTTAGGCATACTTGCTTTAGCAGAGCAGTTGAACTAGATGATTTCCAGAGGTCCTTTCCAGCCCCTACCATTCTGTGATTCTGTGATTCCTCCAAGTAGGTCTTTGAAGAGGGCAAAGTTAGCTCTCCTGAAGTCCAGGGTTGTAATACTATTTGTTGCCCTGCTTCTTCCACACAGGTTCATTTACTCCACCATCTCATGGTCACTGCAGCCAAGGTTGCCCTTAACCTTCACATCCCCAAGCAGTCTTTCTCTGTTTTTTCAGTACCAGGTACAGCAGCACTCTTCTCCTTGTTGGCTCCTCCACCATCTGTGTCTAAATGTTATCAATGCTCTGCAGGAACCTCCTGGACTGTGCATGTCTAACTGTGCTGTCTTTCCAGCAAATATCCAGGGTGGCTGAAGTGACCCATGAGAACCAGAGCCTTTGACCATGAAGTAACTTTCAGCTGTCTGTAGAAGGCCTCATTGACTTCTCCTTCCTGATCAGGTGGCCTGTAGCAAACACCCACAACAGTGTCATTCATATTAGTCTGCCCCCTAATTCTTACCCATAGGCTTTCGACATGTTCTTCATCCACTCCTAGGCAGAGCTTGATACATTGCAGTTGCTCTATCACATAAAGAGAAATTCTACCACACCTTTCTGGCCTGTCTTTCCTAAAAAGCACATAGACATCCATTACAGTATTCCAGTCATGCAAGCTATCCCATCATTTCTCTGTAATTGCAATGAAAGCATGGCCCTGTGGCCATACACAGATTTCCAGTTCTTCCTGTTTATTCCCCATACTGCCTGCTTTGGTGTACAGGCACTTCATGGAGGTAATCGAGCACGCAGGTTTCCCTGGGTAGGGTGCAAAAGGATCGACTATATTGATCTTCTGGTTCTCATCCTGGGATGCAGCTATGGAACATGTGGTGTCATGAACACAGCCATTTTGGACCCCACCCCCTGAGTCCTTCAGTTTAAAGCCTGCCTTATCAAGTTGGAAAGCCTGCTGCCAGAGATTCTCTTGCCTCTTCTAGACAGGTGGAAACCATCCCTCCCTAACAGGTTAAAGTCATTAAAGAATGTCCCACTATCACAAAACCGTCACGAAGACACCAGCCAGGTAGCCAAAAGTTCATGTTCATTATGCGTCTATTCATGGTTTTGCCCTTACCTCTAACTGTTAAAATGGAGGAACACAAGGATGTTTTAGTTAATGCAGAGCAGTGCTTGCACAGCATCAAGGCCTCTTCTGATCCTCATGCTGACCTGCTACTAAGTGGGCTGGGGGTGCACAAAAAATCAGGAGCGGGCACAGTTGGGCCAGATGATTCTTTTTGGTTGGGGTCACCATGGCCACGCTGTATGGCATTGTGCTCAGCAGTAAATACTGTGGGAAAGAAGGAGCAAAGGGAGGATGTTCGGAGTGATGACGTTCATCTTCTCAAGTAACCATTAGGTGTGACAGAGCTGGAGATGGCTGAACACCTGCCTGCTGATGGGTAGTATTAAATGAATTTGTTATTTTGCTTTACTTGTGCACACAGCTTTTGCTTTACTAACTGAATGTCATCTCGGTCCAAGAGTTTTCTCACTTTTGCCCTTATTGTTCTCTCCCCCATCCCTCTGTGGCAGCATCTGCAAGCAGCTGTGTGGGGCTCAGCTACCTATTGGATTTAACTCACAACATTAGCCTAGATGTATTTTCTCTTTGGTACAATTTTACTACATGATAGTTGGGTTTCTTAGATAGTTCCTTAGAATCTGCTAGCATAAATTCATTCAGGGCTCTTATTATTCAGAATAGATTAAATGCATCTATGGCTTGTTTATGGTCAAGCATTTCTGTTAAATATTGTTGATAGCATAAGATGAGTGCTTCTGGGTTTTTGAAATTTACTTAGAAAAGAGGTTTTGCTGTTTCATTGCTGTTTCACATTCTCATTTTTGTCAGTTGAGATTGTGAGTGTTTTTCATTTTCTTTCTGGGAACTAGTGAAATTAGACCATTAGGCAAGAATATCTTCATTTTTCCATCCTAATATAACATAAATTATTATTAAAATTAGTAAATGACTTAAGGTAGAACTTTGTTATACATATCTTCATAAAAATCTGATTTAATCTTTCGGGTTCTACTTTCACATATGATTGTTGGTTTATATATAAAATTGATTTGTCATTTACTCTCAATAAAAAGGTAGATGGAAGTTAAGAATTCAGTTTCTGAA